>JARHVA010004920.1:1225000-1388884 GCA_037957365.1 Torreya grandis
CTCAGATCTGGCAGAAAAGACCAAGTCTCTGGGATGACAGGGAGGTTCTTATGGAAAGCACAAGAAACAGGGACTCACCAAGGTGCTGAGAAATACACACTGTAAGTGACCTCACCTGTTTTATACCTCCAAAATAGAACTCTACTCCTGGTAGCACCAGACAGTGGCACTTTGTAGATCGCAGGTTTGCTAGTGTTGACCCTGTGAGAGCATCAAGAGATAATGACTGGACACAGATTAACATTCAATACATACACAGCAAGATCCATCCAAATAGAGGTAAAACTATCTTTTATCGATTCAAGTGGAAAAATATAGAGAGCGATGCTCTTTACAAAAAGTGGGGAAGATCCTGATAAATGAACAAGTCTGCACATTTATAGGGAAAGAGCCAAGAGGAGTCTCATTAGAAAGAGTGAAAAACACTGTAGCTGACATCACAAGTCTGCCAAGACCATGCTTGTTGCCTCATTTTGTGTGCTGGTCTTCTCCTCCGATGGCTGGGCAGGTTTTTTCCTATGTTTTGCAAGTGTTTTTTGCCACCTAATGTTGTGGGTGGTGAATTTGCCACCCGCTGCATGTATTGCGTTCTTTTTTGCCTAAGTGTCAAACGCTCCATTTTTCCCTCTTTTCTCTTGTGAACATTTGAAGACTCTGCCTCTTGCTACTGTGAACGTCAATGAACGAGGCCGATGAACCATTGCTCTAAAACAGAGTTGTCGAACCCTGAAGACGGACCTTGCAACCTGAAATGACTAGCCATGCAAAGTAGGTGTAGGAGGTGACCAAAATTTTGCCTGAGGGGCAAAATTGGGTCAACAAATTGGCGACTCACAGGGGAAGCGTGCCTGCTATGCTTAGGACCCAGTTGCCTTGCATATCCATTAGGTGTGGAGTCAGATGGTGACTTTGAAGAGATTTCTCCATAGCTTTTGAGATCCCAGAATCAAATATACAAAATTACCCCCAAACAAAGGGAAACACACAAAGCTAAAAACAACTAACTATGCAAACTGCACTTAGGGAAAATAGGAAGAACAACTGAAAGCAAACTATTATATACAGCTAACCAGGAATGTTTGCATCCCTCCTGAATCGAAAGGAAAATTTATTAAGTCCCCTTCCTAGTGAAGAGACTTATCGTGACAGGCAAGTAGCTGAAAGAAAATGAGATTTGGTGACTTACTCCTCCTGCCTGTCACCTGAATTGGCTAGGAACCGAGTGGATATTCAAACATGTCTCTGATATATATGTACTCTGATTGTCCCTGGAGGCCTGTTACATGCTGGTCCCTAATATTGGTGCCCCTCACCAAGAAATCAATGGCTACCAGCTCATCACCATAAGCCTTCTGATCTGCACATTCCTTCTACAATGTATCATGGTCCGATTCGTTTCCTTCTGCCTTGCTAAAAACTCTGTCAGACTCATCCTCTGCTTCTTCGTGGCCTTCTTGAAGAAAGTTGACTGTGGTGATGTCTAAAAGGGGCTCACAAAATGATTGCTCATCCCAAAAGACTTCACTTTCTTGTTTAAAGCTCAGTTCTTCAAGGCATTCCTCTAAAAAGATGGACTTCTCCTTTTCCTCTTTGCTGATCAGGTTTTCTAGATTTTCAAAAACATTCCCCTGATCTTCCTCTAACTTAGGTTCTTCAATGTAGTCATCCTCATCAATACAGCAAGGAATTTCATCGACTAGAGGAGAAGAGGGCTTACCACGCATTTGTTCCTCTTCGAATTGCTGAAACATCTACATATACGCATGGCCTGCATCTTCTCCACTACTGATAAGGTCTTCACAAGGGGCATCAATGACAATTTCTTCTTCATTGTCGCTCATGACAACCTCCTGAAGGATTGCAGATTGGATCTTTTGTTCCTCTCCTACCTCTTACAAAATAGGGTCTTCCTCGAGAAGGGACGAAGTGGAGAAAACATGTGGGAGAGGGGGCAGCCCTTGAGCTAGAATCGGATGATTCTCCTCCCTCCACTTAATCAGTACTTCATCAATATCAGGGGCAACCTGATAACTCTCTTGGAAATGTGTAAGTGGGGTGTGTTCAGGCATGGAATGTGCTATTTGGTCTGAACCATCCACCACACATTGGCTGAAGAATTTTTTTTTAGACTCCAACTCTATAATTTTCCTACTCAGATCTTCTTGGAAAAGCTTTTCCTGGAGGCTGCCAGCATCATCACAAGCAGGCACAGCTTCAGCTTCTTCAAGGTTTTGATAAAAACCTTGCTTTTCTTCTTCTATTTCTTTGTTGCCCCATGATTCCACTGTCTTCCTCCAATTCAGGATCCCTAAATTTGAATCTTGCTCCTGTGAACATGGAGCAACTTTGTTTTCCACAAGGACCTGAGGCTCTTCCGCAAGGTCTAAAAATTTTAACTCTTTTTCAAGGAGTAGCTTCATCCTAGCCTCTAAGTCTTCAATCTATCTGGCTAGGTTTTCCTAGAAGAGTCTTTCTTAGAGGTGGCTAGCATGATCTTCTTCAAAGCTCTGAGCTGGTCCTTGGCATTCTTTCCTCCAACTTGGAATTTGCACATCGTGTTGAAAAACTTGGGGAGGCTGAGGAATGTGAGGAAAACACTGTTGGGGCGTTGGAGGAGCCTCTAGAAGAGGGACATGCTGGCTGGTGGTATTATTTTCGATGGAAGATTCTTGATCTAAGGAGTTGAAAAGATTGATCTCTATGGGAGGTTGCTTTGATACCCTTTGGTGTTGGAAAGCCAAGCGCACGGGATTGGGAGGAGCAGTATTTGATGAGTTGGAGTGAGCAAGTGCAATTTGATAAAATGGATTTGGTGCAAAAGAGGGGGTTTTATTTAGGGTAGGAGGGGGCACGTAAGGCTGACTACCTTGAAAAGATGGATTTCTCCATTTCGGTGCCTCTTCCTTCATGGATTGTACGGCCTGTGCTTGCCTAAACAAGCACTCCTCTTTATACATCAGCTCCTACTGATATTTGTACTACTCTTCCAGCCTGTCGATTTCTTTTGTCTGTCTCTCAAATTCCAACGCCATCTCCCTTATAGTTGTAGGGCAACTAGGAGAGCCACTTGAGGGGATTCCATAAATATTTTGAGTCTGATCGATATTATATGAAGGAGAACAAAATCCATGATTTTGTGCAAAAGAAGTATACATACAAGAAGTGGATGATTCTTGGTGGCACCAGACTGCTTAACCAGTAGATTTAACTCAGAGTCGCCAGATGCTGAAGAAACTTGATTTGTTGTAACAAGACCAGCATCAATCTTGAAACTTTACTGCGTTAAAAAAAACTTGATAAAATATAGTCCCACCGGGCGTGCCAAAACTGTTGATGTGCACGGTGTTGTATTGGTGGTTCCTCTACTATAACAGGATTAGCGAGTAACCCTGCAACTTTTTCGATTAAAAACTTGGAGTTCCATCAGGCGTGCCAAAACTGTTGACGCTGGAAAGTGCACCCTTCGGCAGGAAAATGGATTCCTGCCCTCTCCCCACAACATGGAAACCCCTCTCTCGCCTGTGGGACGGTGAAGCAGGAGAGGAGAGTCTCTAGGTATGGGCTAGTTCCATCTGATGTATCTTGTTTGTTTTAGGTAGCGCAAAATATAGGTATATAGGTATACTGGGGGGGATGAAAAGAGACAGAGAAAAAGCATGAAAACAAACAGCCTACTCTAAAAGAGGTGATACACCAAAAATAGGTTGACCTTCCACATCCACACTCAGGATCAGGGAAAAACATACATACACTCAGATCTGGCAAAAAAGACCAGGGCTCTGGGATGACAGGGAGGTTCTTATGGAAAGCACAAGAAATAGGGACTCACCAAGGTGCTGAGAAATACACACTGTAAGTGACCTCACCTGTTTTATACCTCCAAAACAGAACTCTACTCCTGGCAGCAGCAGACAGTGGCACTTTGTAAATCGTAGGTTTGCTGGTGTTGAACCTGTGAGAGCATCAAGAGACAATGACTGGACACAGATTAACATTCAATGCATACACAGCAAGATCCATCCAAATAGAGGTAAAACTATCTTTTATTGATTCAGGTGGAAAAATTTGGAGAGCAATGCTCTTTACAAAAAGTGGGGAAGATCCTGATAAATGAACAAGTCTGCACATTTATAGGGAAAGAGCCAAGAGGAGTCTCATTGGAAAGAGTGAAAAACACTGTAGCTGACATCACAAGTCTGCCAAGACCATGCTTGTTGCCTCATTTTGCGTGCTGGTCTTCTCCTCTAGCAGCTAGGTGGGTTTTTTCCTATGTTTTGCAAGTGTTTTTTGCCCCCTGATGTTGTGGGCAGTGAATTTGCCACTCGCTGCATGTACTGCATTCTTTTTTGCCTAAGTGTCAAACGCTCCATTTTTTCCCTCTTTTCTCTTGTGAACATTTGAAGACTCTGCCTCTTGTTACTGTGAACATCAATGAACGAGGCTGATGAACCATTGCTCTAAAACGGAGCTGTCGAACCCTGAAGACGGACCTTGCAACCTGAAATGACTGGCCATGCAAAGTAGGTGTAGGAGGTGACCGGAATTTTGCCTGAGGGGAAAAATTGGGTCAACAGAAACCATGGAACATGTTTCAAACTTTTGCATGATTTATTCCTTTGATTTTGTGCTCTTAAAGGGGATGATAAATGGTTAGACCTATAATTTTCTTTTTCATGTTCAATAACCTCTCTATAATCCTTATCATGACCTCATATCACCAAGGAAACATTATAAATGTGTTATAGACCCATGTGAAGGAAAAAGGACTATTAGAAACATGTTGCATATTATTGTAGGCATGTAGAAGGGCTTAAATCTTTCTCAAATATTATTTTATTAGTATTAATATAGTCATATAATTATAGACATTTGAAAACTACACATGATATCTTTCGATATCAAACTGCCTTTTGACCCTCATTCGACCTCATGTCTAATAGACCACCTAGTCAATTAGACTCATTCACCAACTTGACCCTCTTAAACCCCTAACTAAACATATTTGACTAAACCATTTAATTCACCCATTTTAACTTGCTTTAACCCATTTTATTTTGGCCCTTTGACCACTCATGGTCAACCTAACTATCGATGGTTGGCCTAATCATCGATGATCAGGTCTCCAATCCTGCTTTAAAGTTCTAAAGCATTGACTGCTTTATGCAAGATAAGTATCTCCCTAAATGGCAACTTTATTTTAAAACTATATTTAAAACATCATGAATTTTCAACTCCATCCCCCTACCAAATTAGTAACTCCCTCCATCCCAATTGATAACTTCATCATATAAAAGGAGAAGAGAAGGAAGTGAAAGGGATATGTAATCGATAATCCACAATCCAAGCTGTCTTGCATACAGGTATCCAGCATCCTTTAGCAAGCAAGCAACATCACTAGAGACCCAAAGATCTATTTGAATCACTTTTGAAATATTAATTATTGTCACTAGCCAAATTACTTCAGCCTTCCTCCCACAAGTTTCAAGTTATTCCTTCCTGGCCAAAGAGGAGTTTCCATCATCGTCTAGATTCACATGCACACTTTACTAGGTATTCTTCTACACACCTTATTACTAGTTTCATTATTTACTTTCAAAATTAATAAATGAGTGGAAATTAATCTAAAACATTTTGGCACACCTGGTGGGACCTAGTTCCCTTCTTCTTCCTTTATTGTTTGCTCATTGAATGAAATCTAAAAAAATTCTTTTGGGCTTAAAAATAAATCTCTTACATACATTGATTATTTGTTGGTCCTAGGTCATCTATTAACTTAGGAGGAAAAGTAATTGATCATATATTTCACACTTGTTATCACACACTTAATCTAAACCACAAAATATTTAACACATCAAAACATACCTGAGATAAGTCCCAACTAGGATTTCATCACCTAGCGGCAACCTTACCCTTTCCCAACTATCCTACTTGGATTTCACCACCAAGGGGTAAACCAACTCAGCTCTCTGGTTGAGTATAAACTCTAAACATAGTATATTTTGGCTAAGTACCCAACACTCTTACCACTGTGGGACCATGAAGTGAGGGATAAGCCCCAATACCAAGCCATGTATTGAATTTCAACATAGATTTTTCTCTTGAGCACCTAAACAAACTGAAACTAACCTTAGATTTCCTCTTTAGTACCTAATCTACAAAATAAATTACCTCTTCAAAATTTATAAGGCATAATACAAAAGTTATCTAAAAATAACCCTAATATTTAATGCACTTTTAGTGTATGCATTTCTTTCCTTGAATTCTTTTCTTTTGATTTCTCTTTATTTGAGGTGTGAGTTTTGCCATATTATTTCCTATTTTCTCACATGTTCTTTACTAGACAATAGCTATGAAATCAAACCAATCAACCACCACCTTCTTCTTCCTCCATGGAATATAACTCTAATTATGAGGGTTTACCTCATTTTTCTCCCCCTCATACTAGAGTCCTAGTTTTTTCTGAGGGTGATGCAAACTTTGTTGCCTTCATTGACAACAATCCAGTGCCCCTTCAACATTATCATAATAACCTACCTCACTGTACCTCTATTACCTTGGTTCCTTTTATGAACCCTCCTTATCATATGCCTTCCCATCTTATGGTGGGTACTACCTCAACCCAACCCTTACTAAGCCAAGCCTCTTCTTCTTCCAACATCCCATCTACTACCACTACCCAAACATAATCCAACATTTCAACCTTTAACCAAACACCTCCTACCAAACCCCACACTTCACATATAGGTTCAAATTTACCTCTAATTACCTATACTGCACCTACCATGGGGTTATATTCTACCCCTACTTCTATCCTTCCCTTTATTACAACCAATCCACCAACTTCCACCCCATTTCAGAAGTTGGTGCTCTCTATCCCTCAAACACTTCCACCCATTAGCACTAGATTCACCATTCAAAATCAACCTACCCAACCTAAACCCACTATCTCAACCATACCTTTAATTCAACCCACATCCATCCCTCAATAAGTACCCATAACAACCTATCAATATGTCCCTAACCCACAGGGATATATAACACCTTCCACCTAACCATTTGTGCCAATCAATCCTTATGCAGCACCATCTCAACCTCTTATCACAACTTATAAATATGTGGATTCTTTATAACCTTCTACCACCTATCCATACATAGCTACCACCCAACCTCAATAAAATTTACCCCTTGATTAAGCAGCTTCCCAACCCCAACCAGATTTGATCAAAGTAATAATGGATAAAGTGACCAACTTGGAGTCTTCTATCTCTGGGTCACATAACCTTTTATCCTATGATAAAAAATTTAATGAACCCATTCATTCATATCCTTCTCAATGGGAATTGCCCAAGTTTTTCAAATTCCAAGACAAGGAGGACCCCCAACAATATTTGAGAGCATTCTGTCATTCTTGTTATTTAATCACATATGATTATTCTCTCCTTCTTAGAACCTTCCCCATGTCCTTATTAGGACCATCCATTGATTGGTATAGTGCTCTTCCCACGCACTCCATCTTTTCTTTCTCCCAACTAGCCCAATTATTTTTAGAGCATTTTTTGGTAAATATATCTAAAAAGGTCTTTATTACTAACCTCTATTCCATTAAACAATTTGATGATGATTCAGTTGTTGATTTCATGGCTAGATGGAGAGTTCTCATCAACCAACTTTCCTTCTCTTTACCCCAACCTAAATTTATTGAACTCTTATCTCAGGGTTTTACCAAACATATAACCCCTACTCTTCAAGGTTAAAACTTTAGAACTTTTGATGAGGCATTCACCATGGCATGTAAACTAGGAAACTAGGCCATTGATGAATGGAAATTGAAATTATGAAACAATAATTCTATAATTAAATCCAATGACCCTTACTCCACCAAAACCACTAACCAATCCAATACTAAAGCAAACGCATTTACAAACTCAGTTTTTCTAAAAACTACTCCAACTATCAACCAACCACCTCAAACTAATTCTTCCAACCCTCCCTATCAACAAAATTGAAACCAAAAATGAGCTTCTCCAAAATAAAATACTCCCATTGGATAATCTTATGCATTATTTTTGGATAAATTTCTCAAATCCAACCTCATCCAACTCCCATTAATTAAACCACCCCAACAATTTGATACTTATCACCCCATACCTTGGTGGTATAATGAGAATGACCATTGTTCCTTTCACCAAGTCATAAGATATGACATTAATAGATGTAATACCTTCAAAACTCTTGTCTAAAACTTAATTGATAGTGGATAACTTATGTTTTATAATCCCAATACACCTCCCAATCAGTCCCTTGACATTTTCTTTTCCCAATCATGATCCTTCTACCCAACACCATGATAACCAACCCAAATCATCTCATTCTCATGAGGCACATATAATTAATGTTATTAATAACAAGCCCATTGTTGAAGAGACCACTACCTTAATCACCCAAATAGAATTAGTAAACTCACCCCCTAGTCCTTTAGATACTCAAAAAAAGGAATTAACCACCCCTCTCTCCTTAATTGATGAAACATTAGCTTTATTTACCTCTCCTTTGATGGAAACACCAAAAGATATGGCCTCCACTATGACCATTCCTTCTTCTCCCACTCCATCCAATCAAGTGGTATAACTACCTCCCATTCCTCTAAACATCCAAACAAGGAAGTAACTATATCTATTCCTTCACTTGAGGATACCATACCTACTACCCCCATCATAAAACCATCTACACCCTCTTTGAAAACTATCCCCAACCAAGATAAGGTTACCTCATCTACCCAATTACCAATTTTAGAACCATCTATCAAAAATAAGGATAGAGAAACCATTCATTCCTCTCCACATAAGGGATTAAGCTTTGAAACCATTGACCATCAAACTAATCCCATATACAAGCCCTTTTCTAGGCTAGTCCAAAGTCTACAGTTTAATTCTCAACCTAACTTTGATAGAGCCACCATTTGGCATCATCTTGGACTCCCTTACCAAACAAATCTGAATCTTCAACCTCCCTTGAATCCACCCTTAAACCCATTATTAACTCTTCATCAAATACATCTTCCAAAACCATAATTGAATCATCCCAACAACCTCCTTCTAACATTACCAAATCACCTTATGCCTCTCTTACCAAACCAGTCAAGAATCTAAGAATCCTTCCCACACCTAGCCACACTCACCCCTCTTTGAATCTAGATTTAACACCATCTATTCCTCCATCTAAACCAACTAGGAAGGTGGAGTTGCCCAAACCTCAACTTCAAACTAGACCCATACCACCTCCTTCTCACTTACCTTCCATCTTAGGACCCCATCCTTTTACCATTATAGTTACCTATTCTTCTTCTAAGAAACCATCCCCCTTTCCCTCATTACCAATATTACCCTCAACCTAACCTACCCAACCTTTACCTACTCTCCCACTCTTACATAAGGATGAGAGGGAGAAAATGAAGAAACCACCAAACCTAGAAAACCCCCTTATCCACACTATTCATGTGGTCACTTGATCCCAAGCCCAACAGAAAGATAAGGGAAAATCTAAGGCATCCATTCCATGGACATACCCTTCAACCCCTAAATCCACCAACCAAACCCAAACATTTCTACCCTCACCTTCATAACCACCAAAACCTAAAGTATCCATTTTGGGACCCTCTACCTCCAACCCATCTGAATCCATCCAATATATCATGTTGAAACAACTTCACTAGACACCAGTAAAAATGAGACTTTATGAACTAGTCAACACCTCACCCTACCATCATCAAGCATTGATCAAGGCTCTGTAATCTATAGAGGTTCAACTAAATGGTCATTAACCTCTTACACCCTTTGTTGTATCCCTCCAAAAAAAATTCCCTCATCACCTTTCAAGATTCTAAAATACATCCCGCTCATCTTAAGGATTATGATCATCCCCTCTTCATCACAGCATACGTTAATCAAACCTGCATCAAGAGGGTTATTATTGATGGAAGAGATAACATCAAAATTATCTCATCCCATGCATATGACCAACCAAAAATATCATGTCAAAAAGTATAGTGGTCTTTTACTCTTTTAATGATACCATGGCCACTACCTTAGGAACCATTATCCTCCATATCTACTTGGGGCCTCATACCATTCTCAAACTATTTTATGTTATAAAGGATGAATTCCAACACAATGTGTTACTCAGATGCTCTTGGATCTATACTATGAGTTGCATCCCTTCCACCCTACACTGATGTGTTAAATTTTAGTATGAGGGATAAATTATTACTATCAAAGTTGATCCTAGTCCCTTTACCTCTTGCAATATGACATACCAACCTAATGGTATTCTTATTTTTCCTTCATATACCTTACAACCAACTTCTAACAAGACCACCCCACTAACTAAAATCATCAACCCTCCCACTCACAACAAATATGATGCTTCAACTAGCTCATCTATCCCTTCATCCCAAATTCTACTGGATGACACCTTATAATCCACATTTCAATGATTCTCTCTTAGGTAATATCATCTTTTAGCCTTAGATGTTTTCCCTACTTTGTAATAATATGGGAACCTCAAATATGACCCTTCCTATGATCCCAACTTAGAACCATCATCCCTTTTAGGCTCCCTAACAATCAAACAAATTTCATCTATGGGGGACTTAATCAACCACTTCTCACTCTCACCACTACCCCACTCATCTAACCATTCACCATCAATTTTTATTACCTAGACAATCCAACCTTTTCCAAAGCTTACCTTTATTGATGCACTTGAAAAGGGTTTGGTCTTTTCCTCTATGAACAAGGACCTCATGAGTTACCCATAATCAAAACTCAAAAACCTTGTGAGTTCTTTAGTCTTGGGTTTGTACCACTAGAATAACCCACATCACCAAATCCCATTGTCACCATTAATGAGGAACTTCCATCCTCACCAACCCCATCTCCCTCTAAATTTGAAGACTCTGATATCATCCCATCTAAGTTTTTTTTATCAGTACCATTAGCTTAGGCCCCCCAACCTATTAAAATGGAGTCCAAACTAAAACCTTTCCTCTCATCCATCCTAAAATGATTGAACTTGATTTTCCTACCATCAACACCATCCAATGTTAATATGATGCATCCATTCTCACCTGCCTCAGAGTGGTGGATTCCTCTATTCATAAATCCCTTCCTCTTAAGAATAAAACTATGATAAATAAATCCACCATTGATGTCAACTTAGGTACTCAAGATAACCCCCATATCATCAAGATCGGTCAGTCTTTAAATTCTATAGAATAACAAGATTACCCTTCTTTCCTTTAAAATTGTAGCATAGCATTTGCTTGGTCCTATCAAGATATGCCCATTATTTACCCTTTTATTACCCTTCACATCATTTTTACATGTCCTTAGACTAAATTGGTTTGGCAAAAGCTTCATAAGATGCATCCTTGCATAGACTACCTTATCAAAGAAGAGCTTCAGTATATCTTATCCATCAACTTCATTCAACCCATCGACTATCCACAATGGGTGTTCAACATCATTCCCATCATGAAGCCCATAGGAAGCATTCACCTCTACATCAACTTTCATGACCTTAATTTCACTTACCCAAAAGATAACTTTCCTTTACCAAACATTGACCAACTTGTTGATCTTATAGCTAGTCATGAAATGTTATCTCTCATGGACAATTTCTTAGGATATAATTAGATCTTAATTGTCCCCAAAGATTAGCATAAAACTTCCTTTATTACCCCATGGGTAACCTTCTACTATAGGTTCATGCCCTTTAGACTAAAGAATGCTAGAATAACCTATAAATGCATCATGACCTATATTTTTCATGATCTCATCCATAAAATCATAGAGGACTATGTGGATGATTTCTTTAGGAAATCCAAACACTATAAGGATCACTTAGTTATTCTCACCATCATCTTCAAATGACTAATCCATTTTCATGTTAGGTTCAATCCCAAGAAGTGCATTTTTGGAGTCTTATCAGGTAAGCTTTTTGGTTTCATCATCTCTCTTCTTAGAATCAAAATAGACCCCACCAAAGTTAGATCAATATTGTAGATGCCTCCTCCTACCAACCTTACACAACTATGCAGCCTACAGGGTAAACTTCAATCTATCCATTGCTTCATCTCCTAGCTATTAGATAAATTTCAACCCTTTCACCACCTCCTAACAAAAGACACATCTTTTAAGTGGACTAAGTAATGTCAACATGCCTTTGATTCAATCAAAGATTATCTTATCTCTATACCTATCCTCCTCCCTCCTAAGGAAGACCAGACCTTTTACCTATATATCCACCATAGACTATTCCTTCAAGGCAATGCTCACTCATCATGATAAAAATAAATAAAGAGTAAGTCATCTATTACATTAGTTGCAGCCTTATCAAATATGAAACTCAGTATACCCATCCCAAAAATATCTACCTCACCTTAGACTTTGTGGCCTCCAAAATCCATCACTACTTTCTTAATCATAAAACATATGTCATCACTAACATTGACCCCCTCAAGTATATGCACTCTAAGTTATACTAAAACCAACATATGGCTAAGGGGATCATTCTCCTAGCTGAGTTCAATCTTGAGTTCCTTCTTCAAAATTCCATTGAAGGATAAGTCATCATTAATCAATTGGCTAAGGATCCTCTACCAAAAAATCAACCTCTTCATCTTGCCTTTCCAAATGAGTCTATCACAATTCTTTCTTAGGAGGAACCCAACTACCAAATGACCATATTTTTTTATTAATCCAAATGCCAAAATGGTGGGGGTGTCAAAAACATTCTCACTCCCCTTAATGGTGAACCTCTTACCTCTTCCCCTTTCTTTTAAACTTGACTTCAAATGCACCAATAATGTGGCTGAATATGAAGCCCTATTCATAGGTCTCCAAACCACTCTAGCCTTGGGAATCAAAACAATTAGTATCTTTGGTGACTCCCAACTAGTCATCAACTAGGTTAATGGATCTTATCAATGTAAAAATGATGTCCTCCTAAAGTATAAACAACTCATAGATGTACTTTTAAGATCATTTGATCATTATTGGTTCCTTGATCTGCTGATAAATTCATAGATATGATAGCCTCCCTCACTTCCCAAATCCCATCTCAGTCAACTGAATCTAAACTATTTGTCACCATCCATCATTTTATCACACCCTCATATAATAGTTCTAATCTTCCTACCATTTGTATTATGGAAACATATCCTTCTGACATATCGTATGACAAAACTTTTGACTACCTTAACCTTAGCATTATTCCTCCCAATGTTTCAAAAATTCTTGAAGAGCTTTTGTTCAGGGTACCTCTTGTTACACCATACTAGGGGGAATATTTTACAAATGTGGCTTTGACATTATCCTTCTCTATTGTCAGCATAGTCATGAAGCTTCCAATGTTATTAAGAAAATGTATGATAGAATCTATGGGGGAAACTTTAGCAACATAGATATTTCTAAGTGTATCCTCCACCTTGGTTACTATTGGCCCTCCCTAAATCAGGATTGTTGTGACTATGTAAAGAAGTGTGTCAAATGTCAAAAATATGCCAACTTACATCATGTGCCTCCCCATGGCCTTCAAATATATATAGATTATTGTCCCTTCTCATAATGGGGTCTTGACCTTATCAAGGAAATCAATCCCCATTCTTCACAATGACACCAATATATCATTACCACTACCGAATATTTCACCAAATGGGTAGAGGCCATCCCTCTTATCTCAACCAAAGCCAAAAATATTATCGACTTCTTCAATCACCATATAATCTATCATTTTTATGTTCCTCATAAGATCATCACTGATAATGGCAAATCCTTTAAAAATTAGAAAGTCCAAGTTCTCTACAATGCTTTTAGCATCAAGTTAAGCTTTTCCTCACCTTATCATCAACAAGCCAATAGATATGTGAAAGCCTCTAAAAAAAATCTCATCAAAATTCTCACCACAATAATAATTGATTTAGTTTGGGATTGACACCTGCATATCCCTTTCACTTTATAGGCTTATCGTACTAGAATTTGAACCTATACAAGTGTTAACCCCTTTTCTCTCATCTTTGGAGCCAAGGTGGTCTTACCTCTTGAAGTTTAGATTCTATCTCTTCACATATCTTTACATGACATCCTTTCTAAGAGTTGTTATCATCAAGAACATCTTACACATCTTGAACTACTCAATGAACATCACCTCACAATGCTTAATCATCTTTTTGTCTATCAAAAATGAATCAAGAGTGTATACAAAAAACACCTAAAAATTCAAGAATTCAACATCAAAGATCTCATCCTTAAGGAAAACAACATGTAACTAATATGGATAAAAGAAAAAAGGGAAAGTTTGCTTTCAGTTATCTTAGACCCTACATCATAACCCATAATTATGGATTAAGAGCTTATCATTGGTCTTCTCTTGAAGGCAAACTAGAACCTGAACCTCTCAATGCTTCACATTTGCATCTATTCCATTGTTGAAATAAGGATTGAACTCATGTTTGTATCTAACTTAATCTATTTCCTTGGTTTATGATATTTTTGCCTCCTTTCACCTACCTATCCATAATCCCCTTAGGAATAATTGATTACAACATAGAACCATATGATTATCCATCATAGTTATAAGCCTAATCCTAAATATGGGCACCATGGATCTACCCTTGGCATGGTTCTCATAGATACTTTTTATCTCTAATCAAATGGAATCCCATGATCAATTGTCTCTCAAACCACTTTCCCCATCTATCATTAACCTTTTGTGTTAAAGTTATACCTCCATAAAGGTAGACCTTTAATCCTAAATAGACTTTTCTATGTCTAATCTCATATTTAAAATCACTTGGGTCTGTATCTATAGCATTGTAGACTAATTTCTTGAAGGATAGCTACCCAATAATTAAAATTTTCTTTAAAATAGACTTTTCCCTTGAAGGAAAGCTATGAAAATCCAATTCTAGATCACTCCCTTGAAGGATGGCTAAGAAATAATCATTATAAGCTTCCCACATTGATTAACTTTAACAAATCCAAATAAGAAAAGTAACAAAAAACCCTATGTAAAAATCAAAGTAAATAATCTGCAATCAACTTCTATATATGTCACTTGTAGACTTCCCACATTGATTAGTCTAAATATCATATCAAGGAATGGACTTGTCTATTATGGTTTTTTGGTCAGATATATAAGGGGCAAGCTAACCCACATCAGGTTACCTTTTCACCTATTTAGCATTAAACCATCTACCTATCCCCTCCCTTCCCTTCAATCCATCTCTAAAATCAAGGGACTATGAGCTTATTTAACACAAAGTGATCAAAATACCCCCTTTTTCAGTCAAAGCATACTCATGCGAAGCATTCAATAGGTTTATGTTCACTAATCCAAATATTTTTTCTTGTTTTTAGGTCCCATCCAACCCAAAACATCATACCTTTTCTTTGCCCTCCATTAGTTTAAGTGGACATATGTGTCATAACTCTTATCTCTTTCTCACATTTAGTCTTTTACCTACACCACCTTTATGTGCTTTTACAGTAAATCTATACATTCAAACATTATTCTCATCAATGAAATCATAACATTATAAACCATGAATAGAATAAATATAAACCATATCCTACCCATAAACAAAACATCAAAATCCATAATCAAAACATACCATTATAACATCATAACAACATATTATCTTCATCAAACGTCATCCTAAAATAATTCTAAAATATCATCCTATCTATGAATAGTATATCCTCATCCTATATATAAACTACATTGTCATAATCATCTTATAAACAACATCATCAAAATATATCTATCAAATATTCATGATCATGTGTAAACTAAACAAACATCTTGATCAAAAAACATGTTGTCAACCACCTCATCATATAAAAAAATAGTCTTCATCATCTCTCATATCTATCATCAAATACCTAAACTAAAGAGTAAACAATAAAACATATGCCTAAAATAATTATATATAACATACATAATCCAAAAACATCAGTACATCATGATCATAATACATCAATACATAATCAACTAAAAATCATAAACATCAAAAAATAATCAACATGTCATATGTCAACATATCCTTAATATAACCAAATGTCAATAATATAATTAGCATAATCAACAACTTAAACCCTCAACCTATCACAACCTTTACCAAATCATCTAAACTAAATAATATCTCTACCTAAACCTATTCCCACCTAAATTACATTCCTCCCACATACTTCAAATCTCCATTTCCCCCACTACTTTGCCTACACACAAAAAAAACCTAAACCTAGGGCATCATGGCCTTGACTAATTTTCAAAACCCTACCCCACTAATTTAAAATCCCCAAATGTACCTTTATACCAACAAATTTAACTATACTATAAAATTTAAGACATATCCTATCTCATATTTTGATTGCTGACATGGTCAAAGCCCCAGTACTACCACCCAGCCGCATCCTCATCACCATCTATTGAACCAACACTCAATCACAAATTGAACATGATATCAACCAATACACACACTCCACCTCAACAAGCTCACCAAACAAGTGAAAAATATCATAAATTACCTAGAGCAAAAATTCCAAATAAGTCAAATGGTAAAAATGAATTCATATTTGTACTTTTATCTTCTAAGATTTTTAAGGTTTGCTTGATCGTCTATGGTTAACCCTTGGGAAACCCCTGAAAATCGATGGTTAAGATCCCACTTTTCTTTCACATCTTTCAAAATAACCCCACCTTAGTACCAATCTTTTTTTGGAGAACTACATTTAGCTTAAAGATATTTTTGGATATTGAATTCCATGAAACTATGTAGGCAACGTCCACTTACCTAGTGCATACAGATCTAGCTTGGCCATCCCCTCCCAACCAACCAACCATTACACCACATCCACCTCAATGTTGGTTTTTGTAAACCTAGACCATTCACTTGTTTTGAAACATTTTTACATGATCTTTTTGACTTCACTGACCAACCTTGCCATGTTGAACTCTTAAACTTTACACCACCTCATGCACAACCTGGCTAATTATGTTGTTTCACAGGAGCACTTCCTACCCTAGATACTTGAGACCAAAACCAACCTTATTTAGATGGCTTGATAGGCCTAACCTAATTATTTATGACAAATGCTTTGAACTAGTTACCCCTATCACATGTCCCTATAGAATTAAACTTATGTTTGCCAACATTGGCAACTTTAGTCTTTGTGTGATCTTGACTATTGCCCTTAGTCATATTTTGTGTATGTGCTTGTATCTCAAATGCCCAACATTTTTAAGTCCCCCACCTTGTGACTACTTATTTATCATTTATCAAACCCTGACCTACTTTTGCTTCTACCTCATCAACTCTTAATTTGAGAGGGGGGAACCTCCTCTCATACTTAGGGCAACCAGACCTTGACCAACAATCTTTTTTTATTATGTAGCTTGTTAGATCAAAGTCACATAGCAAAAAAGGAAAAAATGTAGATATTCAAAAAATTCACATAATGGCTTTTGATGTCAAACTACCTTTTGACCCTCATCTGACCTCATATCTATTGGACCACCTAGTCAATTAGACTTATTTACCAACTTGACCTTATTAAACCCCTAACTAAACACATTTAACTAAACCATTTAATTCACCCCTTTTAACTTGATTTAACCCATTTTATTCTATCCCCTTGACTATCGATGGTCAATCTAATCATTGATGGTTGGCTTGACCATCGATGGTCAGGTATCTAAGCATACTTAAATGTTTTAAAGCATTGATAGCTTTGTGTGAGATAAGTATCTCCCTAAATGACAACTTATTTTTAAAACTACCTTTAAAATTTTGTGAATTGGCAACTCCATTCCCCTGTAAAATTAGTAAATTCATCCCAATTGGAAACTTCATCCTATAAAAATAGAAGAGGAGGAAGTGAAAAGGATTTGCAATCCATAATCCAAGCTCTCTTGCATACAGGTATCTAGCATCCTTTAGCAAGAAATCAACATCATCAGAGACTTGAAACTCTATCAAAATCACTTTTAAAAGTTTAATTATTGTCACTTTAGCTAAATTACTTTATCCTTGCTCCCACAAATTTATGTTATTCCTTCCTAGCCAAAGAGGAGTTCCCATCATCATTTGGATTCACATGCACACTTTACTAGGTATTTTTCTACACACCCTATTAATAGTTTCATTATTTACTTTCAAAATTAAGAAATGAGTGGAAATTAATCTAAAATAAGAACCTTCACAAACGTTTTTATGTTCTTTATCCCCATGGAAACCTTCTAAGGTGTCTATTAGCCTACAACATACTCTTAACATTGTTTGGAACTTTTCTTTTCTACTTTATAAACCTAAAAGTTTATTTATATGTTTAAAATATTGCTTCAAATATATTTCAAGGCCTGAGTGAAGGTCTTTTGATTTTATAAACCACCTATCTTTGTCTCTCTATCTTATACGAGAGCTTTAGATAACCTCTTACAAATATAGAACGTATAAATCATACTTAAGATATTGTTAACATGTTTTAATCATGGTGAAACATGTAAAGTCTCTTACAACAATCATGTTAGCCTCTTGGGTCATTCTAAGAACTTATTAAGATACTTGAAACCCTATGATCTTATTCCTTAAGACTTTTAGATCCATGAAAATGAGCTTTAAGTACTACCTCCAAGCTTATAATTTCATAAACATGCTAAAATATCACTCTAAACCTTGCATACCTTATAATCCTCCATGAGACCTAAAAATTATTATATTTGAAGCTCTTTAACCTATCTACCTTGAATCAATGCACAAACATCTCATGGAAACCTTAAAATCCCTAGCAATGTCTTAAAGTGTTCTTTCCAATGTTTGAAACCATATTTCAAGACCTCACATACCCTATAATAGTCATGAAACTGTGTTCTCTTTTTTATCAATCATGACAACCCTGTAGCCATGCTTTTAACTCATGAAAACTTGCTTTGGGGTCTAAAACTTATAGAATCACCTTGAAAACATGTTTGGAAACCTATAAACTATGCATGAAGGCCTGTAACTTGGTATAACAAATTGACACTCTTGAGAATCTTTAAAACCTTATTTGTGGCTTTTCAAAGATTGAAAAACCACCAAAATGTATGCTCATGGTTTAGGGTTTAGTTACCTTTTGAAACTACCTGCATGGTTTTAATGGATCCACATAATTTTGACTATCTCATAAAGATTGAAAATATCTAAAATATGTACCGAGGCCTATCATGAACATTCCAAATATTTCAAGACACCATGCATAAAGGTAACAAAGAAAGAACGTGACTGGTTTCTTACTTAAAACCCTCCAAACATGGTGTTTCTTTTAGCTTGTAGACATCATCTTTTATCCTTAATGACCTGCAACTCATCAAACATGTTCTTCAATATCCTTTTAATCTCCATCAACCATGTTCTCTGATCTAAGGCTTTTCATAAGGAACTATTACGTTCTTGTAAACTTGCATTTTAAATTTGTAAAAAATCTATCTTTCTTCTATAACTCTATATTAGCATTGATTTTTTATGGAAAACTTGTCTTCTTCATTTTCAGACCTATAATCACTCTTGTTATAGCACTTGGACGTCACATAAAATAAAAATATTAAAGAAACTCTATGAAACTTGCATGAAACACCTTAGATAGAAAATAAATATTTGGATTTGATTGAATGAGCTCTTGGTGAGGTACAAAAGACTTGGTCATGATCTTGGATGAGCTTCTCCTACATAGGAAGATGAGAAATTCCTCAAAGGGGAAAAAATAATATGGAAACACAAAGTCAAATATGTTTTATGCAAGGTGTACAAATTTCAAAGAATTATGGAGTTTCAGACCTTCCAAATTACTTTTATCTTCTTTATATAATGTTATGCCTCTTTTATGACCAAATGAATGACTTTAAGACCTTTTGATATGTTTTTGAATTTGAAAACACCTTTAAACACCCTTAGTCATCAAATAGGCCTAGTTAAGGGCTAAGATGACCTTATAACATCACAATATGCTTATTGGACCTGATTGATCAAGGTGACTTAAAAACTCAACAATTACCAATTTTTGCATTGATAGATTTGGTAAAGTATTTCAAGTAGATTATGATGCTAGTGGTATAGCAATAGGTGTAGTATTAATTCATCAAGGAAACCCTATCACATATTTTAGTGAGAAGTTAAATGATCTTAAACATTTGAGGCTCATAGATTTTAGGGATTAGTAAGACCTTACAATAAATTCATTGGGTATTTTAGTGGGTGTGTGCAATGATTACATAGGTAATACAAAAAAATTGAAATTATTTTGTTTGGACAACAAAATAAGATCATAGTTTATAGTAGTTAAAGAATAAATTAACTGAGTTACCAATGTTGGCATTGCTATATTTAGTAAATTATTGCAATTAGATTGAGATGATAGTGGCATTTTAATAGGTTTAGTATTAATTCAAGGAAAAAATATCACATATTTTAGTAAGAAGTTAAATGATCTGAAACACAAGTATTTAATATATGATCAAAATTTATATGCAAATATGTAAGCACTTAAAAAGTGGATACATTATTTGATGAAGTGGGTTGAATTCCTACAAAACTATTTATTTTTTTTAAAACATAAGAGTGGAAATTAAAATAGATTTATATATGTTGTAGACACCAAAATTATGTCACACACATGTGTGTAATTCCCTATGTTAAAACCCCCCTTAAGCCCATTTCAATAATAATAATTAATCTCCCTAACCGATACTTTACCCCTCACACATTTGATTAATTTAAAATACTTAATTAAGTTAATTAAAAACCCTTGTTGCCACCTTACCTAGCCACCTCACCCTATGACTAATTTTGACGTGATGAGTCACCTCAAGACCTAGTCACCTCATCCTAACTACCCAAGACTTATTCACACTTCCAAACTAAATTCCTAATCAACTACCTCCTTCCTAACCTCTTCTTTTTACCATTTTATAATGGGTATCACACTTGGCATGAACATCAATAGAAAATATGCCAAAAATAGTAAGGTTTACCTATTCTAGGGTTGTTGATGTTAGTCAACCCATGGCCAACATTGATGGGATCACCAACATCAGCAATATAAGCCAAACTCCAACCTGAAGTTCAAGTTAGCAAAAATTAAGAAAATTCATTCTTACTTGCATTCAAACTCTGGGCATTCTATTTTTGACATCTTGGCTTATAATCATCTTACATAAGTTAATAATGATTAGTAACTAAACTCTTGAGGACCAACAACACCCACTTATTCTCTTTATTCAAGCATTTAGGTCCAAACTCCCTATTGGAGATCATCAATCTGGCACATATCATTTAGTTACAATAACTAAGTACATAAATCATCTTGTAGGTCTTTTAAACATCTATTCCACTATTTATTTATATCTATTATGTATTGATTTATGCACTTTTAATCAAACCCACATGAGGGAGTTACAAAGCTTCTCTACTTGTTTCCCCTTAACCTAATACACCAAACCTCTAATAAGATCTACTCAAGCCATAATCTCTCTTTCATAACCCTTCCAATGTTCCAAACCTAATCTAAACCATTTCCTAGACTCAAAAAAGCCTTCTACAAGCTCCTTGACAATTATTGTCCCTATCAACCTCGGTAGGCTAACCAACATCGATCACCTCACTATCGACCTTAATAGTATAACTGATATCGGTCACTAACCCACTGACATCGGTGACTATGGATTCCCTAACCTCTTCAAAACCTACCTAGATAACTTTTAAAATACAAATATAGTACCTCACCTACACCCTATTTTACTACATATAGTTTGTTAATAATGGTAATCTTATCTCTCTTTCACTCTCTCTTTACCTCTCTTTTAGTTATTTATTATACTTTTATCTCTCAAAAGTGGACTATCATCTCTAAGGAAGTTTCACACTTCCTAGAACAAGTGTGTAGCCTGGTAGCCTACTCATTTATCTGCTAACAAACATCTTATAGTAGTGCTTTCTTATTTGCAGGTAGTCCTCCCTATCCAAAGAGGAGTGCTCACAATGTCTGGATATGGCTCACAAACCAAATCTAAGTTCTTTCTAATAACTTATCCCCATCCTTCTTTCTATTTTCCTTTAGACTTAAAATAGACAAAATTTAGAGAAACATTTCTGGCACACTCAGTGGGACCCTAGATTTTTCCTTGGGTGCATTTCTTCTTTTAAGCATTCATATAGGTGCATTATAGAGAAATTTTCATTTCTTGCACTTCCTCATCTTTCCTCTTAAAACAAAAAATTTAATATCTTATTTTTTGTTTAAAAAGCATTAAACTAAATTTTTCTTTCTTTTCTCTTTGCTTTTAAAAGCAATTTGTCATTTTATTTTACAAAAAAAAAAAGAGAATCTCTTCTTTAATTCTTCTTGTATGCACATTAGGATAGTGAAATTCATACTCTATTCCTATTTCATCTATGTTTTCATTCAAATCAAAACATTTTAGATTTGAATGAAAACATAGATGAAATAGGAATAGAGTATGAATTTCACGAATTTAAAACTTACTGCATTTCATAGTTTGTTTGTTGAATGTTAACTCACCGAGTTAATTACAAGCATTTTGAATAAATTTTAGTACACTTATGTTACAAAACCAAATCACATTCACATAAACAAACATCTAAACTCACCTGAGAAAAGGCCCATCAGGATTTCATCACCTAGTAGATCACCTTGCCCTACCTAGCTATCCTACTTGGATTTCACCACCAAGGGGAGAACCCACTCCATTCTATGATAGAGTGTAATCTCTAGACAAAAGGTATATTTTGGCTAAGTATCCTGGCTCAGCTCTAGGTTCATGAAGTGTGGAGAGCAAGATCATAGAACAAGCCATGTACTTAGTCTAACATAGATTTTCTCTTGAGCAGTAAAACTAAACTTAAACCAGCTCTAGATTGATTTCTAGTACCTTTGATAACTAAATTCTGTTCTCACTATCTGATTAAGGCATAATCCAACATGAGAATAAAAATTAATCTCTAGGACTTAATAGTTACTAGTTGTATGTTCCTTTTCTACTTTTCTTTTGCCTTATGTATTTTTGAGTTGGTAAGGACATTTTCCTATTGATTCACAAAATCAATAATATTTCTAATACTTAGTTTGTATAACCTATTATCTTAGGTTTTTTGAGTGTTCTTCACTCTTACCTAGACCTTTTACATTTACCATTTTACCTAGTTTCAAATTCTAGTTTCTGAAAACATTAGATTTTCCATCTCTCAAGATTTCACAATGATCAACATCGGTTAACCCTACTATTATTGGTATATTTTACCTATCGACATCAGTTAACCCACCGATGTCAGTGAACTTTTCCTATTGACATCCATCAAGTGACTGACATTAATGACTGTGTAATTTCATCTACTTAAAATAGCAAGTTGGAATAACCCATTTACCCACACTCAAACTTGGTTTTTCCTTATTTTGCTTCTAATATAGGACAGTAAGATGATTTAAACATCCTCTTACATGGTATTGACATGAGCTTAAGCTAAAATTATTGCTGATTACACAAGTCAATAACCACTTCCACCTTCCCCTTTCACTTCTGAATAATTTCATGGAGCATACTTTAGATATAGAGCATACTCCCAGCCCTAACCAAATTCCCATTATTCCTGAGGGAGATTAATATTTTAATAAATTTATTGCTCACAATGTGGCATCCCTTCAGTATTACCTTGCTATGAGCCAAACCCATAATTCCTTGAGTGACCCAATCTATGGTATGCCAACCTCTCTAGTGGAGACAACCTTAGTTTTAGTTGCCTCCACTAGTTTTTTTATGATTACCCAATGATCCCCGGAGCTAGGTCCTCTTCTAGATCCCTATATGGCCAGCCACAAAGCACCTGAGGTGATTCCTAATTAGACACATAGCATGTGATGATCACCTCAACAGGGAAATGTATCCATGAGAAGGGATGTGGATCATGCCCACCAACTTTCGTGGGTCTCGACCTCGAGACCTAGCTCTGATACCAATAAAGGACTAGCCATCATACCAAAAGTTATAGAGTGATTTGGATCCTCTTCTAGACCCCTATATGGCTAGTCATTGAAGCACTTAAGGTGATTCCCAGTCAGACATGTAGCGTGCGATGATTGCCTCAAAGGGGAGACATATCCCTGAGAAGGGATGTGGATCATGCCCACTAGCTTCCATGGGTCTGGACCTTGAGACCTAGCTTTGATACCAATAGGACTGGCCATCACACCAAAAGCTTCAGAGTGATCTAGTCCTCTTCCAGATCCCTATATGGCCAGCCATGAAGCACCCAAGGTGATTCCCGATTAGACACGTAGCATGCAATGATCACCTCAGCAGGGAGACGTATCCCTAAGAAGGGATGTGGATCACCAAAACCACCACTTTGATGAGTACCTCAACTATAAATAGTGTTCAAATTGTAGCATCTCCAACTTCCTAATCCCAACTAAACCCTAGTGTGACTTCCCTACTTTCACAACCACAACCAGTTCATTCAAGTCACACCCCATTCCAAAATTTAGTGGTACCTATTCCATCTACCCTCATGCCTATAATTACCTAAGTTATGACTCACCCTTCATCTAGTGTAACCATGCCAATAATCCAACCTGCAATAACAACAACCAACCAAGGCATAGTCTCCAACCCAATGGGACAAGTCCCTTTTCTTTTTGTACCCTAGCCTATGACTCATTATCCTTATGTTGCCCTGACATAGCCTCAGAAAGCTATGTCATATGCTCCCTCTACTTCCTATTAGCTTCCCTATAACTTAGGAGGTATATCCCAAAGTGAGCCCCCTCAAGACCTCATTAAGATGTTGATGGACAAGATGTCTAATCTAGAGACATCCATTTCTGGCTCAAAGAATGTGTTATCTTATGATCAAATATGTAATGAACCAATTCATCCTTTTGTGCCTATTCACCCTTATCCAAGCCAATGGGAACTCCCTAAATTTACTCATTTTCAAAGTAAAGAGGACCCACAATAGCACTTGCAAGCATTTA
The DNA here is from genome assembly GCA_037957365.1 of Torreya grandis. NCBI lineage: Eukaryota > Viridiplantae > Streptophyta > Pinopsida > Cupressales > Taxaceae > Torreya > Torreya grandis. The sequence continues at coordinate 1,250,083 of JARHVA010004920.1, forward strand.
GACATGCTTGTTATTTAATAGGGCATGATGATGCATTACTACTTTACACTTTCCCTATCTCTTTCAGGTGTTGCCTTGGATTGGTATAGCTCTATACTTCAGCACTTCCTTTTATTGTTTACCCAACTTGCACAAATATTCCTAGACCATTTCTCTATTAACATTTCTAAAAAGGTTTTTATAACAGACCTTTATTCTATCAGGCAATTTGATGATGAGTCTATTGTAAATTTTGTCACTCATTGGAGAAGTTTGATCAATCAACTCTATTTACCCCTACCCCAACCTAAGCTTATTGAGCTCTTCTCAAGAGCATGTGCTAAGCACATCTTGTCCACACTCTAGGTATAAACTTTCCACACATTTAATGAGGCAATTACAATGGCATGAAAACTCAAGGTTCATGTTATAAATGAAGATAAATTTAAGTTACATAGTAAGAATCCCAATTCTAAGTCAAATGACTCTTCCTCCTCTAAAAATTCTCCCTCTAACCAAAAGGCTAAAGGCTTTTCCAATGTGATGGGTGTTAAGTCAACCTCTTCCACAACAAAACACCAATTGAATTCCTTGACTTCCCAAAATCTGATCAAATAATTCCAACAATGGTATGAGCAAAGACAATATAATCTCATTAGTGAGTCATATACATCTGTCTTGGAGAAACTATTGCAACAAGGTTTCATAACCCTTCTTTAGATCAAACTTCTTATACAATTAACCCTTCCCATCCTATCCCAACCTGGTACAAGGAAGATGATGTTTGTGATTACCATCGAGTGAAAGGCCATAATTCTAATAACTATAAGACACTCAAGAAAATTATTCAAGACATGCTTGATAGAGGTGATCTCATCTTGGATAATCCTAATACACCCCCTAATCAAATCATGGATGTGTTCAAACACCCTTTTCCTAATCATTCACCGAATCAAAATATTTTCCAATCCACAACTAACTCAGTTGATAATAATATCTAGATGATTAATATGGTCTTTTATTTACCTTTAATTCAACCTTCCCCTCAATAAGAGACATCCATTTCATTGACTACTCCCCCACATTCAGTGGCATCTATTTTTCCCATTCTTTCTCCTCAGGTAGAAGAGCCTATTTCACCTGTTCTAATCCCTTGAGAGGAAGAGCCTCCTTTACAACTCCTTTTTCCACCTAAAGAGCCTGTAATGCCAATTCCATTTACACTAATATTACCTATCCTCTTACCACTTGAAGACCACACCCTACTTATTCCTCAACCACATGTTAAAGGGAACATCATTCCTACATTATACCCTCTAGAGGAACCTTCTTCACCTATTTCTCCTCCACCTATAGAGAGTATTACCCCACCCCCTCCAATTTTGCACTTAGAGGAGTTAGTATTATCTACTCCCATAATAGATAAGATACCTATTGTGCCTAATCCAATTATACCACTCTTACCCCTTCTTTTACCTATGGAGGATCATAATTTACCCATGTCACACCCACATGTTGAGGGAACCATAATACCTATGCTTTACCCTCTTGAGGAACCTTCTTTGCCTACCTCTCCTCCACCTATGATAGACCATCCATCTCTCTTCTCTCATCTTTGTCGAAGAAGACCCCATTGTGGTTCTTTCTTGTTTGTGGCCCAAAGTAGCAAAAACCAATAGTATCCCTCTTTCCCAAACACCTCATCCTTTTAAAGACACAACCATAAGGCCTAGGTGAACTTCATCTAAACCTTTCTTACATTTGGTAAAAATTCTAAAATTTCTTGACTCCACGAGGCTAGACCATGCGATATTTTGGGACCATCTAAAAACTCCTTATCCAACACAACAAATGTCAACTTTTACCACCAACCCTCTTACTACCCTTTACACCAAGGTCTTTGACAAAACTAGAGATTTTTCACTAAAATCACCTAAAGTTCATTCATCTATGTTAGAACCCTCACCCTTATAGGAATTTACCCCATTAAAGCAAATCAAGCCCTTAGGCGTACACCCCATTTCTAATTTAATTCATCCATAGTTAAAATTAGATTTAACTCCTAAACCACAAGTTGGAGTTTCATGGCCTAAATTATAGAAGAATTTTAATCCCCTAGATCTCATTGATCTCTTCTTCAACCCTCAACTTTACCATCCATTTTGGGGCCACACCCCTCTACTTTAGTTGGAATATCACCTAACCAAGCCAAACAAAAGGTTAAGCTACCTCCACTCCTGCCTTTGCCATCTGGTAGGCCTCTCACATCTAACTCTAAAAAAATTACAATAAAACACTAACTCTACCATCACCAAACAAGGAACCATGTAAAATTGCCTTTCTAATACTGAAACAAAAGAAGGTGTACACTCTTGTTAGCACAACAAGTGTGATCCCACTTGCAGGATCTCAAGGTTTTTTCTTAAATTATTTATTGAAATCTTCCATGATAAATATTCCTCCCACTAATATTTATAGTCCTCTTGGAATGAATCCATCTTGGTTTGATGATACACAAGTGTGTTTATATCAATGTTCACCTAGACATGATAATAAGAGTTATAAAACCCTCATACAAGTCATTTGACAATACTTTGATGTCGATAATCTCTTTGATGATACTCTCATTAACCTTATTATTATTAGACCTTTGGCATCCATAGTGCCTCCTACTATTGCACCTAAATTCAAACCTAAGGATGCCATCATAACCCCTTTACCACCTCCTTCACCAACATTTCAAATCAACATAGTTAATGTGGCCACACAGTCACAAAACAAAAAGGATAAAGTTAAGGAAAAGGTAACTACCCCTTAGGCTCATCCCTTCACCAAAGACACTCCCCCTCCTAATCCTAATATTTCCAACTTGGGTGTTCCTAAAACATCTTTAGATGTTATTCAAAGCTCAATGGTGAAACAGCTTCACTAAAATCCTATGAAAATATCTTTATATGAGTTAATCCAAAACTCATCCCAACACTATCAAGATTTGATTAGTGATTTTCAAGTGATTGATGTATAATCAGATGATCCACAACCTCTTTCAAATTTGGTCAACTCCCTTAATTTTGTCTCCTTGATTTCTTTTAATGATTCAAAAATTCCACTTCAACATCCTAAAGATCAAGATTCTACCCTTTTTCTTACCACATATATTGATCAAACTCATATCAAGAGAGTCATGATTGATGGGGGAGCTAATACTAATATTATTTCCACCCATTCCTATAAATAGCTAACCCTTATTGGCAATTACATGTCTCAAACCGATGTAGTACTCCATTCTTTTAATGATACTATAACTACTCGATGGGCACTGTTATCTTACATATCCATGTAGGTCCTTGCACTATTATTGATCTCTTCTATGTTGTATAAGGAGAGTTCCAATATAAAATATTTCTTGGATGGCCTAGGATATGTGTTATGGCATGTGTACCCTCAACTGTACACCATTGTGTCAAGTTTGAACATGATGGATAAGTACATGTTCTACCTACTGACCCACCTCCATTTAAAACATATAACATGACCTATAGGCCCAATGATGTTCTCATCCCATTTCAAACATCATCTTCCTTACATGATGCTTCTAAATCTTCCACAAGTTCCACTCTTGTGGTTACATAGATACCAGTAACACAAATGCCTAACAAAGATCTCATGAAGGAGACCTTTGAATGTTTATCACTCAACGAATATCATTTATTAATGCTTGACATGTTCTATACTCCATAAGAGTATGAAAGGATTCACATGCACCCAAATTATGATACCCATATTGGGATGGTCATCCCTTATGGTCCCCCTAACCTTTGAACCAATTTCACATATGGGGTAATTGATCAAGCTCCCACTATTAATAATCCATCTTCTTTGCCACAACCATTTACCTATGACTTCTCTTTCCTGAGTAACCCTATATTCATTCACACCTATCTCTATAGGTGTACTTGGAAAGGATTTGGTTTGGGTCATTATGAATAAGGTGTCCATATGCCTATTTAATATCTTACTAGCAACACCATTGAAAATGCCAAAAAGAGGCATGGAGTGGGATATGACGAACCAAATAAACTTGCTAAAACCTCCCATGAACCAATTATCAAAGAACCAGTCTCTCCTTCTCCACCTTCTTCTACACCATCACCTACCAAATCAGAGGTATCTATACCTCCTAATTTTTTTTTCAATAAATTCCATCTATTTGGGGCCTCTCACCTATCATCAGGGTAAGGAAACAAGGTCCCTTCCTCTCATTCATCCTAAAATAATTGATGAATACTCTCCCACTATTAACACTATCCAATGTCAAGATGATGATGTAATTCTCACCTACATGGGTATATATGATTCATATATCCAAAGATCACTCCCATCCAAAACATAAGCTATGTTAAATGAATCAACCATTGACATCAACCTGCCCTCTCATGATAACCCTCACATCCTCAAGATCAACCAATCTTTAGATTCCTCTGAGAAAGCTAATTATGCCACATTTCTTAATGACCATAGCAAATCCTTTGCTTGGTCTTATAATGACATGCATGGTATTGACAACTCTATTATCACCCATAACATTGTCACCAATTAAGATGATAAACCTGTTAAGTAGAAGCTTCATAAAATGCATCCTCGTATTACTCTCCTTGTCAAATAAGATCTCTAACACCTCCTTTATATTAACTTTATCCAACCCATCAACTACCCAAAATGGATTTCCAATATTGTTCCTATCACAAAAGTGACTGAGGGAATCCACATTTTCACTGACTATCATGATTTAAACTTTGTGTATTTACAAGATGATTTATCATTGCCAAGTATCGACCAACTTGTCGATCTAACAACCAGTCATGAGATGCTATCACTTATAGATGGATTATCTAGATATAATCAAATCCTAGTTGCTCCTGAGTATCATCACAAGACAACCTTTATTACCCCATAGGGGACTTTTTGTTATCAGGTCATGCCTTTTGGCTTGAATAATGCTGGTGCAACCTACCAACGTGCCATGACCTATATTTTCCATGATCTCCTACAAAAAGTTATGGAAGATTATGTGGATAACTTGCTCAGAAAGTCTAAAATTCTTCAATAACACTTGATGATTCTCAAAACCATATTTACTCATCTCCTCCAATATAACGTCCAACTAAACCCAAAGAAATATGTCTTTGGTGTTTTTTTTATAAGCTCTTAGGTTTTATCATTTCTCTCTATGGTATCGAGGTCAATCCTACTAAGGTTAGAGCAATCTTAGAGATGCCTTCACCTACTAATATCAAAAAAATCCATAGCCTACAAGGTAAGCTTTAACCAATTTTCCACTTCATTTCCCAGTTTTTAAACCACTGCCAACCCTTTCACCATCTCCTCAAAAAGGATGTCTCCTTCAATTGGAATACAGATTACTAGGAATATTTTTTTGCACTTAAACAATACCTCCTTTCCCCACTAGTTCTTATTCCACCTAAGGAAAATTATCCTTTATACCTATACATCTCTATAACAAACCATTTTTTGGTGCTATGATTGCACATTGAGATGATCAACATCAAGAGTAGGTGGTTTACTACATAAGCTACACACTTATTTATTATGAGACTTGATATACCCATACTAAAAAACTTTGGCATGCATTAGTCTTTCCCACCTCTAAGCTTCACCATTATCTCCTAAATCACAAAACCTATGTGGTCACCCATACAGATCCCCTTAAATACAATCATTCCAAACCATATCACAACCAACGTGTAGCTTGGTGGCTCATGCTTCTTGCTAAATTTGACTTAGAGTTTATTCATTAAAATTCTATTAAAGGGAAAATAATCATTGACTAGTTAGTTGCTACCCCTTTACCTAATAATCAACCTTCAAACCTTGAATTCCCTGACAAATCTATTACAATGCTCTCCATCGATGACATCACCTATCAAATGATGATGTTCTTTGATAGATCTAAATGCCAACATGGTCGGGGTATGGGGGTCATTCTTATTCCTCTAGATGGTGAGCCTATGCCTTTGTCATTTAAATTAGATTTTGAATGCACTAAAAATATGGCTGAATATAAGGCTTTGATTCTAGGACTTCAAATATCTCTCTTCTTGGCTATCATATCCATAACCATTTTTGGTGATTCTTATATAGTGGTTAACCAAGTAATGGTTCCTAATTATACAAAAATGAAATTCTGTAGTGGTATAAACATTGTGTAGATACACTATTGGAATCATTTGACTCTTATCTCTTGCAAAATATTCCTTGATCTACAAACAATTTTTCTTACATGATGGCTTCACTTGCTTCACACATACCCTCCTCATCCTCCTCTTTAAGAATCTATGTCATCGTGCATCACTTAACATTACCCTCCTATGTCTCAGCTAACATTCTCTTTGTCAAAAATTTAATAGCTAACCCACAAGACTTATGGTACAAACAACTCATGAATTATCTTTCCTTCTCTATTACCCCTTTTGATCTCTCTAGTAATGGGAAATAGGCCTTCATAAAATGTGTTCCTAATTACACTATACTAGTGGGACTTCTCCACAAGTGAGGTTTTGATGGTCTTCTCCTTAGATGACTTAATAGTACTAAAACTTCTTTCATTATTAAATAATTCCATGATGGGATTTGTGATGGGTATTTCAATGGTCATGTAGTTGCCAAGTGTATCCTTTGACTTGGATATCATTGGCCAATGCTCTATCAAGACTATGATAATTATGCTTGACATTATGTCAAGTGTTAACAACATGCTAACCTCTTTCATGTTCCTAGTCACTTATTACAAGTTTTCAAATACGTTTAGCCCTTCTCCCAATAGGGCTTAGATCTAATCAGAGAGATTAACCCTCATTCATCCCTCCATCATCAATCTATCATTACTATCACTGAATACTTCACCAAGTGGGTCGAGGCTATCCCTCTTATCTCTACTAAAGCTGACAAAATTATTGACTTCATCAACCATCACATCATCTATTATTTTAGTGTCCTTCATAAAATTATAACAGATAATGGCAAATCTTTCAAAAACAAGACAATTTAAAGTCTTTGTGATACATTTGGAATAAAATTAAGCTTCTTATCACCATACTATCCATAGGTTAATGGATAGGAAAAATCTTCTAAAAAAACATTGACCAAAACTCTCATGAAGGTAATCAATGATATGGGCAAGGATTGACACACACACATTCCTTTTGCTTTATGGGCTTACCACACTAGTATTCAAACCCCTATAGGTGTTACACCTTTTTCATTGGTATATGAGATGGAGGTTGTTTTACCTCTTGAGTTCGAGATTCTTTCTCTTCACATTTCCCTACAAGACATACTTATTAATGATGACTTTCACTAAGAAAGTTTGGCTCAACTTGAATTTCTTGATGACCACCATCTCATAACCTTCAACCACCTCCAAATCTATCAAGAACATATCAAATGTGCTTATAAAAAAACCTCAAAGAGTGAGATTTTAATATATGAGATCCCATCTTAAAATAAAATCAACATGTGACAAACATGGAGAAAATCAAATGGGATAAGTTTTCTCCTAATTGGGTTAGACCTTATATCATAACTCACAAGTATGGCTCAAGAACTTATCGCTTGTCTTCTCTTGAAGGAAGACTAGAACCCAAGCCTTTAAATTCCTTACACCTACAACCATTCTTTTATTAAACAAACATTGATTTACCTTGTGTTTAAATTGAGCTCATCCCTTGAGCATCCTTATTACATTCATTTCCCTTCCTTTTCACCCTTACTCATATATGCTTAGTTAACTTACATAGTGGTATGGTTTTGTACTCAAAATATAAAACTCCTAAGCCTTTATAGTCTTATCCATGACTAAAATAAAATAAAATAAAGGATATGTGACAAAGTTATAAAATCTTAGGTTATGCTTTTTAATGTAGACTTCTCCCTTGAAGGACAGCTTCGTAACTTCCCTTTGTTACTATTAATAGACTGCTTCCTTGAAGGACAACTATTTAAACTTAAAAACAAACACTTATACCACTCCCTTGAAGGATGGCTAAGCCAATATTTGTTCTCAAAGGTAAAAACAAATGAAAAAGGCTTCTCACAGCTTTATACGACCTTAACCCATACAAAATCCCATTGTAGGCTTCTTGCATTGATTAACTTACACACACAAAAAAAAAAGCTTTAAGTCATGGACTTACCTATATTAGCTCTCAGGTCACCCACAGCAAGAGCATATCATCTCTACTTTGTAGGTTATGCTACTTAAACATTTTCCCTCATTTTACCCTTTCTTTTTTCCCCTCATACTCTTTCAAGGGACTATGAAGCTCACTTAATAAAAGGTAAACACATTGCTTTTCTAACAAACACAATGGTTTAAAGATATAAATCATAAAAGAGGCTCCTTTTCCTAAGCCTATTTATGTTCTAATTATGATCTTTGCCAATTTAGTAGCATTCTATCTCTTTATTTTCCAATCTACATCACATGTCGATATCTCTATTTGAGATGAAGAAACAATGTCATACTAACACTACCAAATCCTACTCAATTTATTTTATGCATACACCATCACAAATATGGAAAAATGCTGAAATAAAATAACATAACTAATCTATTCATTTTAGGTATACACCATCATGAAATATGAAAAAATGATAAGATGAAACTAACCAACCAGCTATGAATATACCATCATATATATGGGAAAGGTTAGTATAACTCAACTAACATGATCAGTAGTAACATCAAAATTAACATAGTATAAAATAATCATCATCCATGTCATCATCATAATCACAATAAAAACATCTCAAATGAACACATAGAAATAAATAAACATATCATGTATATATAATATGTGATCAAATTACATGTTCATCATCTACATCATCATAAAATTATATCTCTCTCAAAATATACATCTCACATCTTTGGCTCGTAGGTTGGTATACATATAACATATATAATCAAAACTAGAAAAATCTAATTATCAAGGTCCTCGAGGCTCTCCTTATGGTCATGAGGAGGCAGTATCATCACCACTCTCCATTCATCTACATCAACGTGAGCTAAAAGCCATGGCACATGACATTGATCTCTCCTACTCTCTAAACTCTAAATATCTATGAATCTATGATAACTCTCTAATGACCCTCTCATAATAGGTAATCTCATCTAAGGCAATCAAATATCTCACCATAGATATAATTTATGGAGGTCCCATAGCACCTAATGATGGCCCGGCCTATACTAGTCCCTATGGTGGTGGAGGAAGAGCAGCTTGGCCTACTACTCTTAGAATATCTCTCTCTACTGTCACTACAGTTACTTGACCCTATAAAACAATAACCTAGCCCTATAATGCTATGACTTATCCCTATAGAGCCCCAATCTAACCCTACAACGTCACCACCTATCCCTATAAGGCTAAAACTTGTGCTTGGGCTATCTCTCGAGCCTGTACTATTGCATCTCAAGCTTACACTATTATATCTCAAGCCTATACCACTACATCCCTCTCTAATCAACCCCTATAAATTTGGTCATCGATTCTTGACCTCCACTACTAGATGTAACCCTACCCACCAAGCTATATAGGCCATTATGCACCCTGGGTCTCCAACACCTAGCCTTATTAGTATCTCCTCAAAATCTAGCCCATCTATCTCTAGGGGTAATGGTAAGGGTGCCTCTATGTCATCCCTCCTGTATTGAGGGAAGGTAGGCAAAATATATTATAGTAGACCAAACTACCTCCTAACTTGTGCCATGAGTACCATCTCCAACTCATCGACCCATCTCCCCCTGACCCATAGTGAGCTCTACAACCCAACAAGTTATTATGCCTATCCTCTAAAAACTAGGTATGTCAAATATAGTGTCCACAAAATATCTACAGGGATCAAGCCCTCAATCATGTGCCTATAATAGTCAATATCCCAAACAAATTCATCCACTCAAGTCAATATCATGCCCTCTCTACCATCTAAAACCAACCATGAAGCTAGCTAGGATAGTGGTAGGTAACCCTGGTGGTCATGTCACCATGATGTGTTCATACACCCAATAGTGTAGTAGATGGCTGAGACATAAACTATATCATCATTTTAGCCTCAAACCCCATAGCTCTCTATATAACTATGCTAAAACTACTAGACCCTAGGAAAAAATAGTCCACTTCTCAACCATATGTGCAAGCACACATGTCAATGCAATTAAAAATCTCCCACCATTTACATTTGGAAATGCATACACTATGATCTTGATCATCATCAGGATGCTCAGATGATGTTATTCCTCATCATCTATATAGAGTGTCTCGTACACAAAACTCACAGAGTGGTAAGTCACCTTACTGACATGTTCTCCATATAAAGTGACCATGTGTATATCATGTTTCTCTCTTGAACATGAAAAAAACTCCTCACCCTAGAGTGGTAACTACAAAATCCTATACACATCCTCCTGTGTCACTATCAACTCTCTAGTTAATATATGGAAGGTGTTGGTGGTGTGATCCCACCTCTCAATCAATGCTATCATTAGGGATACATCCTGGGTGACTTGATAGTACCATTTCACTCCTCTTAACCCCACAACTACCATATACTCCCACTCATCTAGAGTGACATCCCTCCTCATGCATGTCAATAGCCTTAGTAGATGATCTCATAATTTTAGCTCCATCCTCACTTGCATCCATATACATAACTTAAGTCAAATACCTTTTAATATACTTGATCACTACCTTTTTCCCTTCTCTCTAGGAGAACTACATTAGTCTAAGGCCCTAAACTAGGATATGTAGGTAGCACTCAGTCGATAAGGGGTCTTTTCAGGTTAGCTCATCCATAGACCAAACTCACTAACTACCCTAGGCTTCATTTCCTCTCTCTCTCTCTACCCTAGGCTTCACTACCTCCTTCTCTCCACCCTAAGCCTACCTACCTATCACAACTCTAGGCCTCATAACCTATATTCCTAAATTTTGACACTATGACCTATCTTTCAATCCCTCTACCTCTCAACCTATCTATATCTTTTTCCTAGGCTCTAAGAGAACTACATTGGCCTAAGGCCCTAAACTGATCTATGTAGGTAGCACTCAATCAACATGAGGTCTTCTAAGGCTAGTTCAGCTATTAGGCTAGTTGAGTACTTCCACTACAGATACAAACTCATCTATTTTTCTACTTTTCTATAGTCACTAACATTGATATTAATGCTGACATCAGCACTTTCTCAACCTAAGCATTAGTTGACATTGATAGGCAATTGTCAACCTCGATGCCATGTCAGCCAATGTCAATGGACTTCACCAATGTTGGAAATTGGTTCAGCCCCAAGACTAAATAACCCAAACCCAAAAGTACCCATTTCACCTAAAAACATACCCACAAAACCCCCTAACTTATCTTACAACTACCCTACCCTATTTTCTACTACTCTACTAACATTTTCTACACCCCACCTCTTAATTAGCCTAAAAATTACAAATACCCAAATTAACTTCCAAATCAACTAGTAGAGACTCTTACCTCATCTTTCCATCTCCTCCTAGTTGGCACAACTGGTTCCTGTGGTTGTGTACCTCTTGTTAGGTCCCCTCCTTACTTTACCATCTTAGTCACTCTCAAGCTCTATTTCTTCTCTCCAATCATAAAGTTACAAATGAGTTTGGTTGGCCACCAAACCCCCCTTTATTAGGTTTGGTCAGTCTTCAACATTAGCATTCTTAAATTAACATGTCGACATCAGTGTTTATGCATACTGATATTGATAGCATTTCCCTAGTATGCTAACATTACCATTATATATTATCAACATCGATACCATTCCTATAATGTTTTTCCCCACCAATCAAACCCAACTTTTCAAACTTTACCCATACACTAGGGCAACTGGAGATCACATATATCCCCCCCAAACATGAGAAATGCCACTACAGATAACTTAAATCTTCACCCATGATGACTTTGCTTGGAGATCAGGAATATATCTTTGCTCATTGACCCTTTTACACCAACCTTGTATTACTTGTCCTGACTACTTATGTTATTCTACTATAGTGGAATATTGTGCACACACATGTATATTAGGTGTTGTGGATGGAAGCTAGGCTCATCCTATCACCTTTAACCCTTTTTTGTTTCCTAGGGGCACTTCCTACCTCAGATACCTAGGACACATTGACCATTAGAGCTATAACTTTGATTATTTTGACCTATCAGCTATCACTTATAAGATATGCTTTGGTTACTTTTATCTGAGTCTTCCTTAACCTTGCTTATCCTTGACTTTATCAACTATAACTCATTATAGTATACACATATGGAGTGATACTCAATTATTCACCATTTACCTAATTACCTTTTTATCAATTTGATACCTGATTCTAGTTTCTCCTCCATCGATTTCTATTTTGAGGGGGGATACCTCATCAAATACTTAGAGCATCTAACTCCTATTTTTGTCTTACAACATGTCAATACAAATTACAAGACAAAAAGGGGAAAATGTAGACACCAAAATTATGTCACACACATGTGTATAACTCCCTATGTCAAAACCCCCCTTAAGCCTATTTTAATAATAACAATTAATCGCCCTAACCCATACTTTACCCCTCACACATTTGATTAATTTGAAATACTTAAGTTAATTAAAAACCCCTATTGCCACTTTACTTGGCCACTTCACCCTATGACTACTTCTTACCTAATGAGTCACCTCAAGACCTGGTCACCTCATCCTAACTACCCAAGACTTATTCCCACTTCCAAACTAAATTCCTAATCAACTACCTCCTTCCTAACCTCTTGTTTTTACCATTTTATAATGGGTGTCACACTTGTCATGAACGATAAAAAATAGGCTAGAAAATAGTAAGGTTTACCTATTCTAGGGCCACTAACATCAGTTAACCCATAGTTGATGTTGGTGGGATCGCTGACGTCAGCATATAAGCCAAACTCTAACCTAAAGTTTAGGTTAGTATAAATTAAGAAAATTTATTCTTACTCACATTCAATCTCTGAACATTCTATTTTTGACATCTTAGCTTACAATCATCTTGTGTAATTTAATCACAATCAATAACTGAACTCTTGAGGACCAATAGCACTCGCTTGTTCTCTCTATTCAGGCATTCAAGTTTAGACTCCCTACTGGAGATCATCAATCTAGCACATATTATTCGGTAACCAAAACTAAGTACATCACTCATCTTATAGGTCTTTTAAACATCTATTTTTCTATTTATTTATATCTACTGTACATTAATTTATGCACTTCTAACCAAACCCCTGTGAGGGAGTTACAAAGCTTCTTCACTTATTTCCCCTTAACCTAATACACCAAACTTTTGACTAGATCTATCCAAGCCATAATCTCTCTCTCATAACTCTTCCAACATTCCAAACCTAATCCAAACCAATTCCTAGATTTGGATAAGCCTTCTGTAAGCTCCCTAACAATTATTTCCCATACTAACCTTGATAGACTAATCGACATCAGTCACCTCACTATCGACCTCGGTAGTATAACCGATATCAGTCACTACCCCACCGACGTCAGTGACTATGGATTCCCTGACCTCTTCAAAACCTACCTAGACAACTTCTAAAATACAAATAGAGTACCACACTTATACCATGTTACTCTCTACTACATATAGGTTGTTAATAATAGTAATCTTATCTCTTTCATGCTCTCTTTACCTCTCTTTTAGTTATTTATTATTTTTGTATCTCTCAAAAGTAGACTATCATCTCTAAGGAAGTTTCACACTTCTTAGAACAAGTGTGTAGATTGGAAGCCCACTCATTTATCTGCTAGCAAACATTTTGTGGTAGTGCTTTCTTACTTGTAGGTAGTCCTCCCTAGCCAGAGAGGAGTGCTCACAATGTCTGGATATGGTGTGCAAACTAAATTTGGGTTTTTTCTAATCACTTATCTCCATCCTTCTTTCTTTTTTCCTTTAGACTTAAAATAGACAAAATTTGGAGAAATAGATGCATTTATCTATAGAGTCATATTACTAAATGAATTGAGAGTGAAAGTCATAGGAATTGATTTATGAAGAAATAATATGTAAAATGTGAACAATTTCAAGAATCAAAGAAGGCTTATGTAAAACCAATGACTAACAATAGGAACCATGGTAAATGTAGAGTAAATTTTTACTCTACGTTGCATTCAAATTTTTAGTCGAGCACTGCAGTTTTGGTTCATGTATACCTTGGTCGTGGTGGCAGAGTTGAGGCAGATCACGGGTTCATTTTCTGTCTAAGTGTCATAAGTAGCGAAAGCTGCCAAGTGTCACTCTCTGAGCATGGGTCTCCTTTTCCCCCTTTTATTCCCTTCATCTCATTTTTCCTAAGATTTGAATTCAAGCAAAAGCTGCCAAGTGTCACTTTTTGACACATGGAGCTGGCCAACTGGCATCCTCTAAGCCCCTATTTGTAACTTTCTAGAGAACCGTAGATCATGCCACGTACTTAATAGCAACTCAGTGGAAGTCACCACATGTCAGTGTCTACATCTCATATCAACACCCGTGTTCATTCCATTTCTCAGAAAAGGCTTTCAAAAGGCTAAGTAGTAGGATAAGGCAGAAAATACCAGGTGGCAATCATAGAAGGCCCTGAACTACCTTTTCAGAAGAAAGTGAAAGCCTCCACGTGTTGGCATCCGAAGAATGCATGGGTCCAATACTTTGGTTCAAAGCAGAAAGGCATCATTATATTTTGCTTAAAGTGCCATAAAATAGTGGAAGCTACCAAGTGTCACTCTCAAAATCCCTTTCTACTCCATCCCTAGGTAAAGCAAAAGGCACCACATACCCCTAGCAGGAAAAGCAAAAGATGCCACATATCTTCCCAGAAGTAGTGGAGGTCACCACGTGTCCCCTTCCAGAAGACCATCTTTGAGTTTCATTGCTGAATAAAAGTTGTGGTGGGCCTCGGGTGTTACTTAAAAAGTCTACAGAAACTGCTAAGTGTCACCATCTGTAAGAGTCCGATATGTGCCCCGAATGATACTACACCGCAGCCAAAAAGAAGTGGAGAGAGCCGTTTGTCTTCGATGAATCCAATGGAAAGTGACAAGTGTCATTTTATGATGCCTTCTAAGTAAAAAGAGGATTTTTAGGATATTAACTAAGTGTCCTTTCCCATTTCAATCGTATAGTATTCCATGTATCTGTTGCCACAAAGCGAAATGGAGGGAAAATCAGCTGGAGTTAATTCGAGTAGATGGAATAGTTCCTTGGGTAGATTTTTGGAGTCCCCAAAGCATTGAAGGTGTCGTTTGTTTGTCCCCTATGAGTGAAGGATGGAGGAGAATTACACAGGAAAGGGGAGGATGCAAGGAGTGGCCCGAGGCTATATAAGAAGAATTATAAAATTGAAAAGGGGGGGATTTTCTCATTTTAGACTTTCTAAAATTTTGACCAGTAATATCATTTACTCTTGTCTTAATTCTCTTGAGTTGTAAATTTGATATAATTGTGCATGTTTTTTTGCCCTTTATGTGGCTGAATGAATTAAGGAAATTTGAGCTCCATGCCTTGGTTGGTATTATCTGTGTCATTTGCAAAGTAGTCTATACCATAGATTCTCTGGAGTTGTGATTAGGAATGTTATTTGTTTTTGTCTCATTTTCTTGAATTGGAAGGTTTACATAATTGTACGTGACTTTTGTGCCTCTTATGTGATTGGAAGATTCTGTTAAGAAGATTGAACACTATGCCTTTATTGACATTCCCTATATCTTAGCGAAAGACTTCCCTATTGTAAGCCTTTATTTTTGTTATTTCAATCTCTTACATTGATCATGTACTTGTCTGCTCTTAAATGTAATTGAGTCCTATAATAGTCTCATTGTGATTAGGTTAGGATTAGGATTACACTCAGGTACATCACCATAGTTAGGTTTCAATTCCTGCATTTTGCATTTCATTTTAATCTCCTATCCTTTTTCCCTAGCAACCCAATTCAAAGAAGAGACTAGCTTCTCTAAAATCTAGAGGTTGTTTCAAGCTGCATTGTCCCATAGTTTGAAACTTCCCATTATTGATTGGTTAAGATCAAGTGCAATTTTAAATCATCAATAGTTTTTGGCACACTCGATGGGACCAGTCTTGAAGTTTCTTTTAAGACTACATGAACCAGAGAGCTACGAGGAGTCAGAGCTATGGACCAGTCACCAGATCACAATCTGCTACAAATCTAGGTATTCTTTTGCCACCTCTGGTAATTAGTTTAAGAAAAAGAGCTAACCAGTTTGTACTAGTACCAAACATGGGATCCCATGTACCCCCAATAAATTATGCAAGCTGAAACACTGGTAGCCCCTTAATCCTCCCAACACCACTAGTTGTTTGGGACCCTATCCCAGTAATTGCTCTAAAATCTCTACCCAAATTCAGTGGGCAAGACCCAAAAACACTTGTGGAGCATCTTTAAGATGTATCATACATCTGTGACATACATGGTGTCATAGAGAAAAATGTGGCCCTAAGGTTGTTAACAGCCTCATTCAAAGGGAAGGCTTTAGAGTGGTATCGGTATCTGACCTCAAATACCATATCTACATGGGACTAGCTCGAAGATCCATTCTTTGAAAGGTTTGCAGAGAAAGGTGATAAGTCTTATTTGTTACAGTAGTTGATCACCATTCAAAGGGGATCACAAGAGGGCATGACTGACTTCAACACCAAATTCTAGAAAACTTGGGATAGAATCCCTATTGTAGCTAAACCAACCCCTAGTATGGCCATAGTATTCTATCTCAAGGCTTTAAATTTAGATATATCTATTATGATTCAGTCACTGGGAGGACACACTTTGCCAGTGACTTATGACCTTGCAATCAGAGCTAAGAATCATTTAATTGATGCTAGAAAGTTACCTCCAAGACCTCCCATGCTTGTATTCCTAAAAATTACCTTGCCCTTACCTCAAGAAGTTCCTAAAGCTGTATGCCTACCTGTGTCTATGTACACTTACCCCCCATCATCTGTGAAGCAACTGGCCCCTACTCAGTCATCTGAGATGGATGATATCAAGAGTATGCTAAGGACATTCTCCAATGAGCTGATTAATATGAAGAGGTAGAAGAATACTTTCCCCAAGCCTCTTTATCAAGGATATCAAGGAAACAGGTTCTCGTCCCAACTAAACCAATATCAAGGCCCTCTAAAGCAAACCAACCAGCAACCAGCAAATCAATTAGTTGCAGTTCCCACACCCTCACAGACCATTCCTCCCAACTCAAATAGGGAGATGGTTCCAGGTCAGAATATTTACATGGATGATACTAATGCTTGGTGTTTCCCTTGTAATGATGCTCACACACCTAGAGACTATCCTAGGGGTAATCTACATCAAAGGGTAGCTGAGCAAAGAGGAATTGATGGTCAGTTTGCCAGTACCAATAGTAGTCAAGCATACCAGTCTCCCAGCATGCAAAATTTAGTTCTAGTGGCTCAAATGCAAGGAATGTCCTTACAACAAGAGGAATAAATAGCCCTAGAACATGCTTTGTTCTCATGGGTTGAGGATGAAGAAGCAATTTTCTTGAACGAAGCATCTACCTCCCAAAGGCCATTAGTGCAATCTAATTACTATACCAGATCGAAGAGGAGAATGGCATAGCAGCCTGAGTTTGTAAGTGGTCAAGCCAAGAATAATCCTCTATCTCAAGGGCAAAGAAATGCTGCTACTAGACAAGAGACACCTCAGTCAGTACAAGACCAAGGGATTCCTACCTAGATTTAAGAAAAAATGAGGTATCCCTATTACCAAAAAACTCAGTCTCTAGGACTGATCAATGTAGTGGACCAATTAAAGAGGACTCCAGCACAAGTATCTATATGGGATATCTTGGCTATTCCTGAGCAAAAGACACTACTACAAGAAGCTCTGCAAAGGCAAGCATTGCCCGAAGGTGTTGTTACCAAGGAAGGACCTACTGGAAAGGAAAAACTCAAAGATACAATTCCTCCAATGACAATAGCCTTCGTGAATAATGCAGCACAAGTAAGTAAATCCAAGATAGAGCCTTTCTATTTAACTCTGATAGTTGGAAAGAAATTCTTGCATAATGCATTTATAGATTTGGGAGCTAGTACAATTGTGATGCCCAAGCAAATAGCTAATGCCTTGAAAATAAAATATGAACCCCTTTCAAAGGGAGATATGCAGCTAGACGGCAAAATAGTGCAAACCATAGGGAGAATTAAACAACTCCCCTTGTAGTTATACACATGTCCCAACATTATTGTCAACCAAGATATAGTTGTCATAGATATCCCTCTTATCTTTGGTTTATGTTTATCCAGAGACTTTACAGCAAAAATAGGAGGATATATGTCTCTTGACTGGTCCCACCTCATCTTGAGAACCAGATACAGTTCAAAGATGAAAATTCTATCTGAACCACTGTCCAAAGGCCATATCACCAACGAACCAACAACAAGATTAGAATCAAATCATGCCATGTTGAATAAAGAAGAAAGGACTTTTGTTGAAGAACTAGGTGATTGGACTGAGCATGATCAAGAAAAAGAAAATAGCCAATTGTTGGCTATGATGCATAGCGACCCGTATGGGAACTATGACTCTACTAGTTTGGGCACATAGGTCATTTTTGATGAGGATCAGGTGATCCCAAATATTATAAGGAAAGAGGCACCTACTACTCAAGATTCAGAAGTCTAGACTTTGAATTTTGATGGAGCTAAAATTAAACATGGTGCTGGAGTAGGAATTTGTCTTACTGCCCCAAACGGTGATAAAATTTTAAGGGTTATCTAATTCCAATTTGCTTGCACTAATAATGATTTAGAATATGAATCTTTAGTATATGGGCTCTTGTTAGCCAAGAAAAAGGGGATAAAGAACCTAAAAGTAAAAGGAGATTTAGAATTAGTAGTAAAGCAAATTAGGGAAAAGGCAGCAGCCAAAAATGTGAGAATGAGATCCTACAGGGATAAGATTTGGGATTTGATAGAAGATTTTGAAGCTTTTAATATTGAGATAATCCCCAGAAGTCAAAACTTTGAGGTTGATAGGATGGCTCAGATTGGCTCATAATTTAACCCAACAACTGGCCTATTGGTTAACAATGAGTCAGTAAAAGTTATAGTGAGACCAACCATCCCTGACAATGATGAAAATTGGCAAGTGTTTGAAAATGATGCTTAGGTAGTCTCTTTCTTACAACAATCAGATGAGTTTGTTGATCAGTTTCAAACTAAAATTGAAGAGGCATATGGTGATCATATTATTCAATTAAGGACTAATAAGCTCCCCAAGGGATTGATCACTTTAGAAAACTTGTTTGACCTAGAGGATGTAAGCTTAGAAAAGAAAAGGTTCTAGGTAGATAAAGTAGACTATTTTGAGGTAGAGGTGAGTGACAGGAAGAGGCTAAAAGTTGGGAATTCTACAACTCAAGAAGAGAATAAAAAACTAATTGAATTGTGCCAGAGATATGATAGAGTCATAGCTTGGAGCTATGAAGACCTTCATGGATACAACAAAGACATTATCCAACATACAATAGAATTGACTGAGGGATCCAAGCCCATCAAATAGAAATAAAGGCCAGTAAATCCAAGGATCAAGCCTCTAATGGTAGATGAGTTGCAGAAACTTTTAGACTCCAAAATAATATTTCCAATCAAGCACTTGACCTGGGTATCAAATCTGGTCCCAGTTAGGAAAAAGAATGGAGATGTAAGACTATGTGTAGATTTCATAGATCTAAATAGAGCATCTTTGAAAGACCACTATCCCTTGCCATCCATGGAACAAATTATGCAAAATATGGCTGGATCAGAGAGGTTTTCTTTACTTGATGGTTTCTCTAGGTATAATCAGATTTGGCTAGCTGAGGAAGACCAGTACAAAACTACTTTCACCACCAAATGGGGGACATTTGCCTACGCGAAGATGCCATTCAGCTTATCAAATGTGCCACCTTTCAATGAGCTATGGATATAGCCTTTGGTGAACTTATAAACAAGGTCATCCTGGTCTATCTGGATGACCTCACTATTTTCTCAAAAAATGTTGATGATCATTTTGATCATTTAGAATCTATCTTCAAGAAATGTCAGGATTTTGGGATATCATTGAATCCCAAGAAATGTATTTTTTCTATACCTTAGGGTAAACTGTTGGGGCACGTAGTATCTAAGGAAGGGGTTTTTATAGATCCCGAGAGGATCATAGCTATAATGGACCTACCTCTTCTAGTGAATAAAAAGGCAGTCTAATTTTTTTAGGAAAGATCAATTTTGTTAGTAAATTCATATCTGATTATTTATGCTTGGTTAGACCAATGACACTCTTGATAAAAAAGGACCTAGTATTTAAGTGGACTATAGAAGGAAGGCAAGCTTTTGAGGGGGTCAAGAAGGTTATTTCAGTAGCCCCAGTGCTTAAGAACCCAAATTTTTCCATGCCCTTCGTAATGTATGTCTATGGAGGGGAGTCAAGTATTGCTATTGTCTTGACTCAAAAGAATGACAGGCTAAAGGGGGAGCACCCAATAGACTTTTTCTCAAGAAATCTTAGAGATTACGAGACCAGGTACAATTTCATGGAAAGACAAGCCTATGCCATGGTAAAATCATTCAAGAAATTTAGGCATCTGATATCAGGGAGCAAAATCCTAATACTACTAGCTCACCCAAGTGTCAGGGAATATATCATGGAGGGAGAAATTACTGAGAAAAGAGCCAATTAGATCACTAAGATCCTTGAATATGATGTAGAGGTCAAACCCACCAAGTTGGTCAGAGGCAGGGGGTTGTGCCAATATGTAACCCAAGAGCTTGGAAAGATGTTACCTAAGGAAGCAGAATCAAAAGGGGAAATGGAGATAGTGATAAAATTACAAGAGGTTGATTAGGAATCCTGGGTCATAAGCAGGATTCAATTCATGAAAAATGGGATTTATCCAAGAGAACTCCCTCGAAACAAGAGGAGATATTATAAGATACAGGGAGTTCATTTGTTTTAATTGAACAAGTCCTTTTCAGAAGAAATTTTGATGGAAAATTGTTAAGATGTGTAGAACAGGCTGAAGCTAAGAGGATACTACACAAAATGCATCATGGAACATCAAGGGGGCATTTTTCTGCAAAGACCACAGCCATAAAGATAAGTGAGGCAGGGTATTTCTGGCCTACTTTATTTGCAAATTGTTATTAGCTGGTTAGAAAATGTCAATCTTGCCAGTATTATATGGGGATGAAGAAGAATGCAGCCATGCCCCTTTGTCCTATAGTTTTGGATGAACCTTTCACTCAATGGGGTCTTGACTTCATTGGAATGATAAATCCAGTGTCCAGCATGGGTCACAAATGGATATTAACTGCCACAGACTACTTCACCAGATGGACTGAAGCAGTCCCACTTAAAGAAGCAATAGAGAATGTGATCTTAGATTTTCTAAGAGGTATCACTACTCACTTTGGGGTTCCCCACACCATCATTTTAGATAATGATAAAGCATTCCTGGGGTCTAAAGTATCCAACTTTCCCTTAATACATGGAATATATCTGAAAACTTCATCTAACTATTACCCTCAAGGTAATGGTTTGGCAGAATCAACCAACAAGAACCTGATAAGACTCATCAAAAGGATAGGGGCTGATCATCACAAAGAGTGGCATAAAGTGCTTAATCTAGCACTATGGGCTGATAGACTCATGCCCAAGTAGGTGATCAAAATGTCTCCATATGAATTGGTATATGGAAAGTCTGTCGTAATTCCCCTAAGCTTGGAAATCCCTACTCTTCAGTTGATCAAACAAATTGAGATTAAATAAAATGGCCCCATGCAGGTCAGACTCGTATAAATTCTAAAAGTTTAGGAAAAGAGGGACATAGCCCATGATTCATTGATCAAGCATCAGGGAATGGTTAAGGATTGTTTGATAAAAGGACTTCAAATCCTAATTTTGAGGTAGGCTCAATTATTTTGAAATGGGATGCAAGGGCTACCAAGCTAGGTCAACATACCAAATTTGAAGTGCTATGGACTGGTCCATATAGAATTTGCATGTGCAAGTAAGAGAATTCTTTTGAGCTAGAGTCGATGGAAGGAGAACCTAAAGAAATTCATGTAAATAGAATCTATTTAAAACATTTCAATTAACTTGGGTCTCTCATGTATTATAGTTAAATAATTTCCCTTTCTCGCATTGTTTTTCATTGTTTTCCCACTTTGCTTTTGAATAAGTGTTTTAGACATATGTCGATGGCTCTTTTGAAGTTGTAATTTTCACAATTTTGATTTAGCGGGAGGTGGAGTTTTCTTTTTGAGTAGGCTCAAAAGTCCTGGAGTTTGCTAGTATCTGTAGAGTAAATTTTTACTCTATGTTGCATTCAAATTTTTAGCTGAGCACTGTAATTTTGGTTCCCATATACCTTGGTCATGGCGGTAGAGTTGGGGCAAAGCACAGGTTCATTTTCCATCTAAGTGTCATAAAGCAGTGAAAGCTACCAAGTGTCACTCTCCGAGCATGGGTTTCCTTTTCCCCCTTTTATTCCCTTCGTCTCATTTTTCCTAAGATTTGAATTCAAGCAAAAGCTTTCAAGTGTCACTTTCTGACACATGGAGCTAGCCAGCTAGCATCCTCCAAGCCCTTATTTTTAACTTTCTAGAGAATCATGGATTGTGCCACGTACTTAATAGCAACTCAATGGAAGTCACCATGTGTCAGTGTCTGCATCTCATATCAGTACCCATGTTCACTCTATTTCTCAGCAAAGGCTTTCAAAAGGTTAAGTGGCAAGATAAGGTGGAAAATGTCAGGTGGCAGTCGCAGAAGGCCCTGAACTACCTTTTCAAAAGAAAGTGGAAGCCTCCACGTGTTGGCATTTGAAAAAAACCTAGGTCCAATAATTTGGTTCAAATCAAAAAGGTATCATCTTATTTTGCTTAAAGTGCCATAAAGCAGCGGAAGCTACCAAGTGTCACTCTCAAAATTCCTTTCTACTCCATCCCCAGATAAAGTGGAAGGTGCCACATACCCCTAGTAGGAGAAGTGTAAAATGCCACATATCTTCCCAAAAGTAGTGGAGGTCACCACGTGTCCCCTTCTAGCAGACCATCTTTGAGTTTCATTGTTGAATAAAAATTGTGGTGGGCCTCGGGTGTTACTTCAAAAGTTTGCAAAAACTGCCAAGTGTCACCATCTGTAAGAGTCTAATATGTGCCCCAAATGATACTACAATGCATCCAAAGAGAAGTGGAGAGAGCCATGTGTCTTCAATGAATCTGGCAGAAAGTGCCAAGTGTCATTTTTTGGTGCCTTATAAGTAACAAGAGGATTTTTAGGAAATTGACTAAGTGTCCTCTCCATTTCAACTACAGAGTGTTCTGTGTATCTGTTGCCACAAAGCAAAATGGAGGGAAAATTGGCTGGAGTTAATTTGAGTAGATGGCACAGTTCCTTGGGTAGATTTTTGGAGTCCCTAAAGCATTGAAGGTGTCATCTATTTGTCCCCTATGAGTGAAGGATGGAGGAGAATTGTGCGGGAAAGGGGAGGATGCAAGGAGTGACTCGAGGCTATATAAGAAGAATTTTAAAATCAAAAAGGGGGGATTTTCTCATAGTTTAGAATTTCTAAAGTTTTGACCAATAATATCATTTGCTCTTGTCTCAATTCTCTTGAGTTGTAAAGTTAATATAATCGTTGATGTTTCTGTGCCCTTTATGTGGCTAAATTAATTAAGGAAATTTGAGCCCTATGCCTTGGTTGGTGTTATCTGTGTCATTTGTGAAGTAGTCTATATTGTAGATTCTCTGGAGTTGTGATTAGGAATGTTATTTGCTTTTGTCTCATTTTCTTGAATTGGAAGGTTTACATAATTATACGTGACTTTTGCACCTCTTATGTGATTGGAAGATTCTATTAAGAAGATTGAACATTATGCCTTTGTTGACATTCCCTATATCTCAGTGAAAGACTTCCCTGTTGTGAGCCTCTATTTCTGTTATTTCAATCTCTTACATTGATCATGCACTTGTCTGCTCTTAAATGTAATTGAGTCCTATAATAGTCTCACTATGCTTAGATTAGGATTAGGATTACACTCAGGCGCATCACCATAGTTAGGTTTCAATTCCTACACTTTGCATTTTTGTTTAATCTCCTATCCCTTTTCCCCAGTAACCCAATACAAAGAAGAGACTAGCTTCTCGAAAATCTGGAGGTTATTTCAAGCCGCATTGTCCCATAGTTTGAAACTTCCCATTGTTGATTGGTTAAGATCAAGCACAATTTTAAATCATCAATAGTAAAAGTAATTCTTGAATTAATTTTTGAAGAGGGTTTGTTGTTCAAAAGAAGGATATTATGTATATCAAGAGGTTAAATGTGATATAATTTGATTAAGGAGAAGTGTAATGGAGGTTTGTAAAGTCATTTTTATTATGTAAAGAGATTAGCATAAGTAGTAGAAAACTATGTCTTGGATGAGCACGGATGTTCATAAAATTGATCATGCATGTAGATTTTTTCAAATGGAAAAAATTAGGAGTTAGAATACAGGGTTGTATCATATATATATTATTTCATAGAGACCATGGGAGCATATAAGTATGGATTTTGTTTTAGGTTTGCCTAGAATGTAGATAGCGAATGACTCAATACTTTTAGTAGTTGATATATTTTTAAATATGGGACATTTTGTGGCCTGTATGAAAAACTAGTGATTTGATAATCATTTGTAACTTATTTTTCATGGAGATTGTGAGGATACATGGTTTTCCATGCAACATATTATCATATAGAGATTTGAAATTTGTAGGACATTTTATGAGGATATAGTGGAAGAAATTGAACACCAAGTTCCATTTCAATTCAACCTATGATCCTGAGATGAAAGGATAAATGGAGATTGTCAACAATAATTTGGGTGATCTATTGTGATATTTAATTGATAGTAAGCTAGGAATATATGATAATATTTTGTCACAAGATGAGTTTGCATATAACAATTCAATTAGTAGGAGTACATGAAATACACCATTTCATATTATGTATGGGTCAAATCCAAGAGGATATATGGAGTTACTTGACATCATAAATGAGAAAATGATAATTTTAGATATATAGGATTTTGTAAAGCATATACAAGACATGCATAAGAAAGGGCATGAATAATTAAATAAGATTACAACATAGTATAATAAATGCATAAACATGAATACCATGGAATTAGAATATTAGTTTGGAGACAAGATCTTATCACACTTGAGGAAATAAATATTTTCAAAAGTAACATATAATAAGTTGAAGTGGAATAAGAATGGACTATGTAGAGAGTTGAGCAATTTCATAAAGGATGCATATGAGATTGAGTTATCTCAAGGGATTGAAATTTTACCTATTTTTAATATGGCATATTTGTATCCTTATCATGTATGAAATAATAGTGGAAGCATAAAATATATTTTGGAGGGACATATTGAAGAGTAGCAATTCTAAAAAATAAGTTTTAGGACATGAAACAAGTGATTGACAAAAGAATCAACAAAAAAATGCACAACATAGATTAGAAAAAGTATCTTGTTAATTAGAAGCACCGATATACTGAAGATTCAACATGGATAAGTTCGTCATAAGTTTTAAAGCATGTAAAATCATTAATAAAAGGCACATGAACATGAGCTGATGTTTCTTTTATTTACCTAGGATGTATGATGCAAGAGCATCTAGGTACACTTTCAATCTTGAATCAATAAAAAAAATGTTTGATTATGAAAATTATCTAAGTCTCTAAGTTTTATACAAGTTTTTTATTGTATATAAATCTTTATTTTTAAGTTATGTGCAATTTCTATAATGTATGAAACTGTTGTATTAGTTTGAATAAGCTTATGAACCTTTTAAGCAAGAGGGTTTATTAGGTAGTTTGATTGAACATAGCAATCCAGATATTTGTGAGGCATTTTTAAAGGTTTGTGGTATATTTTGGAGCATCAAAGCATTCACTACCATAGTCTAGTTTTTTTCATAGAATCAAAGAGTTGGTGTGTTAAAAAAGTTCTTGGAGGAGTTATATCTTCATCACATAAGTATTACAATAACTTGTGATCATTTTGGAGCATGGGATTAAATCCAAGAGCTATTTTAGATTCAAAACACTTAATTCAGATCTTTTATATGGGAACCTTATAGTAATGTGTGGTAATATTCATGATAGTTATAAGGTTTTCAATAAGACAAGATGTTCATTAAATATTATTATACCTATAAATTGAACCACATTGCTTACAGATCCAT
This sequence comes from Torreya grandis, assembly GCA_037957365.1. NCBI lineage: Eukaryota > Viridiplantae > Streptophyta > Pinopsida > Cupressales > Taxaceae > Torreya > Torreya grandis. The sequence goes on from JARHVA010004920.1 coordinate 1,276,394, forward strand.
TTAATGGTCATTATGATGTAATAGGTGGTAAAAGGGTCTAATTATTTACTATCTAACCATTTATTGCTAGGTAGGTATCATTAGAATAGCTAAAGGGGATAAAATGATACCTTTGATATGTTATAGATCATCAAGTAGTATTGTTATGTAATATTATTTATTGTGATGTATTATCATTGTGTTTATGTTAAACATTTAATGTTATTAGTGGGTTGCTAAGCACTTAAAATAAGTAGGTGGGTCTTGTGCCTATATAAGCATGACCCTACACTCATGTTGAAGGAGAAGGAAAGGTCAATGGGATTAGATGATCATAGATCATAACAATATTTTTGTTGTTTTCATAACATGCCCTAATTCTTCAAGAATAATGGAACCCCTTTTTGGCCCCTTTTTATGCTTTTGCTCATAGTCATGTCTAGCTGGTCTCAAGAATCTCAAGTTGGCTTGGTAGGCCATCTTAGTTTATATGTGAAACTTAACCTTATAACCACCTTCATTGGAAAGATTAAGTCTATGCAATAAAACTTCATATAGGGAACTTAGTGTAAAAATGGAGATTTGACTTCTTAGTTCACCTTTAAAAATATGGCTTACTTGGCTCTCTCGAGCCTCTCTAGGGGATCATTTTTGTTTATGTGCTAAATAAACCTTTGAAACCTATCTTGTCATGATAACCAAGATTGTGTGATAAAGTTTCATATTTTACGCATGGTTGAAAAATAACTTTTTAGGGCATGTATGTCACTTAAATAAATTTTGTGAAAACTTTCTATGACCTTGATTAGGTATATTGTAGTGTTTAAAAAAAAAGAATAATGCTAAACCTAATTGGGATTTCAATCCCTAATTAGGTCTTTAGGGTTAAATTTTTCATGGTTATGTGTTAATCATGTTATTTTTATCATTTTGGTCTTATATAGTTTTCATTAAGTCCCACAGACCTAATCAAACTTCGTGGTCACATTAATTTTTTCTTTACTAATCTTAGATTTATCTTTGATTAGGTAATTTTAGTTGGTAAAGTGTGAATCTAGTAGTATGCAGGGATTTTTTCTTTCTTAGATATTATGTTTTTTATGGAAGGCATCAATAATGAAGGTTAAGGTTTAAACCCTAACTAAGTCTAAGCCTCTGAGTCTAGCATCAAAAAATTATAGTTAGGGGAAAGTCCTGACTAGCTCAAGACTTATTCTCCATTTTCCTTGTAGTTGTAATCAAGCACACATAGCTGATTAGGTCTATAGGAACGTTGGTGCCTTTTTACAGTGTCCATCAATCTTTTGAACCCAATAGGGTCTAAAGACCCTCCCCTATTCCCACGTAGTCATGTGTAGGATTTTAAAGCTTGAAAATAATGTGGACCTCTAAGATAAGTGAAAAAATGGTAATCAAGAGTTCTAAGCTTGATTAGGTCTTGGGGACCCCATGTTAAAATATTTTGCTAATTGGGAAGTGTTGACTTTATTACATTATTTCAATGAAATTATGCTATTATTTAGAATAAGGTAGTAAAACTAAAAATACGGGTTGTGGTAGGAATACTTGATAAAAAGTGCATGCATTGAATTAGAAGATTGTGAAGATCTCCTCTTTAGATTGGGAGGATGAATTTCATCTAAGAAAACACTAAATTAAACTTGTGGGTTAGACAAGTAGCTGGGTGGATTGCTAGTGCTAGCTAGATCCTAGAAGTAAGAGCTTCCTTAGGGGTTGTCAATCCACTATTTTAGAACAATTAATTTAAAATAGAAATAAAGTACTTGCATAAATGATCAAAAGGTATTAAAATTGATAACAAGAATTGCTTGATAAAGAGATATGTTATAATGGTCAAATTAGTGATAAAATAATTAGTGGTAGTGCTAATGGGTCAAGGTATGGCTCAAAAGGTCTAAAAGAGGTCTGTAAACAATCATAAACTCTGAAAAGCGAATTGGGTCAGGAAAAAGAGGTGAAATTAGCTTGTTGTCTTGTTTTTCCATAGTTGACATCAATAGTTGAGTTAACTATCGATAGTTAGGCCTGATCATCGATGGTTAGGCTGGCCATTAATAGTTGACTATGTCCAAAACTAGGTTTGATCAATAGCAGATTGATGAGATTCACAAAATAATTTTGGGGCTTGGTCAAAGGATAAATTGATTATGAAATGGAAATAAAGCACATGAATAGTAACAAATAAAATCTTGTCTTACCAGAAGGGGGTTGGATGAGTAGTTGGAATAGTTGTTCTATAGGTGGGATCTGGCTAGATTTAGATAGAATAATGGTGCCTAGAAACTTGGTTGAGAGGTGATGGTAAGTTGGCTCTTAACAAAATGTCTTGATAATGTAGATGATACTGGTTTACCTATAAAAGAAAACTTTGAGTACCTAAGCTCGTGATAATAATTATAGATCCATTTGCTCTTATAGCTCTCTCCTTCTTATAGGAAAGGGAAAAAGGTTCAATAGGGAGTGTAACTAGGGCTTCTAAATATAATTCATCCATGTAATGCCTCACAAGGAGATTCGGATGACTTATATTTAGAAAAAGTAGCTTGCAGTTTGCATGGTGTTTTCATGTAGAAGGTTAGGTAGTTGAGCCTAACAATTGATGGTTGGGTTGATTGTCAATGGTTATCCTGACTATCGATAGTCGAGGTTAAATATCAAAATAGCCTAAAGGGCCATGTTTAATCCTAGTAAAGTTAGACTAATGAAAATAGGCCCAGGTAAGAAAAAAAGGTTCGAGGGGTCTGCTAGGGGTCATGACACTTGGAAATGTGTGTGTAAAATTTTTATGCCTACATTATTCCCCTTTTTTGTGTGGCTTGAATTAACAAACTACAAAAAAAAATATAATTTGGGTAAGGTCAAGGTTTTCTTGAGTTAGTAAGAGGTATTCCCCCTCAAATCAAGATGTGATGAAGTTAAATGAAATTGGGTCAAGGTTTGATAAGTGATAGGTGGTAGGGTGAGATGTAAAACTTGTAAAAAAAAATGACTAAGTGCAATAGGGTTTATCATGCAAAGACTAAATTTGTCAATGTTAATAAATAATAAGGTCAGTGTGAAGAAGACAAGTGACCAATGTATCATGTGACTACTATAGGCATAGTAATGGGATACACTTATTAGTCTCCAAGGTAGATTTAGTGTTTTACTGGGTATCCAAGGTAGGAAGTGATCCCATGAAAACACCAAATAGGTCAATGTGTGATGGGTATCCAAGGTAGGAAGTGATCCTATGAAAACACAAATGATCTGGTTGTTACACTAGGTGATGTAAAAATACAAATATGTAACCTAGCAATGTCGGTTGGTGTGGTCAAAATGACCTAGGCAAAGTCATCATAATACATGCACATAATTTAGGCAATAGGATTGTCATCAAGATGGACGTGAGAAAATGGGTAGGTTTGGGTATGACTGAGCTAACTCTACATGCATTAGGCAAGTAGATACTACCTACATAGTGAAGGGGATTCAACATCCTGTAATAACTTTAGGCCGAATGTAGTTCTTACTCAAAGGGTAATGTTGAGTTTGATTCTTAGGTGAATAGGTCACTAAGATTTGGCACAATATATGACTAAGTGATAAAAATGCCTAAGGATAATGGCTAACATCAAGGTGGATGTGGTCAAATGGGGTCAGTTGGGAAAGGTTTGATTTTTCAAAGGGTAAGGGTTATGTTTTTGATCCCATAAAGAGAATTTTTAGGTTGGTTTGTGTTGAAAAATGTGAAATAAAAAATATGGGCACCTGGCCATTGATGGTTAGGGGCCAAAAGGGTCAACTATTGGTAGTCACCCTGATCATTGATGATCAAGGGGAAACCCTAAAAGGCCAAAAAAAGATAAAAAGTGAAAGTGAAATATAATTTTCCTCATTTTTTACTTTCACTCTGTGCTTTTTGTACTACCAAATTGTTTTTTGTTACTATGGCACTTTTGGACTGGAGTTTGACTGACGTAACCACAAGGTGGGCACTTGTGATTTGTACTTGCATTAACTGAGATGGACTATGGAGGAGGGTACAGCCAACTAAAGGGACTCAAGCTTCAACCATGGCATCACTCATGGAATGAGGTAAGAGATGTTTTAAAACTAATGATTATTTATGTTAAATGGAAATGAATGGGTGTACTAATGTAATTAGGTTAAAAAACTGGTTTATTTGTGTTTGGGGGGTGATACCCTATATTTAGTTTTTCATTAAATCAGTATATGTGCTGCTTATTTTGGTTAATTAAATGGTTATATGGGCTGGGTAAGGGTAGGATATAAGGCTTAGGTATGTTTGTGATAGGATTAGTATGGTTTCACTAGGGTTTGGGGAGGGTAGGGTTTAGGGCTTTACCATCAGTAGTCACACTCAGTGACCATTGATGGTTGAACTGAAGAACAAAGGATTTCTACAAGACCATTGATGGTTGGTCCAACTATCAGTGGTCAACCTCTTAATGGAAGAGGGTTAAACCTATATTTGGTTTTAAAGGTATAGATAATAATGAAAAATAAGATTTTTGTTTAAAAAGTCTTATTTGATAGATTGTATGGTTGTTAAGTTGTTGAAGGGGGTTAGGTGTGTTGTGTGAATGATGGGTTGGATGATTTGGGAAAAGGTGTCAAGTAGGCAAGCTATTGTGTGGTTTATTGAAGAGGGTTACGTGTGGGCTTGGTTGGTTTATAGGTTAAATAGGGTATTTGAAGGTTATGGATTAGTTGTTGGGTAGATTTTTTAGAGTTTTGTAGGTAGTGTTGGATTGTTTCTTGAATTATTTAGAGGTAGGGTGGTGGGTGTGATAGGTTAGTTTAGAATAGGTTGAAAATTTTGGGTGTATGTTAGTACTGAGCTTGATTAGGAAAACCAAGTGTGATTACTCACATGGTTATTTTACAAGCACAAGCCCAAATCCAATTGAGGGATTGAGTCCCTAGGCTCTTTATTGAGGTGAAATATGAAATGATAGATGATGAGTGGTAACACATGGAGGTTGTCAAATTAGGTATGATGCACTATTATCAGCATGTACCTCATGACCCTACCATGCTTGTTGTGCTCATTAAAATATGGGACCCCATGACAAAAACATTTTGGATATCGATAGGAGAGATTACTATTCTATTAGTGAATGTTTCTAGGATTACCAGATTTCCTATCCAAGGGGATCTGGTATATCACATAGAGAGTGAGGAGAGAGATTACTATATGGAGCTCATATATGGTGATGATAAAATGGATGCATAGTTTCATGTTGGTGGGTTTGGCTATAGCCCCTTGTATACTAGGGCACCTAGAGACAAGTGTTTAGCTATGATGATGATGATGATGGTGTTGATAAGCTTCATGCTACTAGATTCAATTGGTGGCCACTTCCCCTATTTGTTGCTTAGTGTTTTAGTAGAGATGCTTCTAGGGAGGACCATGTTTGAGTGGGCACAGGTGTTACTTGTGTATATTTATAAGGAGCTATAGGGTTTCAGAGTGCATTGATGTTATGGATTGAGCATGGGGCTTATTTGGAATGATTGGGATTTTGAGCACATTTAGGTATTGGGACCCTTAGGGCTATCAGATGATACATATGCACTGACTGACTATGTTTTCAGCTTCATGCACTAGAGGAGAGTGGTGGATTACATAGGTGCAAGTGGTGAGGCTAGATATATTGAGTAGTTATATGATATATTGGAGGGTCTGGTGCTAGGGGATGTTACATGGTAACCATATGTTAGGTGGCCACAGTGGGTAGGATTTAGGTACCACACCATAGGGTTGTAGAGCTAGAAGTGGGTGTATAGGAGGAGAGAGATGGAGATACAAATGATCCCATTTGATCAGGTATGGAGATAGTTTGGCCTAGTATAGGGGACTCCACTTGACACTCTTAGATATAAGAGAGATGAGGCCAAGTTTTTACTATTGAACCTCATCTAGTAAATATCGCATGTGATTTTGAGGAGCTACTAATGGGGGTCCAAATTGATGATGTAATCATCATTGATGGCTATGCAACCTGGTACCATGGGAGGTACACTACACTAGATTTTGGAGGGGGTGATGGAGGACACCAACCCATGGATGTCGATCTAGGAGTAGCATAGGTGCAAGGTGACCCATAGGTAGCAACATCTTAAGATCAGATAGCTAGTTTACAAGGATAGGTGACCGTATTGTAGGGCCAAATTATGACACTATAGGGATAGGTGGGGTCTATAATGATGGAGAGGGACTATGCATGATCCCAGGTTATCATTTGACAAAGGTAGGTAGCTAGTTTGCAAGGCCAAATTGGGGCCTTCTAAGGATAGATTGGGGTAGGTGTAGCAAGTGAAATAATAGGAGGGCTAACAAATTTAGTGCCCTAGGCATGTAATTTAGACATTGTATAGGAGCTTCATTATTATGAGGTGATGGTGTTTGAACAGTTGCCCCATGTCATGAGATTCACTAAGTACATAGCTAGCATGGGTGGTGGGGTTGTGCTTGGTACCCCAGGTCAGTGGGTTATGATAGTGGGTCAGATAAGGGTCTCAAGGGGATGATCACCAAGTACAGGTATAGATGGGGCTAGTTTTAGTATTGTAGGTGGTTTGAGTGTTCTAGGGCCTGATTGATATATGATATTAATGATATGTATATGATTTTTTTATTTTGGGTTATGTCCTAATGTAGTGAGATGTATATTTTGAGAGAGAGTTGATATTGATACATTGTCACATGTATTATTTTTACTATTTGATGTATATGATATATGGCATTCAATGTTTTATGTGATTATCATGTTTTTGATTTATGGTTATGGATGCTCATGGTTTATGGCTATTGGACTTAGTATTTTAGACATGTGATGTATACAAAGTTGATTTATGATGTTTTTAATTCTATGCATGGTTAGATAGGATATGTTATGGATGGATACATGTTATGGATCATGTTTATGGTTATGTGTATTGAATGGTGAATGTTGTATACTATGATGTTTTGCCTATTGACTTGGTTTATGGTGTAATAACATGTTTAGAAGCTTACACAATGTGATGGATAGGTGAATGTTTATGGTTAGTTGCTATATGTTTACATTATGCTTGGCTTATTGGTGGATAAATGATGTTGCTTGTTGACATAGTTCATGATGTTCATGCTTTTGGTATGATGTTTGTTGTTCATGGTTATAGGCTTACATAGACTAATAAAAGATAATAAAAATAACATGATGCCTTTTCATTAGCAAAGACTAACACGAAACCCAAAATCAAATTGGCTTAGTAAAAATAAGCCTTTCAAATGTTTTGCATTAGCATGCCTAGGTTGATAGATAAGGATCTTAATAACATTATGTCAAGTAAGCTCATAGTCCTTTCCATATGATATGTGGAGGGAGAATAGGTGAAATTGGAACCATTAGTGAGATTAGTATGCCCTTTTTGTAGGTGTCTAAAGAGGTGGTATAAACAAGTCTACATCTATATATAAAGTGTAGAGTGATAAATGTAAGAAGTCTACTAAGGAGAGTTGATTGCAATTTTACCAATTTTAGTTTTGTTTAGGAGAGCCAATTACAGCTTAAAAAAAATTGTTGCTTTTACTCTATTAATTACTTTTGACTTTTGCTTGCAGGTTGGGGAACCTGATTGATGTGAGAAGCTTCCAAGAAATTGCTAACTCTGACTAATGCTTTATCCAACCATCCTTCAAGGGAGTGGTCTGTATTTATATGGTTAGCTCAAATGCTTTTGATTGTTGTCCTTCAAAGGAGTAGTCCACCTTATATTTTTTAATTTTACAATGAGTTTTCAATAACTATACTTCAAGGGAGAAGTGTGTGGATGCTAAGAATGACCCATAGTTTGTTTTTGATATTTGATATTACATTTTTATTTTATTTGGGTTTGCTTGACATAGACCTATTCATACATGCTCAATGAATTACCTTTATGAAGGCAAAACTAAGCTGACATGGGGTGCTAGTAGGTGAAGAGGAGGTATAGGTAAGAATGACCATAAGAACTAATCTCAAAGAGATGGGAAGTACTATGAGAATCATGCAATGGATAGATCTATGGTATCCATAGTTCAAGATTAGGATATATTTGTGATAGATAATCACATGATTTAGTTTTAGTTAGTTATCCTTTAAAAGAGGGAAATGAAATATTCTTACAAGGGATGAGCTTAAGTTAGACAAATGATAATTGTGATCCCTATCTAACAATAAAAGGGACACAAATGTGAAGCATTGAGAGGCTCAAGTTTTGGTTTGCCTTTGAGAGAGGAAAAATGATAATCCCCTGATCCATACTTATGGGTTATGATGTAGGGTCTAAGCTAATTGAAGGCAAATTTGCCCCTTTTGCTTTTATCTATATTAGTGACATATTGGTTTTCCTTGAGGACAAGATCTCCAATATTGAATTCTTAGACTTTCAAGTGTTTGTTATAGGCTCATTTGATTCATTATTGATAAACATGAAGATGGGAAAGAGTGCCTAAATGACACTCATTGAGTAGCTCAAGTTGGGCTAAATATTCTTGATGTTAATCATCTTCCAAAATAAGGTCATGCAATGATATGTGAAGTGAAGGTATTTGGATTTCAAGAGGCAAGATGACCTCGGATCCAAAGATGAGAGAAAAGGGTGTAGCACTATTGGGGGTTTAGATGCTAGTATAATATAACCATAGGTTGAAGGGGATGTGAAATTACCAATCTTGACCTGAGGCATTGACCATTTTGGTAAGCATGTTGTTAAGAATTTTGTTAGAATATTTGGCTTATCCATTTTATTGTGGGTGATAAGGTGATAAAAATCTAAGTTTAATATAAAATACATCACAAAGGCCCTAAACTTATTTGTTTTTTAAAGATTTGACATTTTCAATGATGATTTTATGGGGAACACTGAAATGGTAGATGATATAATGGGTGATGAATTTGACAATATTTTCATCTTTCATTGAGATAAGGAGAATAGCTTCCACCCATTTGGTAAAACATTCAGTTAAGGTAATGATAGAATGAGATCATTATAAAGAGTGGGGGTTAATTTCACCAATAAGGTCTAGACCCCATTGTGAGAAAGGCCAAAAATTTGTGGACACATGAAGGATATTACTAGGTGCATGATGTAAATTAGCATGTTATTGACACTTGACACACTTTTTCACATAATCATAGCAGTCTTGGTTAAGGGTGGGCTAGTAATAGCCCAAGTACAGGATGTTCTTGGCCACAGTGAGACCACTTAAGTGACCCCCATAAATACCATAATGTGTCTCTTTAATGGCATGAGAGGTTTCTATATCATGGAGATATCGAAATAAGATGCCATCTAAGCCTTATTTTTAGAAGATTCCTCCCATAATGGTATAATAGGAGGTGCTCTGAATAAACATTCGATGGGCATTCCTGGAGAGGCTAGAGGTAATTATGCCAAGGTGAAGGTAGTCAAAGGTTTATTGGTACCAAAGGTTGAGTGGGATCTCCTCCACACTAAAGATGGTTGGAGTTTCTATCTTGCTGTAAGAGGGCTTAGTTAGGTGAAGGACAATGTGTGATAGTTTGGAGTCTGAGGGTGCTAATGGGATTTGAGAGGTAATTGAAGCCATGGTATCGACAAATTTGTTGGTATATCATGGGGTGGTTTGAATATGGTAACATTTGAATGAGGCTAGGGGTTCTATAACTAGTTACCTAGACAACTATAAAACTTCATTCTTACACTAGTAAATGTTGGTAACTTGATTGACCACAAGTTGGGAGTCACTAAAAATATTGATTTTTCTAACTCCTAAGGCTAAAGTAGTTTGGATACCTATGAATAGGGTTTCATATTTATCCATGTTGTTGGTGCATTCAAATTTGAGTTTAAAGGATAAGGGAAGTGGTTCACTGATAAGGGGGACAAGGACAATACTGGCTCTTCCACCATGCTAACATTTGGAACCATCAAAAAGCATGGTTACCTGATTGGTGAAATCTAATTGAGATAAGTTTGTGATGGACTCATTTGGAAATGCAAGAGGGGGAGGTTGGTTGTTTTATAGTGGTGCTTCAGCTAATTAGTTAGGAATAACCTACGCCTTGATCAATTTTTGTTGGAGAAATTGAAGGTAAAATTTAACTAAAACCATGAGCCACTTAGCCATACATTGGTTTTGGTATAGTTTGGAATGCATGTATTTAAGGGGGTTAATTTTGGTTATGACAAAAGTTTTGTGGTTAAGGAGGTAGTGATGAATTTTGGTGGCCATGGAGACTAGGGCCAGACATAATTTTTTGGTATGTGTGTACCAAGTCTCATATTCAACCAATGTACGGCTAATGTAATAGATGGATTACTATCTATGTTCATCCATATGGAAAAGCATTGCCCCTAGGGAGTGGTCTATGGTAGAGATATACAGGTAGAAAGGTTGGTTGTCCTTAAGATGTGTAAGGATATGTGGAGATAGTAAGTACTCTTAGAGTGCATCAAAGGCCTTTTGATAAACGACATTCCACTTGAAAGAGACATCCTTTTTCAAGAGGTGAGGGAAGGGATAATATCAATCAAAGAGTTGGGAGATGAAGTGATGAATGGATTGAAGTTTCCCTTACAAGTTTTGGATTTATTTAAGATTGGTCAGAGGTAGCATCTACAGGCTGGCTTTAATTTTCACTAAATTGACTTCAATTCCTCAAAGGGAAATGATAAAGCCAAGAAGTTTGCCTGATAAGACCCCAAAAATACATTTCTTGGGATTGAGGTAGATGTGATAATGGATAAGTCACTCAAAGATAATACTAAATATGGCTAAATGGTCTTTTTGAAGCTTGTACTTCTTGAGATGGTCATCCACATAGTCTTCAATGATTGTATAGATAAGGTCATGAAAAATATATGTCATGTCCCATTGGTAAATTGTGTCAGCATTCGTAAGGCTAAAGGTCATGACCCTATAATATAAATTCCCTCACGGGTGATGAAGTAATTTTTGTGTTGATCTTTAGGGGTAATCAAAATCTGACTATAACCTAAGAATCCATCTGTGAATGATAACATCTCATGGCCTACTGTAAGATCAATAACTTGGTCAAAGATAGATAGAGGAAAGTCATCCTTTGGGTAGTTGATGTTGAGGTCATGAAATTCCACAAAAATGCATAGACCCCCTATGGCTTTAGTGATAGGTATGATGTTTAAAACCCATTGGGGGTAATTAATGGGTTGAATGAAGTTAATTTAAATGAGGTGTTAGATCTTTTCTTTGATAAGGAGGGTTATGCGAGGATGCATTCGATGAAGTTTTTATTTGACAAGTTTGACATCATGAGTGGTGATGATGTTGTGGGTGGAAATAGTTGGGTAAGTACTAGGCATATCAACATATGACCAAGTGAATGTGATGCTACACTCATGGGAGAAGGTCGAGTGGTCCTATAGTTCATCAAGGGTGAGATTTTGGCCAAGTTTGATGATGTGGGGGTTATCTACAGTGCCTATGTCAATGTTTATGGTTGATTCATTCAACATCATTGAGATTTATGGAGGTAAAAAATTATGGATGGAGGATTTTGGTGCACTAAGGTAGGTGAGAATAGCATCATCATCTTGACACTGAATGGTGTTAATGGTAGGAGAGTCATCTCCCATGAGTTCAAGATGGCTCAAAGGGATGGATATGGGTACCTCTTCTTTTTGGTAAGTTAGGGGGCTGAGGGTAATCATGTTAATGGAAAAAAAAATTTGGGTGGGATGAGGTCCTCATCCTCACTCTCGAGTTGAGGGGATGTTAGTAGGGAAGGGATCTCTTCTATAACAATGGTAGTGGTAGGATTATTGGCTTTCTTATTATTAGGTAGAATAAAGTCGAGGACATGTTTTTCATGAGGCTTATATGTCTCAATTGTGGTCAATGTGTGTGGGCTATGTTCATACCATCCTAAACAAAATCCCTTCTAGGCACACATGTGAAGGTATATTTTGGTAAGTTAGATTTGTCTAAGTAAGAGAAGATAGAGGTAAATGGTTGAGGTGAAGGGTGGGTAATGGAAATATTTATTGGCTTGTAAATTCCCCTATAGATGAAGTGAGTTTGATATTTTAGAGGCCCTAAAGGGACATGGATCTAATTTTGGTGTCATAACCTAGGTGGTGGTTGAGTTTCCCATATTCTTGGGGAGTAAGTAAGACATCCAAGGTGAAGAGACAGTATTTTCCAAGGGTGAGGTGTTGGAAGGTAGACTCTAAAGGATCAGTGCTAGGTAGTTGGTCCACAAAAATAGATGAACTAGTAGATTCCTCTATAGGAGGGGAAGTAATGGCTTTGAATTTTATGGGTGGAAGCTTTTGTGGTGCTTTGGATAGAGGTAGGAGAACATCATTAGGTTAGTAGGTCATATTGCATGTTGTAAAATGGATAGGGTTATCTTGTATGGTAACCACCTAACCTTTGTGTTCAAACTTGACATAATGATGAAGGGTGGAAGGTATACAAACCATGGCATGGATCCAAGGTCTCCTTAGTAAAAAATTGTACTAGAATTTACCTTCGACCATATATAAAATTTTGAGGAGTGCGTGAGGTCCGAGACAAATGTGAAAGACAACAGTGCCTAGGATAGTGTTCATAGTGTCTTTAAAGGATCTAAGGATGGTTGAACTTTTTAACATGAAATTATCTAGTATCTTGAGTTGGTCATAGACATGGGAAGAGATGATGTTTGGTTGATATGGGTAGTGATAAAGAGGGGTAGATCTAGGTCTTTAGGGTGGACGGAAGGTATCTTTGAGTCCTTGAAGGTGATAAAGGTAGAGATTTGGAGAGCACCAACAAAGGCCTATATACGTTGGGAGTCTCCTAGTTTGACCTCAATAGCCTTCATAGCCTCTATCATAGCCTAGCAATGGTGAGGTGAGTTGGAAATGAGATCATAGAGGCTCATCTTATCTAGAGTTTGGTGGAGTTGATTAAGAATGACCCTCTTAATGGATTCAAAAGGATTATTCTTAGAGGTACCTAAGATAGTTACTTTGGGTAGAGTTGAGGATACAGAGGGTTGGATCGAGTTCAGTTTAGGATGAATAGGTGGGTATGTACATGGAATGGTCACCTTGACTTTCCATTTATCCCTTTGTTGTGATCATGTTACCACATTGATGGTATGGATAGAGGGGAATGATGTGACAAGAATTTAGGCAGGTTCCCCATCATTTTGAGTTAAGAGTGGAGGATTTGATATGCATTGGTAAATGGCTAGTGGGTGTCTTGGTGGAGGGGTAGAGGGAATCTCTTCTAATAAGAGATGATCCTCTTCATATAGCTGATAGATAATGGCCTGGAGAGTTTTCTAATTCTTCATGTCATGTTCAAGTGTCTTATGATAGGAACAGATTTGATAGTCATTATACCAAGTGGGTTTTGAACCAAGAGGGTCGTAGGGTCTGATAGGAGGTAAAGTGAGGTGTGAATATTGTAACAACCTTTAAAGAATGGTTGAATAAGATCTAGTGAAAGGTGGGAAAGGCCTATGGGTTATCATTTTGGGTGGTAAGTAGGGTGTTTTTATAGGATTGGGTTTGGTAAGAGAAAGCTTGGGTGAGGTGATGTTTATAGGTAATGGTTTTGGTTTGGGCATGTTAGTGGTTGGAGGGTTCAAGGTTGATAGTTTGGCCATCGATATTTTAGAAAAGACTGGTGTATTAGAAAATAATTGGGTCAGTTTAAAAAGTAGCAGTGGATGACATATGTTAAAAGGAATTTGATATTTGGGTAGAGTTAATGGATGAAGACCTAAGATAGAGGGTAGGGCAAAAGAAGGAAAAAATCTAGGCATGTGGCTATTCAATGGTTTTTCTCATTTGGTTGGCTCGATTCAAGGTTTGGGTAGAGGTTTAGATGGGGTTAACTCCACTTTAAGATCTAGGTAGACCAAACTCTATATGGGGAAAGTATCAAAGTTTGTAATAGGTTATTTTGGTGGTTTTCTCATTTGAGGTATGATTACTTTGGTTGGTGAGGAATGTGAGGGGTTGGTAGAAGTTCTGATTGGTTTAAGAGGTGGTGGAAAGATAATAAATTGGTTGGTTAAAAGTGTGCTAAAATTTTTGGGTTTATTGATGTAAGGGAGGCCTAAATGTTTCCAAAAGTTAGCTTGATCCATATTTGGTTTCAGAGCAAATTCCAATTTCTGCACTAATGTGGAAAAAGGTTTGTTTACTAGTTTTGCTTCATGGGTAGTGGATGTTGGTTGGTAGGTTGATTGATTTCTTGAGGTGAGTGAAGTAAGGTTGAGATAAATGGCTCATTCATGGGAGGTATTGGTAGAAATGCCTCTCCTTTAGGAACAATATTCATAGGAGTAGTGTTTTATTGGGTAGCTGGTGGAGGTGGCAAATTAAAAATGTTTATTTGTCCACATATACCTATTGGGTTAGAATGTGATTATTCCAAAGCTTCTATGAGTGTGGTTAGGGAAAAATGAACCTCTTTAGGTTGAATCTCTGAAGGAAGGGAAGATGACTCTTCTACCTCTGTAAGTGAGGTGGGAGAGAAGAGTGGTTAAATTTTATGGTTGGGTTCTCATGTGTAAGCATATCACAAACCATGTTGATCATGTGGGCATCATGAGAGCATTTGGCCTATGTGTCCTCATATTTGATAGGGTCATGGTTAGGAAAGGGCTTTCTGAAGATGTCTAGGGCTGTATTTTGAGGGGATTAGAATTATCTAATGTTAATTCCCCCTTGTCAATGAGGCTTTGAACAACATTCTTGAAAGTATTGCATCAGTTGACGTCATGTTTGATCACTCGATGAAAGACACAAAGTTCATTTTCATTATACCAAGCAAACACTAGATGATAATAATCAAATTATGGGGGAGGCTTGATGGGTGGAAGCTATACAAGATTCGCTTTTAGTAACTTTTCCAACACTGAGGCATAAAATTATCTAAGTGGAGTAAATTGTTTTTGGGTGCTTTCATGTGGGTTTTGTGAGTTTTAGTTAGATGGATTGGGAAAAAAAATTTGATTGATAGTATGTGGTGGGGAAGCCTTAAGTAAAAATACATTCATAGTTCCCTTATTCTTATCCCTAGAGTTATCTTGATTGCCTACTTTGGAGGAGGAGGCTTCATTAGTTTTGAAGGTAGAGTTCTTATTTCATAACCTCAGTTTACCCTCATCTATAGCCCTATTTTTTAACTTGTGCACCATGGTAAAAGCTTCATCAAAAGTTTTGAAGCTTTAGATATGTAGTGTGGAAGAAATGTGCTTAGCACAAGCATAGGTAAAAATATTGATCAATTTAAGATGAGGAAAGGAGAATGATAATTGGTTGATCAAGCTTCTCTAACAAGCCACAAAATTAGCTATAGACTCATCCTCAAATTGGTGAATGGAATAAAGGTCAATGATAGAGACTTTTTTGGATATGTTGATTGAAAAGTGATCCAAGAAGGTCTAAGCTAAGTAGTTAAATGAGAATATGGAATATTTGGTAATGACACTATACCAATCTAGGCCAAAAAGAGACATAGGAAATGTGCACAAAAGTAGGGCATCATCATAGGCAATCATGTAACAAGAATGCCTAAATTCTCTTAAATACTATTGGGGGTCTTCCTTACTGTTAAACTTGGTGAATTTTGGAAGCTCCCATTGGGTTTGATAAGGTCCGATAGGGATCGAAGGGTGAATGGGCTCATCACAAATTTGGTCATAAGATAAAATGTTATGCACTCCTGAAAGGGATGATTCAAGAGTTGACATTTTATCCATGATTATTCTCATTAAGTATATTTGAGGTGATGGTCTTGAGGGTTTATAAGGTATATATTATGGTTGGGGAATATATTGATAATTAACAAGAGGTTGGGAGAAGGCTGCATACTTATAAAAGGTTATGGGAGGTTGGGTAAATGACAAATAAGGATAGGTAGCTATTGGTGGTTGAGTAGTAGATATATATCCTTGTGGGTTAGGGGTATAACCAAATTTATATGATGTCAATAATTATTTGGATGATGAGGTAGGTTATGTTGTGGTTGGATTGGTAATTAGGGGGTTGTTCATGACCTTTGTGTTAATGGTTGGTGAGGTAGAAGGGATAGTTACCCCTAAGCTTGGTAAAGAGGTATTAATTGATGGGCTAGGTTAGACAGAGGGGAGGTTAGAGATGTCAGTGGTGGGTGTCCCATCTATAAGTGGGACGTGATGGGCTGATAGTTGGGTTGTCATTAAGGTAGAGGATTAATTAGTAGGGTTGGATGGTGTAAAGGTAACAGTTAGTTGGATAAGCTAGTTCTTAGCCATAATGCCAAAGGGGTTAGTAGACGAAGATGCTTGGGTGGTCAAAAGGTTGGGTGGTGACTATGGCAATAGAGATACCCTCTATAAGGTGGGATGACATGTTATAAAGAGGGTCTTCAGGAGGATTTAAAACTAGGTTATGGTGATAAGAGGTGTTAATATAGTGTTGAAGGGCTACTAGATTGTTATCTAAAAAGGTGGTAAAGTCCATGTCTCTTTGGGGAAATACCTTAGGGAAATTAGGGCTTCCCAACAGATGAGGTGAATCTTTTACCTTGGATACATATTCCATAGATGAGGAGATAGAGGAGATTGATTTAGGTGATAGGTATGGTTATATTAGGTCTCTTCATTGCTGATGAGTGAGAACTATACAAAAAGTGGGAAAGAATACAAGAGAATAGACTCATTACTCAAATAGAAAGAAGATAAATAAAATAGTCAAGGCAATTAAGGAAAACACTAGAAAGTACATTTAAGCTTGAAGTTAGTTTTAAGATCACTTTTGACTTATGCCTTAGTTTATGAGAATGTGTGATAGAAGTTAGCTTGTAGATTAGGTACTATAGAAATAGTCTATGGTTAGTTTCAAAGTTGTTTAGGTGCTCAAAAGAATTTGTATTGAAATCAATATGTGGCTTGGTATTGGGGCCTACCCCCTCACTTCATAGTCCTATAGTTAGAAGGGTGTCAGGTACTTAGCCAATATTTATTGATAGCCAGAGTTTATATTCAACCAAAGAGCTAAGTTGGTTCTCCTCTTAGTAATAACCTCTAAGTAGGATTGTTGAGAATGGGTAAGGTGACTGCTAGGTGATGAAATCCCAGTCGGGCCTTGTCTTAGGTGAGTTTTGAAGTTTGACTGATTATGTGTGTTTCAATTTGTTTCCTTCATTTCTTAGTTTTGAAAGTAGATAAAAGAAAGTGAGTATTAAGGTGTGTAGATGAATACCTGGTATAATGCACATGTTGATCTTGATAAATATGGAAACTCCTCTTTTGTTAGGGAGGATAATGTGCAAATCATAAGAAGACTATAATAGTGTGTTGTTAGATGGTAGGTTGAGTGGATTTCCTAGCATATGCTAGATCCAAGAAGCATAAGGCTTTCAAGGAGGCTATCAATCCACATTTAAGACAATTTAGTCAAAATTGATATAATAAATATACTTGCATTCAAATGATAAGTAAGTAGATATGTAAGAAGATGAATAATGTACTTGATAAAAGACATGATGCATAAGTTTATTAAGGTTAGGTCCAGAGAATTAGAGTAGAGTATGCAGACAAGTTAGGAATAGAAATAGGGGTTTGATTGGCTAAAGGGGGGGAAATAATTATCTATTATTTTCTCTAATAGTGACTGTCAGTGGTCAAGGTGATTGGTGATGGATGGACTGACTGATGATGATTAGGTAACCAAAAATGGTTGATATGATCAGAGATGGTTGAAACAACCATCGATGGTTTCCTATGGGTGCTTATGGAGGATTAAAAGGATGGTGGAGTTGAGGTAACTAAAGGGTAGAAGGAGGGATATGAGAACTATGGATAAGGAAGGATGTACAAATATACTAATCAAGATAGAAAAATCAAACGATAAAAGAAAATGCTAAAACAAGTAAATGATACATGTATGATGACAAGTAGATGATAGTTAAAACTTGAAGAGAGTTAAACAACATAACAGTACTCCTGCCTTCAAAAGTCACATGGACAAAGCTTCATGGACTTGGATGCCTACACAAAGAGAACAAGAGAATTTAGATGCAAATTTTTGGATCCCAAAACCCCTCTAAGATCTCTACACTTATAATAAAAACTTGCTAAGTGAAGAGAGAAGATTTGAAGGAAAGTTACTAAGTTGGGAGGACAAAGATGCCTATTTTCATTCATTTTTAAAAGCTAGTTTTAAATCAAGTTTCCATTTTGGAGGGTGTTGTTTTCAAATAAAGCTAGTAATGTTTTTAAAGCTTAAGGCAAGGTTTATGACCACAACCATTGATGGTTAGGGCCAACTATTGATGATTACCCTAATCGATGATAGTCAAGGGCCATGAGCAAATGGGTGAAAAGGGTCTGACTTAAGAGATATGTTTGAAGGGTGTTTTGACATAATGAAGTCATAAACACGTGCTAACAGGTTAGGTGGGGTACATAGGTTAAGACAACATTGAAAACTATCATTGTGCAGATTTAAAGTGTCTACATTTTCCCCCTTTTTGTTATATAGCTCTAAGTAAGCTATAGAACAAAAATAGGTGGTCGTTTAAGGTCTAGGTCCAGTTACTCTGAGTGTGAAAGGGAGGAGGTGTTTCCCCTCAAACCAAGAGTTAATGAGGTATGGGTGAATTATGTTGGGGTTTTAAAAAAGGTAAAAGGGAGGTCACAAGGTTTTTGACCCTACCACACATAGAGTATGACTAAGTGTGAGAACCAAGAGCACACAAAGACTAACATTGCCAAATTGGGCTAAATAAGGTCATGTCTTAAGATAAATGAGAAGGTAACTAGTCCCTATCATTGGGCATAGCTGATTGGATCACACTTATTAGGTTTCATAGAAAGGGTTGGGTTTACTTGGGTATCTAAGGTAGGAAGTTCTCTTGAGAAGACAAATGTTCAAGTCGCGCATGAGGGAGTGCATGTATGCAAAAGGTCCATCATGGAAAATTTGGTCAAGGTGATTATTATGACTAAAATAAAGTTATCAAAAGGAATTTGAATAATTTGGTATCAATGTTGAGATAGGTAAAGGTAAATGGGTCAAGTTATTAGTTGGGTAGGGGTGGCCAAGCTGACTCCTAATGCACGAGACAAGATGATGATGCCTACATAGTCCAATGGATAATGAATCTAATATGGACTTTAGGCCCAATGTAGTTCTTAGCATTTAGGAGAAGGGAATCCTAATGAGGTAATAAATGGGTTACCCTATGTGGAGGTAGGTCAAAAGTCTAGTTGAGATGACAAAAAGGAAAGAAAAAAATAGAAAGCTGAACCCTAACCGTCAATGGTCAGGGTTAATTGGAAATAGTTGGATGACCATCGATGGTTAGGGTCTACCATCGAGGATGTTGGAACCATCAACAGTTAGGGTCAAAACCCTAAAACCATATACAAAAGGTGAATAAGGGCTTAAGTTATCCTAATTTACAAATTGGAGCCTTGTGATTTATGTTCTCTGAGGAGTTATACGAAGTGTGTCTAATAGAAGTGTATTAAAGAGTTAGCAAGAGGAGATTGGTGGTGGAAAGAGATGGTGGGGTCAAGATGGATACTAGAGGTGTTATAGGACAAGTTATAAGATGTGGATTGAGGTGGTGTCACTAGTCATGAAATGAGTTAGGCTATGTCTTAAATTGGAAGTGAATTTTAATATGTGAATTAAATGGTAAAAAGATAACTAAGTAGGCTAAATTAGGGAACTATGGGTTTTGAGGTTTGGCTATTTCTAGTTTTTGTTTACAAGATTAGATGTTTCTAGGGATGTATTATTTGTAGAGAAGTAGGTAGAAATGGGTTAGGTTAGAGAGAGGAAGTTTTGGGTGGTTTAGAGGGAGTTAGGGTTGTAGGAAAAAGTCAAAGGGTCAAACTACACTATCGATGGTTACCAAATAGTGATCATTGATGGTTGTCCCCAACTAATGGTAGTAGATCTTAGGGAAAAATCCCCTAAAGGGACCATCAGTGGTTGGGGAGAATTAGCAATGGTCAATGGGTTAGGTTGGAGAGAGGATTTGGGAGGGTTGGTTGGTGAGTTGGGTTAGGATGAGGAAAGTTAGTGTAGGAATGGGGTCAAAGGTGAGTTGGGAGAGAAGGGAGGTAGAGTTGGGTTGGGGAAATAATTAGATTTAGTTGATGTGAGGAGAGTTGGGGTAGGAATGGGGTAAGAGGTGAGGTGGGATGGAAGGTTAAGGTAATTTTGGATTGATGTGAGGTAGAGTCAGGGGGAGGGAAATAGGTAAAACTAGGCTAGGTTGGAAATAGGTAAAGTTGGGTTAGGTGTGTGTACTAATTGAGGTGGGAGAATAGTACATGGTTGATTTAGGAATTGAATTTGATATATAGCAATATTGAGGCAAATGTGGGTCTAGATAGGATAGTAAAAGGTGGGGTTAACTAAAAAATAGGGGTATAGAGGAAATGGGGTGAAAAAATAGTTGTTATGTGTATAAGTAATTGAAATAGGGTAGGATCTTGATTTGATTCATGATATAAATGTTTTTTTAGGCATGAGAGTAGATCCAACTATGAGATCAAGTGCCTGAGATGTTTACAAAGGTGAGGGATATGATATCGATGGAGAATTGGCATCACATAGAGGTGGTGGGTTTTTTAGGTATGTGACATTACCAGTGCCTTCCCAAGGATGATGGGATGATAGTCACCCTCATCGAGAGATAGGACTTAGTGAATAATACATTTTGGCTATCGATGGGAGGGATGTCCATCCTATTAGAGGATGTACATTGGATTATACATCTACCCATCCATAGAGATCCCATTTATCACATAGAGGGGTATGAGATTGATGAGTGTTTGGAGATGATATATGGGGATGATGCAAGTGTGGCATAGTTCCATGTTGGAGGCTTTAGTATTAGGCCACTATATCAAAGATATCAAAGAGAGAGACATTTGCTAACTATGTTGTAGTTAGCAATTACTTATTATGCATTGATATATTCTATTGGAAGGAGATACCCTAGTGTGTTATTAGGGGTTTTGGTAGAGTTATTTATGGGTGGAGTTGTATTATAATGGGCACAGGTTCTACTAGTGTAGATATATAGATAATTATGGGGGTTTAGGGATCATAGGTGATATAGCATCATCATGGGGTTTATTCTTCACCACCGGGAATTTGATCATATATGAGTATTGAGACCCATAAGCTTTCTGATAGAGGGATATGAATCAAAAAATTATGTGGTTAGATTTTATTAATGGAGGAGAGATGGGACCATGATAGGTCTGAGTGGTGGCTCTCAAGATATTGATTAGTTTAGAGGATATTTGGAGGGCTTAGTTCTTAGTGACATAGTGTGGAGGTCATATCAGACGTGGGCAATGTGGGTTAGATACAAGTTTTACACCTTATATTTGTAGAGCTAGAGATGGGCCTATAGGAGGTATGATGGGGAGACAGAGCACATCCCCTTTGAGTGGGTGTGATGGTAGTTTAGTCTGGTATAAGGTATTCCACCAGAGTTTATATGATACAAGAAGGAGGATACCAATTTCTTCTTACCTGAGCCATAGCCACAGGAGGAGCAGTCAGATCATGAGGAGCTCCCCTAAGAGTTGGGGATGATGTTGTGTACACAGTTGATTACCTTGTTTGGTTTTAGGGGATGTATATAGCCATGGATTTTGGTTTCAAATATGGTGAGCAGTGGTCGATAGATGTTGACTTAGGATAGGTACTAGCACATGGAGATCCACAAGTAGTAGTAGTGTTGACAGTAGCACAAGCCCAAATTATTATTTTATAAGGGTAGATTGCCACTCTTTATGGCCAATTGGGAGGAGTGACAGTATAGAGAGACTAGGTGCAGTCATAGGTCACCTCTTTATAAGGTCAGGTGGCCAATTTATAGGGTCAAGTGGCTAGTTTATAGGGGTAGATTATGTTAGTAATAGGAGAGTGGGATTAGATGAGGACCTCACTTGGCATGGTGACTCAAGAGAGGGACTCTCTACATTTGTTAAGTGGAGTAATAGTGGCACCTCCAAGTTTTGTGATATAGGCTAGGTACCTAGTGACCATACAGGAGTTGTGTTACTATGAGGGCATTGTGCTAATATAGTGTCCTAATGAGCAAATATGGGGTAAGTACCAGGTTAGCTTTATTGGTGGAGAGACACTTACAACACTAGTTCAGTGGGATATGGCAGCAGGTTATCTGATAAGGCCTCCACTTAGGATAGGTATAGGTAGAAGTGCTAGTGGTTCTAGTTCAGGTGCTCCAGGATCATGAACATAGATCTTATGTGATGTATTTTGATATTTTAACACTAGCTTGCATGCTGAGATGTGAGATGTATATGTGAGCGATAGATAGGTTCATTTATTCACACACACACACACACACACACACACACACACACACACACACACACGTGTGTGTGTGTGTGTGTGTGTGTGTGTGTGTGTGTGTGTGTGTTTTGAGATGAGTTTATGTTGTGTTCATGCTTTATGAGATGAATATTTATGTAAGAGATCTATGATGTCAATGATTATTTTTCATACTTTTGGCATGTGATTCTGATTTATGATATGATGCTTATAGAATGATGTGGTGATTTGATTATGATTCTATGTTTATTGATGTGGAAGTTTCGATTATGACACTCTTTCATTGATGGTATTAGGTATGATGTCATTTTCATATGATGATGATGTTTTGATGGGTTAATCATAATGTAATTGTGTATTTTCTTTTTGATGTTATGGTTTATAGATTATTGTTATGTTATGATTAACACATGATGTTAATTTTGCATATGTTTGGGAAAATATTAAATAAAATGTGATGTTTGGTTAATTATTTAAAATGTTAAATAAAATGTGATGTTTGGTTAATGATACGAGGGTATGGGTGTGGCATAGGTAAGGGTGACATTTACGTACACATGTTTAGATAAGACAAGGAGCATGGTGCCTTTTGCTAGTGAGAACTGAATAATAAGAATCCATATATGGATCAACTTAGTAAACATAAATCTATCAAATGCTTCTTAAGAGCATGTTTTATTAAGAAAACCAATATCCTGACCACTTCATGCCAAGTAAGCTCATAATCCCTTAGATTCATTGTTAGGTGATAGGTAGGGATTTAAATCAGTGGGTAAAAGAAAATGGAATTTATAGGTAGTGGAGTGATTGGATTTTCCATAGGTGACCAAAGAACCCTAGCAGACAAGTCCATGCCCTTGATAATCTATATAATAATATGGAGATTGATCAATGTGAGAAGTTTATTTGTGCTATAAAAGTTGATTGCAGCTTTAATGGATAGTAGGTAGACTAATCAATGCATGAAATCTACAATTAATACATATAATAGCCAATTGTGTTATCAATTTTGGATTTTGCTTTATTGCTTTATATGTTTCTAAAGTTGGTTGATGTGAGAAGCTTCAAATGAATATGTGTTGTATCCATCCTTCAAGGGAGTGATCTAAGGTTTTACTTTTGCATAGTTGTCCTTTGAGGGAGAAGTCTACTTTAACCAACATTTGATTTGATGTGGCAATTGTCCTTTGATAGAGTAGTTTTCTATTTATTATTGGAGTATGGATATATTTTAAAATAAAATTAGGCATGGATAATTCTATTTAGGTTTAAAAGGTCTACCTATATAGAAGCTAGATCTGGACACAGAAGGTTTGTTAGAAGAAGAGGTTTTGAGAAATAATTGACCATGAGATTCCATCTATTAAAAGATAGAAATTATCCATGAGAACCATGCTATGGGTACATTCAAGGTATCTATATTTAGGATTAGGTTATTACTATGATGGATGAATCACATGGTTTTATATAATCAATTGATCTCAAAAGAGATAGAAAATAAGGTTAATAGATCAAGGGATGAGCTTAAGTGAGACATGAAAATGTGATTGAACCTTGTTTTAATAATGAAAGAGACACAAATGTGATGCATTGATGGTTTCAATCTCTGGCCTACCCTCAAGAGAGGATAAGCGATAAGCACTCGATCCATACTTATGGGTTATAATGTAGGGTCCTAACCAATTAAAAACAAACTTGCCTTTCTTGGTCTTTTCCATGTTAGTGATGTGTTGTTGGTCTTCCTTGAGAATGAGATCTCTGATGTTGAATTATTATGTTTTTAGATGTTTTTTATATGCTAATTTGATATGCTCTTCATAAACATGAAGGTGATTAAGGGCAACAAGGTGATATTCATCAAGAAGTTATAAGCGTGTTAAACATTCTTGATTATAGTCACTTTCAAAAACAATATCATGTAAGGATATGTAGAGAGATGGAATTTGGACTTCAAGAGGTAAGACCACCTTAGATCCAAAGATAAGATAAAAAGGCATAGCACCCGTAGTAGTTCAGATACTAGTATGGTGAACCCATAAATCAAATGGGATATGGAGGTATCAATCCTTGCTTGAAGCACTGACTACCTTAGTGAGCATTTTGATGAGGGTTTTGTTGGAAGCCTCAGCCTAACCATTGGCTTATGGATGATAAGGTAAGGACAAGCTTAGGTCAATACCAAAATAATTGTAAAGCTCTTGAAATTTTTTGTTTTTAAAGGATTTACCATTATCATTAATGATTTTGTGAGGAACACTAAAGTGACAAATGATGTGATGGTTGATAAAATCAATGATTTTTTAACTTTGATTGAGATTAGGGGGATGGATTATACCCATTTGGTGAAATATTTCATAGAAAAGATGATATATTGATGTCATTGTGAGGAATGCAGATTGATTTCTCTAATAAGATCAAGACCCCATTATGAAAAAGGCTAATAGTCAGTTGATACTTGAATAACATGAGGAGGTGTATGATGATGGTTAACATATTATTGACATTTGACACATTTCTTGACATAGTCATAACAATCCTAATTGAGTGTGTGCCAATATTAACCTAGGTGAAGGATACATTTAACAATGGCCAAACCACTGAAGTAACCCCCATAAATGTCATTGTGTGCTTCTTTGATGGCATGAGAAGCCTCATTGATATAAAGGCAATGAAGGAGGAGACCACTAAAGCCTCATTTATAAATAATGCCTCCTAATATTGAGTAACAAGAGGTGATTTGAATGAAATTTCTATGAACATATCTATAAAGATCTAAAGGGAAGATACCGATGTTAAGATAATCAAAGATTTTATCGTACCAAGTGTCAGAAGATTATGTTTCTACTTGGTAAATGGTAGGAATATAATGACTAAAATAGGATGGTATGACAAAATAATGGATGGTGACAAATAGTTTAGAGTTAAAAGTTTGAGATGGAATTTGGGATGCAAGGGAAGCCATTGTGTCTACAAATTTGTTGGTAGAATGAGGGACTGATTGGACGATATAATGGTCAAATGATGCTAATAGTTTGTCATCATATTGTTTATATTTTATAAGAATGTCATTTTTACATTGATAGGCTCATGTTACTTGGTTAATGATGAGTTGAGAGTCTCCAAAGATGCTAATGGTTTTGATTCCCAAAGCCAAAGTGGTTTGGAGACCTATGACCAAGGCCTCATATTCAGCTATATTATTGGTACATTCAAAATCGAGTTTGAAATATAGGGGAAAAGTTTCCCCATTAAGAGGAAAAAGGATTATACTGACACCCCCACCATTTTGACATTTAGAGCTATCAAAATACATAGTCATTTGGTAGGTGGGTTCTTCTAAATAAAGGGTAGCTATAGACTCATCTGGAAAGGTAAGAGAGGGAGTTTGATTATCAGGGAGAGGAGCTTCAACCAATTAGTCTATAATCACCTATCCTTTGATGGAATTTTATGGAAGAAACTCAAGATTAAACTCAGCTAACAGCATGAGCCACTTGGTGATATGTTGGTTGTGATATGGCTTGGAGTGCATATACTTGACAGGATCAGTGTTATTAATGAAATAAGTTTTGTGGTTAAGAAGATAGTGATGAATTTTAGAGATGACAAAAACTAAGACAAGGCAAAAAAAATTTGGATGGGTGTATATAGTTTCATAGTCAATGAGGGTATGACTGATGTAAGAAATATCTTTCTCCTTATTTTTGTCATCACAATAAGCGATCATGGCCCCCAAGGGATGATCAGTGGCATATATGTATAGATAAAAAGGTTGATCCTCTTTTGGAGGAATAAGGATTGGTGGAGAGAGAAGATACTCCTTGATTACATTAAAGGCTTGTTAACACTCTTTGGTCCATTTAAAGGAGGTATCTTTTTTAAGGAGGTGGTGAAAAGGTTGATAATAATCAGATAGTGAGGAGATAAAGTAGTGGAATGATTAAAGTTTGCCTTGTAGGCTAAAAATTTGTTTTAGGTTAGTAGGGGGAGACATTTCTAAAATGGCTCAAACTTTTGTGGGGTCTATTTCTATTCCATGGAGGGAAACAATAAAGCCCATAAGTTTTCTTGATAAGACCCTGAAGATACACTTCTTTGGGTTGGGTCTGACATGATAATGGATAAGTCTTTCAAAGATGATAACAAGAATAGCAGGTGATCTTGGTGGTGTTTGGATTTATCAAGAAAATCACCAACACAATCCTCAACTATTTTGTGGATGAAGTCATGAAAAATGTAAGTCATGGCCCATTGATAAGTGGCTCCCATATTCTTTAGGCCAAAGGACATGACATGATAGAAAAAATTTTCCCATGGGATAATAAAGAATGTTTTATATTGATCTTGAGGGGTGATCAGGATTTTTTTATATATTGAAAATCCATCCATAAGGGATAGCATTTCATGGCTATTAGTGAGATCGACAAGTTGGTCTATGTTAGGTAGGGGAAAGTCATCTTTGGGGAATACAAGGTTAAGATCACAAAAATTCACACAAAGGCAGAGTCCCCTAGTGAGTTTGGTAATAGGAATGATATTAGAGACCCATTATGGATAGTCAATGGGTTGAATGAAGTTGACAGATAGAAGGCATTGAAGTTATTTGATGAGAAGAGCTATGTGAGGGTGCATATAATGAATCTTTTGATGAACTAGCTTAACTTTAGGATGGGTAACGATGTTATACATAGCGATGGAAGGGTTAATGCCAATCATATCCTAATAAAACCAATCAAATTCTATGTTATGGTCATGGGAAAAAGATTAATAGTCTCAGTGTTCCTCAAGGATTAAAGATTGGCTAATCTTGACAATATGAGGGTTCTCTTGAGTACCCAAATAAACTTCTTTATTCGATTCATTTAGCATTATTTGGTTTTCAGGAGGGAGGGCTTTTGTAAGAGAATATTTCCTGGCACCTAGATAGGTAAGAATAGAATTATCATCTTGACACTAGATAAAGTAAATTATGGGTGAGTCATGTGTAATCATTTCAGGGTGGATAAGAGGATTGGTTTTGGTTTGGCCTTCATGTTGATAAGTCAAAGAACCCAAACTAAAGGTGTTGATCAAAAAATAGTTAGGTGGGATGGTGTCTATATCTTCAAATGGAGTTGGTGAGGGTAGAGGTTCTTTAAATTGGAAAAGTGAGGTTGATATGGGTAGAAGTTCCTCAAATGGGAGAAGTAAGGTTAGAGGTTCTCCAAATGGGAGAGGTGGGATTAGTGAGGTTGGAGGTTTTATAAATAGGAAAGGTGGGATTGGTGAGGTTGGAGGTTCTTCAAATGGGAGAGGTGGGATTGATGTTGGTGATGTGGGCTATTTTGGGGGAATTTACCCTAAGCCAAAGAACTCATGAGGTTTTTGGGTTTTAACAACAAGAAGTTCATGGGGTCCTTTTTCAAAGAGGCCAAAACCAAACCCTTTCCAAGTGCACTAATGAAGGTATGTTTGGGAAAATGTCGAGTTTCTAAGATAAGAAAATCTGGAAGTGAGTGACTGGATACAAGGCATGGTGGTAGGAGTAAGAAGTAGTTTGCCAAGTTCCCCATAGAAAAAATATGTTTTATTGTTGAGAAGGCCAAAGGGGATGAGGGTGTTGATATTGGGAGCATATGATGGATCATTTTGAAGGTTTTTAAATTCATGTAGAGAAAGGAAAGCATCCAAAGCTAAAAGTTGATATTCCCCTAGTGTAAGACACTAAAACATGAATTGCAAGGAGTGTTCAATCAGGATTTAAGATGAAGGGATAGTTGAACTAGTGGATGCTTCATCATTGTTGAAGATATAAGTGTTGGTGGGTTAGTTTGACATGGTGATATGGCTAGAGGTTGGTTGTGAAGAGGATGAAGGTGGAATAAGAACATCATTGGGTCGATATGTCATATTACAATAAGCAAAGGGACTTGGATCAGCTTTGATTGTAATGACTTGTCCCTCATGTTCAAATTTGACACATCGATGGAGGGTAGAAGGGATGCATCCCATGGCATGGATCCAAGGATGGATGAGTAATACATTATATTGAAACTCACCATCTATGACATAAAATAATTTAATAATAGTTTGAGGCCCTAAATGAATGTGGAGAATAACGGATCCCAGAGTGGTGGCCAAAGTATCATTGAATGACTGAAGAACTGTAGAGCTTTCTGACATGATGTTTTTAGGTAGTTGGAGTTGATCATAGGTATGAGAGGAGATGATATTTATACTTTCTCCCCCATCAATCATAACTCTTTTGACATGTGTGTGATTGATGGATGATGTGATAAAAAGAGGGGGATCAAGGTCTTCACTATGACAGGGTAAAATTTTAGATTCTTGAAAGGTAACCATGGTAGCATGTTAGATGGCTCTAATCAAAGGTGTAAGAGGTTGTGGATCATCTAGCTAAACCTATATAAAATGTAGTGCTTCAATTAAATCTTGATGGTGTTGAGGTGAGGTGCAAACCAAGTCATAAAGACTCATTTTGACTAGTATTTGGTGAAGTTATTTTAACACTAAGCATTGGATGAATGGATATGCATTGGAAGACCTTCAAAATGGAGACTTTAGTCTTGGGTGGTTGTGAGGGTGAAGGTGAAGGTGTAGTTGTTTGAGTTTGATGGGTTGGTTGGGGAGTTGCAAGGTAAGACCATGGAATGGTGGACTTGGCTTTGACCTTTTCATTTTGTTGTATTATTTTACCCTTATCCTTTTGTTGGACTCGAGATTGATTCACCCTATGAATAGTATGGATAAGGAAACCAATTGCTTGCTTTGGTTCCTTTATTTCACTCCTTGGTGGGAGTAGAGAAGTAGATGATTGGTAAGTAGATGGGATAGGTGGTAAAAGGGGTAAGAGGATTAAATAAGGTTCATCTAATATACTATCCTCCTCTAAAAGGCCATGAACAATAGTTTTGAGAGCTTTATAGTTATATATATCATGCCCAGGGGTCCTATGGTAAAGACAAATTAGATTGTCATTGAACTAGGTTGCTTTTGGTGAGTGGGGTCAAAAGGCTTGATTGGTGGTAAGCTAATGAAAAAATATTTCAACAATCTTTGTAAAATGGTTGTATAATATTTTATTAAAGATCAGAAGGTGGTGAAATTTAAACTTTGGGTGTAGGGATCTTATTGGTAAAATACTTTTGGATAGGAGGTGTGGTTAGTGGAGTGAGTCTACTTGGTGTTTTAGGAAGAATTGGCTTAGTTGTAATTGGTTTAGGATTGGGAGTTTAGATGATGAGGGTTTAACAGATGGGAAAGTGGATGGATATAGGTTGGTAAGTAATGATGATGAACTAGGAGATGGGCTTGTTATAGGTAGATAAAGGGGAGATGGTTTTTTGGAGGAAGAGTAGGTAATAGGAATGGTGGAGGGATGTGGTCCTAAAATAGAAGGTAGAGGTGAAGGATTTGGTATAGTTCTTCCTCAAGGTTGTGGTCTAGGCAATCCTTCCTTCTTAATGGGATTAATTGGATTAGGTTTTTATTGGGTTGATGTGGTTAAATCTAATCGCAAAGGAGGGTGAGTAGGATTAAGCATGGGAAAAACCCCCAAGCTCTTGATTGGATTGATAAATGAATCATAGGGTGACTTGAAAATTTTAGGTGGGGGTAATTGAGATGGTTTTGTGGTAACTTTAGGAGGGGTAGTTGGTGGAGTTGTAACAACAGGCTTGAGAGTGGACTCAAGTGAAGTAGAGGGTTCAGTTTTATTTTGATACGAGAGTTCAAGCCGATGCCAAAAGGTGGCTCTATCAAAGTTAGGTTGAGAGGTAAATTCTAAAATTTGATCTAGCTGAGAAAAGGGTTTAGAAATGGGTCATGTTCCATGATCATTAGTTTTAAATCTCAAACCCTTTAGGGAAGAAAAAGGAGCGGTTTCAATGTTACTATCCTTGGTGGAAGGTTCAAAAGGTAATGATTGGGTAGGTAGAGGTATGGTCTCTTGGGAAATGATTTCCAATGGAGGTATAGATAACTCTATAATTGGTGTGGTACAGTAATAGTTTCAAGTGAAAGGGTTGGTATAGCTTCTTCTTTAGTCTAGTTGTCTAAAGAAGTAGGTGGTTCTTCTATTTGGTTTGGAGGAGTGGATGAAATGGTTGATGGAGTGGTTATCTCCTTGGGTATTTCCATCATAGGAGGGGTAGATGGAGCTATGGTTTCATCCAAAGAAGTGGAAGGGGTAGCTACTCCCTTAGTTTTGGCATCTTGAGAAATAGATGGCGGTGGGTTATCTTTCTCTATTTGGGTGATAGAGGTGATAACTTTTTCAGCAGTGGGCATATTACTAATGACATTAATTGCATGTTCCTCATGTGAGTTGGAGGATTTGGGTTGGATTTCATGATATTGGGTTGAAGGTGTATGATTTGGGAATGGTTTTCAAAAAATATCAATAGATTGGTTAGAAGGAGCATTTGGGTTAACAAACATTAGCTCCCCTTTATCAATTAGGTCCTAGACAATGCTCTTAAAGGTATTGCATCTATCAGTATCATGTCCAGTAACCTGATGATAATCATAATGATCATTATCATTATACCACCTAGGAAGGGGGTGAGAAGTATCAAATTATTGAGGGGGCTTGATGGGTGGAAGTTGGATTAGATTGACTTTAAGTAGTTTTTCTAACACTGATGCATAGGATTCCCCAATCAGGGTAAAGGGTTTTGAAGGAACCTGATTTTGGGTACAGTTTTGGTGATTAAAAGGATTGTTAGTTTGAGGTGTTTAGTTGATGGTTAGAGGAGGTGCAGTTTTGAGAACAACCACATGTGTTTATGCTTTTGCTTTAGAACTAGTTGGGTTTGTGGTTTTGGTAGAGGATGACTCAACGGATTTGAAACTAGAATTTTTATTTCAAAGCTTCAACTTTCCTTCATTAATAGCATGATTTTCCAATTTTTGGGCCATAGTGAATGCTTCATCAAAGGTCCCAAAGGTTTGGACTAAGAGAGTTGGAGCAATGTGTTTATCACACCTCTAAGAGAATAATTTTATTAATTCAAGTTGGGGTAATGGGAAAGTGAGTTAATTAATGAGGCCCCTCCATCTAGTAACTAAATCAACATTGGATTCATCCTCAAATTGTTTGATGGAGTATAGATTGGTAATGGAAAACATTTTAGATATGTTTACTGAAAATTTTCTAAAAACTTTTGTGCCAATTGAGAGAAAGAAAAGATAGAATGAGTGGTAAGGGCACTATACCAATCAAGGGTGGTCCTAGATAATGACATGGGAAAGTTTCAGAGGAGGAAAGCATCATCATAAGTGATAAAATAATAAGCATGATGAAAATTTCTTAAGTGTTACTAGGGATCCTCTTTACCTTAGAATTTAGAATATTTGGGCAATTCCCATTGATGAGGGTAAGAATAAATGGGCATAGATGGGTGGATAGGCTCCTTACAAATTTGGTCGTAAGATAAAAGATTAGTTGAGGCAAAGATGGATGACTCCAAACTATTCATTTTGTCCATAAGCATTTTGATTAGATTGGGTTGGCTTGAGAATCCATATAATTAAAAGGTATAATATGTTGGGGTTAGATTGTGGCAATGTATGAATAGGTAGCAGATGGTACTGAAGAAGCCACATACTGATAAGTGGTGCCAAGTGGTTGAGATGGTGGTACATAAGAACTACTTGGTATGAAAGGTTGGGTGGAGGGTGGTATGTACCCTTGTGGGTTAGAGACATACTGGTAAGTTTTCATAGGCACTTATTGAGGAAAATATGTGGTTAGTATAGTTGAGGTAGGAGGAAGTTAGTAAGGTTGAGGTTGGGTAGTTACCCTAGTGCTAATTTGGGGAAGGTCTTGAGGTATGGAGAGCACTAGGTTTTGAAATGGGACTGTGGTCAAAGGATTGGTTACAACCGAAGGGAAGATAGAATCTAAAATGGAAGATAATGCCATAGTAGATGGTATGTAGGTGACTAATGGTAAATTTGAACCCACATGGGGTGTGATAGGAGGTGTTTGGTTGGGAGGTGGAAGGTTGGTTTGAGTTTGAGTGGATGGGGTTTTGGAAGAGGCCTAAGTCAATGGTTGGGTTGAATTGGTACCTACCATGAGGTGGGATGGCATGCTAAGAGAATAATCAGAAGAAGGAACCAAAGTAGGGGGGTACGATGAGGCAAGGTATTGAGGTAATATTTTGAAGCAATTAGATTATTATCAAGAAAATTAGTAAAGTCTGGATCTACTTCAAATATGTTTGGGATTATAGAAGGAGAAGGTGGTGGAGGAGAATGGTGAGGTGAAGCATGAGGGGATTTTTCAACATTTGAGGTATAATCCATGGATGAAGAATAAGGTGGTGGTTGGTTGTCTTGATTTCTCACTTATTATCTAGTTAAAACCATATGAGAAAATACGAAATGTTATTGTGATACACCTCAAATAGAGAGTAAACCCAAAATAATTTCAAAACAATCAATACATACACTAAGAAGTGCCTTTTAACCTTAGGATTACTTTTAAATCACTTTTTTCTTATGCCTTTGATCTGGGAAACAATTCAGGTGACAATTTGGGTGATGGTTCTACCCTAATTTGATGAAAAAACTTTTGGGAGCCATAACCTTTGCACCATATCTCCGATTGACTCCCTATTTGAACCATTGGAAAGATAAGAATGAGGAGAATGTGGTGAGATGACACTGAGCTCTACTTAATGGTTTTTTACCCCTAAAATCGAATGTAAGTGCCCTAAATTTCAATTTTAGTAGTGCAGTCTAAAAATAATAAGTTTCTAAAAATAGTGATTCCTCAAATTTTGTATTGTTGTAAATCGTGGAAGTCAAACCACTTAATCTTCCTCGATATTGGCAACCTTCCACATCATCTTCCTACCTTTAAAATGTGTATAAATGAAGATGTAATTTGAAATGGAAATTTTTAGGGTGTGGAGCTAAAAGCTTCACCCGGATGCAAATAGGAAGGAGGATGTTGAGTATGCAGTCGCCGACATTGGTAGGATCACCGACATCGATTAGTGGATGTGCAGAAAGAAACTGACCTCAAAAGTAGTCAGTCGAGGTCAGTCGCCTCCAGTCAGATAGGGACTGATGTCAATCACCTGTGCGGTTCCAGAACTGCTGTTGATGAACAGTCAGTTAAGTGAATGAGTAGTTTGCATGATGAAGACGAGTTCGAGTCTTGAGCCGCAAGTCTAATCATTGTATGCATGAGATCTATATAATAGACTCATGGGCTGTATTGTTAAGTATTAGAACCCAAGTAGAACTTGTAGAGTTCTTCCCCTGGAAGAGCATGTTCTTCTAGGTATGTAAGATCAGGTTTGATATGCAAGGTGTTGCAGGATCATGGAGGAGATCTACATGTGATAAGTAAGATTAGGTTGGTCTGCAGGGATGTGTGTATGCGAGGGTCAGAATAGGATCAGTGGGGGAGCAAGATCAAGGTGACAGCAATACATCAGGAGTAGGATCATGGTGAGATCTACTTGGAGTACCGGTTCGTACTCGATTGTACTGGACGTACAATGAGGTGAACAACAGCTTGTGTTAGTTGTTAGTTGTGACCTATGAGAGAAGATTACTCAGGTGGGAAGATTACTTGGATCCCTTGAGGAGGAAGCCTCACAGAGGTGGAAGAAGAGTGTGATCTCTTTATTGTAATTTCCTTTGTAATGAGTTGAATACAATTGTGTGTTGCCTCTCAGTTTCTGTGTTATTTCTCATTGATAGTTATTTGT
This sequence comes from Torreya grandis, assembly GCA_037957365.1. Lineage (NCBI taxonomy): Eukaryota > Viridiplantae > Streptophyta > Pinopsida > Cupressales > Taxaceae > Torreya > Torreya grandis. The sequence continues at coordinate 1,310,494 of JARHVA010004920.1, forward strand.
TCTTCTGGTTATTTCCACATGTTTAGTTTCTTATACATTGGTAATCATGTGTGCTCTTAAATCTAAAAAGTTGTGTTAGAGCTTTGGGGAACTTTGGTCTTATCAAATGGTATCAGAGCGAGGTTGGAGGTTCTCAGAGCGAGCTTGACTAACAAGTGGTTCAAATCTGTTAAGTGTTGTTGATTACAGGTTACTCACAGCAGTTGTTGTTTGAGTGGGAGTATAGCAAGGCATAAGAATGGAGAAATTTAGACACAGGTGTAGCACCACTGGGTGTGTGGTGGGTTGTCTTCAAGTGGGAGCTTGAAGAGGGATACAATCCAGGATGTAGATTAGACAAAGTACTGGTATGGGTACAGGTGCAACTGTTTATCTCCAAGTGGGAGATTGTTAGGGTGTGGAGCTAAAAGCTTCACTTGAATGCAAACAGGAAGGAGGATGCTGAGTATGCAGTCACCGACATTGACAGGATCACCGACGTTAGTCAGTGGACATGCAGAAGGAAACTGACCTCGGTAGCAGTCAGCCGACGTCGGTTGCCTCCAATCAGATAGGGACCGATGTCGGTCACTTGTGTGGTTCTAGAACTGTTGTTGACGAACAGTCAGTTAAGTGAATGGTTAGTTTGCATGATGAAGATGAGTTCAAGTCTTGAGCTGAAAGTCTAATCATTGTATGCATGAGATCTATATAATAGACTCATGGGTTGTATTATTAAGTAGTAGAACCCAAGTGGAACTTGGAGAGTTCTTCCCCTGGAAGAGCATGTTCTTCCAGGTATGTAAGATCAGGTTTGATATGTAGGCTGTTGCAGGATCATGGAGGAGATCTACATGTGATAAGTAAGATCAGGTTGGTCTACAGGGATGTGTGTATGCGAGGGTCAGAACAGGATTGACGGGGGAGCAAGATCAAGGTGACAGCAATACATCAGGAGCAGGATCATGGTGAGATCTACTTGGAGTACCGGTTCGTACTCGGTTGTACTAGACGTACAATGAGGTGAACAACAGCTTGTGTTAGTTGTTATTTATGACCTATGAGAGAAGATTACTCAGGTGGGAAGATTACTTGGAGCCCTTGAGGAGGAAGCCTCACAGAGGTGGAAGAAGAGTGTGATCTCTTTATTGTAATTTCCTTTGTAATGAGTTGAATACAATTGTGTGTTGCCTCTCAGTTTCTATGTTATTTCTCATTGATAGTTATTTGTTCTTCTAGTTATTTCCACATGTTTAGTTGCTTATACATTGGTAATCATGTGTGCTCTTAAATCTGACAAGTTGTGTCAGAGCTTTGGGGAACTTTGGTCCTATCAGAAATCATACATCTCTTCCCAAAGATAAGCATATGGTTATATTGCAATCTTGAGTAATAAAACATCTCTTCTCAGAGAAATAATTATTACTTTTTAATTTTCATGTTCTTGAAATATCTTTCAATTAAAACTTTTGAGTTTTATATCAGTGGTATCAAAGTGGTTTTTATTGAGAGTGTATGATCCTGAGGATGAGGTTAGACTACAAGAACTTGGGTGGAAAACAACAAAGCTTCCAAACTATCCACCTATTCATTCCAAATGATTTCAAATGGCGGATGAAATCGAGACATCTGATCCCTTCAAGAAAATGGTGAATGTATCCCTCCAATGGCAACAAGCATAGATGTTAAAACAATTTTCCCAAATTTTCCAACAAATCTTGATGAGAAATTTTGGCTCCTCATCTACACTTCCTGACTCCTCATCCATGGAACATCCTTTTAGTTCCCCAACACACTTCAAGGTTTAGGTGAATTTTGATATCCCTAGATTTGAAGGAAAAATCAATGCTGATGTAGTAGAAAATTGGTTGGATCAATTATCTTCCTACTTTTTTGTAAATAAATTCACCGATAAAGAAAAGATCACTTTTGGTCTTTTAAAAGCACATTGCCTATGAAAAATTAGTGAGAAGTGTACAAAAAGGGGTTCAGTACAGATGACATTGGCCTTGAGGTGGAACCTACATGGGATGATTTCATAGAAGTGGTAAAGGAAGAATACTATCCCATTGGAGCATATGATGATCTATACATATAGTGGTAATAACTTCACCAAGGTAAGGACCAATTTGTTCAAGATTACACTAAAAATTTTCATTCTCTGTCTATGAGATTGGGCATCCAAGAAAGTGAGAAACATAAGACTCTCAAATATCATGGTGGACTACAATGGTACATATAGGGAGAAATGGAACTCTTCAATTTGGAAACCCTTGGTGAGGCATACAAGTTTGTAGTGAAGATTGAGCAGAATCATGGAAGAAAGAATATGAAGATTCAACCTTCAAAATGGAAAAGTGACAAGGAAATTCAAACATGAGGCCAAAATTGGAAGCAAAAGGAGTTTCAAGATAAGAAACCCTAGAAGGGGAAGACTAGAGAATGGTGTGATTACCATAAAAATGGAACTCACTCCAAATAAAAATGTTGAGCCATCAAGTCACTACTTTTTGAGTCACAATACTCGACATCTAGTACTATGTTTCATACATAACCTACAGAGAAGAGGGAAAAAAATAGATTGTAGATGTTGAGCCTGATACCATCATTGCTTCATCATAGACCTGTGAAGAAAGGACAAATGACAAGGAAAAGTTGTTTCACTCCAAATTATGGGTAAAAGGTAAGCATATGCATTTCATTCTTGATAGTGGGAATCAAAATAATTTAATCTCTACTAAAGTTGTGAAAAGTCTAAATCTATCCATGAAGCCTCACCCAAATACATACAGTATTAGATAGTTGAGCCCAAGGAGAGACCTCCATATCACCTATCAATGTCTTATTTCATATGCAATAAAACCTTTCTAAGATGAATTCTTATGTGATGTGGTTAATCTAGATGTTTGTGATGTACTCCTTGGTCATCCATTCATGTATGATCGACATGGCATCTATAAATCACAAACTTGAATAATCACCCTCACTCTTGGAATGTGATGCTATAAGGTACCAGAGGTACCACCTCCCACATTTGTCTCCTTGATTAGTGCCAAGCAATGTAAGAGATTGGTGGAGAAGATGAAGTAATTCATTCTCATAGTGGTCAAACCACAAAAATCCAAGAAGGTCGATGTTGCAGTCCTGACTACATAATCAACACAACAATAGAAATAGATGAGACAAATCATGAGAGAATATGATGACTTATTAAAGTCATCCACGGGAGTTCCAATTCACTGACAGGTAAAACATTCTATCGATTTGATCCTAGGATCACCTTTGCCTAATAGTCCTATATATCACAGATCAGTTTTGGAGAATGATGAGATAAAAAGGTAGATTCAAGAATTGATTCAAAAGGGTCACATCAAGCCAAGCTCTTCATGTTGTGGTAGCTTAATTGTCCTGACACCAAAGAAATATGGAACATGGAAGCTTTACATTGACTATCGAGCCCTGAATAAAATCACTATGAATAATTACTACCCCCTCCCCATGATTGATGACTTGATGGACCAACTCTATGGTGTGAAGTTCTTCACCAAAATTGATCTCAAATTTGGCTATCACCAAATTCCCATTGATCCCACAGATTTTTGGAAGATTGCATTCAAATCTAAGGAGGGGCTCTTTGAATGGTTGGTTATGCCTTTTAGCTTGACTAACACACCTAAAACCTTCATGAGGATGATGGATGACATCCTGTGACCCTTCACCAACTCATTCATGGTTATCTACCTAGATGACATACTCATCTATAATAGAACATGCGAGGAACATCTGTAATATGTGTGTAAGGTACTTCAAACTCTTTAAGAGCACAAGTTATATGCAAATCTTGACAAATGCACATTTGGGATGAAAATAATTTAGTACCTGAGGTACGTTGTGAATGAGGAAGGGGTCCATGTTAATCTAGATAGGATTTGGGTTATTCGAGAATGGCCTACATTAAAGACCCTCATAGAACTTCATAGCTTCTTGGGTCTTGCAAATTTCTATCACAAGTTTGTTATTGGATTCTCACATATTGCTTGGCCACTAACCCAAGTGACTAAAGGCGGAGCTAAAGTTACATTTCAATGGGGAAAAATACAACAAAGGGTATTTGAGAATTTGAAGAATAGACTTTGATCAGCCCTTGTTCTTACCTTGCTAGATTTGCATCAACCTTTTGAGTTGATGACAGAAGCATCTAAATATGCCATGGGAGTTATCATCATGCAACATGGCCATCTTATTGCATATCATAGTGAAACTTTCATTGATACAGTCAAGAAACACCTGACATATGACAAGGAGCTCTATGCCATTATGCAAGCTTTTAAATAATGAAAACACTACATCTTGGGGAAAGAGATGGTCATCCATACTGACCACAGACTATTAGAATTCATCCAGACACAGAGCAAACTATAAAATGAGAGTCACCAAAAGTGGGCTACATATCTGTAGCAATTCCATCTAATAATCAAACACAAAAAGGGAAGCTCAAATAATACTTTAGATTGTCTGAGCTACTAACCAATTACTGCACTCACAATAGTTCTTGACCTATGCAGACATGAGACTGCCACTTGGGGTACTTCGTATGAAGCAAATCCTACCTTTATTGATACATATCAGGTGCTTCAAGAAGGTAAACATGCTTTTTATTTATATTTGAAAGATAATGTCCTTTATCACATGGGGAAAATCTATGCTCTAGTTGCAGAGCAACACAAGATGATATGGGAAGCACGTTTTAGTAGGATGTTAAATACTTTGGTGTAGAGAAGACATTAGTAGTTCTTCAAAAACACTTCTATTAGCCCCATATGTGAATGGATGTGGAAAGGTATCTCAAATATTGCACCTCATGTGTGATATCCAAGCCAACAAACAAGAAGCAAGGATTATACACGCCATTGTCAAAACCAACCAAGCCTTGGGAATCTATCTCAATGGATTTTCTCTCAAGTTTGCCCACTTCAAAACATGGTAAGGATTGTATTTTTGTTTTAGTTGATCATTTTTTTTAAATGGCTATCATGATTTCTTGTAAGAAAAATATATATGCTAAAGAAACTACTCAACTATATTTTAGTCATGTATGGATCCATTTTGGTCTCCCCAAGTCTATTGTCTTAGATAGAGATAACAGGTTCCTGAGCATCTTCTAGTCCACTCTATGGAAGAAGATGGATACCAAGCTGATGAAGTCCATAGCCTTTCATCCATAGACTAATGGTTAGATAGAATTGGTGAACCAATTGATTGTTCACATAATTTAGGTGTATCACTCCAAACATACATGCACATGGGATGAGGGGCTTCTTTTCATATAACATGGATATAATCGAGCCTTGCACAGCTCGACCAAGCACAGTCTATTCCAAGTATGCTTCAGGTTCTAACCCATAGCACCAATTGATATAGTTGTTCTATTCTCCACCATGGAATACACACCTCATGGGAGATCTAAGGTATAAAAAGTAACAAAGTTCATTGAACAAATGCAACACATCTAGTAGTAGGTTAATGGCATCTTGGAGAAGATAAATCAGAAGTATAAGCAATGCCATGACAAACATAGGATTGCACACCATTTTACTGTGGGTGACAGGTTTAGTTACGGATTCAAAAAGAATAACTTAGAGGCCCACACATAAAAATTAGTCTCTACAATATGGTCCCTACACCATCACCAAAAAAGTTAGAGAAAATGCTTTTGAGTTTAACCTACCAGCCTGTCTGCATCCAATATTCCACGTGGAGCTCCTCAAACCATATCATCTAATTCTATCAAACACTTTAGTCATATTAGAATAACGAGACATTGATGAGATTGATCCATAGAGTTTTGCTCCAGTGGAGGAGGATCAGATTGTGGACACCTAGATGAAGACAATAAGAGGATGCTCTATTCTGCTTTATTGGGTGGTCAAAAGGAGCTAGCTTAGCCACCAAGGTAAGTGGCTCATAGAGAATCAAATTAAGACACAACTACCACACTTTATGAGTAATATTGATGCAATGGGGACCATTGCTTCTCAAGGAGGGAGGAATTATTCGAGCAATAATTTAGGTGACAATTCAGATGACAGTTCTACCCCAATTGATGATAGAAATTTTGGGAGCCATAACTTTTGCACCATAGCTCTGATTGACTCCCCGTTTGAACCATTGAATGCTAATAATGAGGATAATATGATGAAATGGCACTGAGCTTTGCTCAATGGTTTTTGGCCCCCTAAAACCCAATGAAAGTGCCCTAAATTTCAATTTTAGTAGTGCAGTCTAAAAATAGTAAGTTTCTAAAAATAGTAATTCCTTGAATTTTGTATTGTTGTAAATCATGGAAGTCAAATCACTTAATCTCCCTTGAGATTGGTGACCATCCACATCCTCCTCCTACCTTCAAAATGTGTATAAATTAAGATGTAACCTGAAATGGAAATCAGACATCTCTTCACAGAGATAAGCATATGGTTGTATTGTAATCTTGAGTAATAAAACATCTCTTCTTAGAGAAATCATTGTTACTATGTTATTTTTGTGTTCTTGAAATATCCGTTAATCAAAACTTTTGAGTTTTGGATCAGCCTTAAAGATTGTGATAAGGGAAGTTGGCTTGAAAAATGGGTACTAAAGAGGAAGTCGATGGATGGTTTTAAGTTATTTAGGTGATTAGAAGGAATATCTATGTTGAACTTTAGTATGTGGCTTGGTGTTGGGGCCTACCCCCTCACTTCAAAATCTCACAGTGATAAGGGTGTTAGGTGCTTAGCTAAGATATACTAATTCTAGAGTTTATACTCAACCACAGAGTTGAGTTGTTTCTCCCCTTGGTGGTAAAATCCAAGTGAGATAGCCAAGAGGGGGTAAGGTTGTCACCAGGTGATGAAATATTGATCAGTCCTTGTCTCAAATATTATTTTGATGTGTAAATTATTTTATGGTTTGGTTTTGTGTGTGATAACAAGTGTGAATGCTATGATAAGATTACTTTGCCTCCTATGTTACTAAGTGAATTGAAATCAGCAAACAATCAATGAATGCAAATGGTTAATTTTTAAGCCCAAAAATAAATGATTTCATTCGATGAGCAAACAATTAAGGAAGAAATGGAATTAAGGTCCCATTGAGTGTGCCTAAATGTTTCAATTTATTACCTTTATTTCTTAGTTCTAAAAGTACATAAAAGAAAGTGAGTATTAAGGTGTGTAGATGAATACCTAGTATAATGCATGCATTGATCCAGATGAATATGGAAAATCCTCTTTGGCTAGGGAGGATAACCTGCAAATCATAAGAAGACTAGAAGAGGGTGTTGTTAGATGGTAGTTTGAGTGGATTGCCTAGCGTATGCTAGATCCAAGAAGCACAAGGCTTTCTAGGAGGCTGTCAATCCACTTTTAAGACAATTAAGTCAAAAATGATATAATAAATATACTTACATTCAAATGATAATAAAGTATATATGCAAGAAGATGAATAATGCACCTGATAAAAGACATAATGCACAAGTGTATTAAGGTCAGGTCCAAAGAATCAGAGTAGAATCTACAGATAAGTCAAGAATAGAAATAGGGGTTTGATTGGCTAAAAGGGGGAGAAAATAACAATATGTTATTTTCTCTTACAGTGATCATTGGTAGTCAAGGTGACCGACGATGGATGGACTAACTGGTGATGGTTGAACAACCGTCGATAGTTTCCTGTGGGTACCTATGAAGGATTAAAAGGATAGTGGAGATGAGGTAACTGAGGGGTAGAAGGAGGGGTATGGGTACTATGGATAAGGAAGGATGTATAGATATACTGATCAAGATAGAAAACTCAAATAATAGAAGAAAATGCTAAAATAAGTGAATGATACTTGTATGATTCCAAGTGGATGATAGTTAAAACCTAAAGAGAGTTTAACAGCATAATAGTACTCTTGCCTTCAAAATTCATGTGGACAGACCTTCGTGGACTTGGATGCCTGCACAAAGAGAACAAGAGAATCTAGATGCAAATTTTTGGATCCTTTTTCCCCTCCAAGAGCCCTGTATTCATAGCAAAAACTTGATAAGTGAGGAGAGAAGCTTTGAGGGAAATTTGCTAAGTTGGGAGGATAAAGATGTCTATTTTCATTCATTTTTAAAAGCTAGTTTTAAAACAAGTTGCCATTTTGGAGGGTTTTATTCTCGCACAAAGTTAGCAATGTTTTTGAAGCTTAAGGCAAGGTTTATGACCACAACCATCAATGATTAGGGTCAACCATCAACGGTTACCCTAACCAACAATAGTCGAGGGCCACGAGTAAATGGGTGAAAAGGGTTTGACTTAAGTGATATTTTTGTAGGGTGTTTTGACATAATGAAGTCATAAATAGGTGCTAGCAGGTTATGTGGGGTCCATAGGTCAAGATGACATCAAAAATTGTCATTGTGCAATTTTCAAGTGTCTACAATGTGGTTTGGTTGTGTAACATAAGTGGGTTATGATTAATCATGATGTTGTTAATTAAGCTAAGTGAGCTAAAAGAAGTAGGCAATCAATAGATGCAGTTTGTTTTAGACCCAAATGAAATTTTGATTTCAATTATGAGCATAGATAGAGAAAGAAGCATACAAATGTCAATAAAAAGAAAACCCAAGTAGAGACGAGGGTCCCACCAGGCATGTTAGAATATTTCACTCAAATTTTGCTATTATTCATAAGAAGGTAGTAAAACTAGAAATACAGGTTATGGTAGAAATACTTGATAAAAAAGTGTGCATGTTGAGTCAAAATATTGTGAAGAGCTCCTTTTTGGCTTGGGAGGATGACCTACATGTAAAAAGCACTAAAGCAAACTTGTGGGTTAGACAAGTAGCTGGGTGGATTGCCTAGCACTAGCTAGATCCTAGAAGTGAGAGCTTCCTTAGGGGTTATCAATCCACCATTTTTGGACATTTAAGTTAATAAAATAGAAATAAAGTACTTACATCAATGATTAAAAGGTAATAAAATTGATAACAAGAATTTCTTGATAATGAGACATGCTAGAATGATCAAATTAGTGATAAACTAATTAGTGCTAATGTTAATGGGTCAAGATATGGCTCAAAAGGTCTAAAAGGGGTCTGTGAAAAATTTGAAACTCTAAAAAATGAATTGGGTCAGGCAAAGGAGGTGAAATTAGCTCGCTAGCTTTTTTTGCCACAGGTAATCATCGATGGTTGGGTTGACCATCGGTGGTTAGGCCTGACCGTCAGTGATTGGGTTAACCGTCAATGGTTGACTGTGTCCAAAACTGGGTTTGATCAATAGTAGATTGATAGAATTCATAGCTAAATTTTGGGGGTTGGGAAAAGGCTAAATTGATTTTGAAATGGAAATAAAGAACATGAATAGTAACAAACAAAAGCTTGTCTTATCAGAAGGGGGTTGGATGAGTAGTTGGCATAGTTGGTCTGTAGGTAAGATTTGGCTTGATTTCAACAAAGTAACGGTGCCTACAATCTTGGTTGAGAGGCAACGACAATTCAACTCTTAATGAAATGTATTGATAACACGAATGATGTTGGTTGACATGAAAAAGAAAACTTTGAGTACCTGAGCTCCTGATAATAATTATAGATTTTTTTCCTCTTATAGCTCTCTCCTTATATGCAAGGGCCAAAGGTTCAAGAGGGAGTGTAACTAGGGCTTGTAAATATAATTCATCTATGCAATGCCTCACAAGGATATTTGGATGACTTATATTTAGAAAAGGTAGCTGGTAGTTTGTATGGTGTTTGCATGTAGAAGGTTAGGCAGTTGAGCCTGACCGTCGATGTTTGGGCTGACCATCGACGGTTAGCCTGACCATTGATGGTCGAGGTTGAACATCAAAATAGCCTAAAGGGCCATGCTTAAGCCTAGTAAAGCTAAACTAATGAAAATAGGCCTAGGTAAGGAATAAAGGTTTGAGGGGTTTGTTAGGGGTCACAACACTTGGAAACGCATGTGTGGAATTCTAGTTTCTACATACGTCTAAAAACTCTAAATTAGCATTCTTCAGTTTTATGTGGGCTTCCCAAGCACGATTAGAACTAGGAAAATATAATTTTCAAAATGTGCATTTTCAAACATGTGTGCACATTCTATAATATTAATTAGGTCTAGGAAGCCATTTTTCATTTCAATTTGGTTTTCTATAAATAACCTCTTTCTCATTTATCGATTTTTTGAACCGTTCGTGTTTTTAGAAAGCTCATTCTGCCCTGAATGTTTTTATCTTTTCAATTTTGGGAAAGTTTACCCACAATAGAATCTATTCATGTTTTCATCTCATGTTTGATTAAAAGTGATTTTAATTGTAACATCTAACTTGTTTCCTTTTATCTTTTTGTAGCAAAGGGGAAAAGTGACGGGAAAGTGGAGAGATTTTGGAGGGAAAGTCAATGACATTTTTGGAAGGAAAGGTTCGCTATGAATTTCTAGATGAGAGTCATTCCAAGGGTTGGCTCATTTTTCCTCCATTGAAGACATTGTGGACCAATAACTTTTTTATTTGGTTTAGTGTAATTTCTCCCTCTGTCTCGTTGCCCTGGCATTATGCTGCTAGAATTATAATCAAATGGTGAATGTAATTAAACTCAAATTTATGTTATCCAAACAGACATTATTATTAATACAAGTTGTGGAGTGGTTATTTCATTCCTTGTGTGTGTGATACGATGGTGGTGTTATTTTTCTTCTTACTTTCTATTCCTTAGACTCTGGCATTGGTTCCCATTTGTGGTTGTGTGAATGTTGGCTAGAAGCGGATTATTTTATGGATTTAATTCATTCAAATGGTTTCGATTGTGATTGCATGATAACAGTGTTTTTTCCTCTTTTCCCTTATCTTTGTCATTTTCCCTCTCTGTTAGAGTAGGGTTTGAATGCAATATGCTATTATCATTTTATTTTGATTGCAAGATCTTTTTCCATTGCTCTGAATGAGTTGTTGAACACATAGATAACAAAATGAATGAATAGATAAATCAACCATATTCTCATTTAATTAAAGCCCATAAATGTTGATTTTAATCATATGGGCAAATCTATAAATGCAAGCTTGTTTTATTTCTTAAAACCCACATGAACAAAATTATGACACTCACATTCCCTATAAATCTATTCAGAGACTAAAACAATGTTAAAACTAAGTTTAAATACTCCAAACCAGTAGACCCCTTGAATTAGAACAGTTCTGCATAGACCAACTGGCTCACCCAATACGTCATGACCCAACAATAACAGACATTGGGGAGACCCTACAAATATCCTTTCAGGAGAAACTAGACAGGTGACCATCCCAACCTGAGTTGGTATGCTAAACAACCCATTAAAAAATATTAGTTGGGTGAATAGGAAGCTACGCTTGCAAATACCATGAGTTAGCGAGGAGAGATTTACGGATCTAGTGTTATACTACATTTTCATTTGTGAGATTATTGTAGGTGTGTATTTACATTATAATTCTTGAAACTGAAGTCAATAAATATCTAATTTTTGTTGCATTTATTTGCATATTCCATTATGTATTCGAAGGGTTTCTTGGTATGAGGCATTTACTAATTGAGACCCCTAATAACAACTGCATTAGAAACTATAAGATTATACTAAATGTTACATAGCAGAAGGGGGTTGGGCCATCCTTGACATTTCTATCACATGCAAGAATTGTCAACCCCACCCACGCCCACCAACATCATATTCGCCTTCTTCAAGGCATCCATGTTCTCATTATGAACCCTTTCTTTGACATAGATAACATATGTCTCCTTGTTAGGAGATAACATGTTCTCAACAAACTCTTATCTTCCACTGACTTTCACGTAGGGAATGCTTCATTCTATTCATAAACACCATAATGATGCTTATACAATTCTTTATTATGTACCCACAATGGATGTCATCATTTGTGCGGAGGATGCGGGACTTGAAACAAATTTATGTCTAGGTTATTTTTAGAGAAGGAGATCTTGATCATGGCCAAATACTTAAAAGTAGTGTTCAAGTTTGCAAAAGAGATAGTGAGTAGATTCTAATACATGTGACGAAGAGAAAAGTAAATATTGATGTAGAGACAACAATATTATTATCGTTGCATATACCATTAATAAGTTTATATAATATAATCTTAAAAACCTAACCAATATATAACATTTCAAATAAAATGAAATCTTATTGTTTTGAAAATAACCCATAACTAATACAAAGATTCAAGATAAAGTATAAAGAGCATAAAAAGGTAAAAATGGACGTTGAATGGAGGAGAATAATATATTTAAATTAAAATTTGATTAGTATAGTACCATTATAGATACTAATAATACAATTTAACAACTAAATATTATTCTGGGGCCAATACGGACATTATTGATTAAAATCAAACAATAGTTTTGCCAAGATTGTCGAGGTGGTGGGGTTAGGCTTGTCCACGGTAGCCATGAAAACTAAATGATGCTCCTTTGTGTACCATTGACCATCTGTGAGAGGTCGTCGTCATCCACCTCGGCTTCTCGTACGAGGGCATCCAATGAAAAGTTGGCTTTGTGCATCCTCATCTTGTCGTTTTAGGTAGGTGTATTTGGAAACTTCATCCAATTAATAATCCCTTGCTTCTTTCAAATCAAGTTTTCGTTTCCCATTTTTCTTCTCTTTTCTTTCCATTTACAGCCGTCTAATTTGGTTCTCTCTACGCAATCGCCGTCTAATGTTTATGATAAGTTTGTCTCATTATGTGCTTATTTATGTTCGATGCGTGTAGTTGCAGGGAAAAAAAAAGGACAGTTCGGACCACATTATTACTTTGATGTTTCATTTTCCAAAATTGTATTTTGTCGTCTTACACACTCTCTCTCTCTCTCTCTCTCCTTTGCCTCTTCAACACGCTTTGCAAAGCCCACAAGTTAATCCCTTTTATTCCTTCATACGAACGAACTTTAGGTGGTTGGATTTTATTAACTTAAAACGCTCCACGGGCACTCATAACTAAGCATAACGCATGCAACCACTTCAACGTGTCGCATCTCAATCAATTCCCTCCCTGTTTTCCTTGTCCCCCTACAAATATGGAGTGAACACATTAACAAACTTTTATTTTTATCTTTATTTGAGATGCTCTGTTAGGTTGGGAAGGTGTCCATCCACTTTAACTAATTGAAGTGTGATCCATCATATATATCCTTTTTTTATCTGATGATAAACGGCAATGAGAAGAGTGAATGCAATTTTACACTAATTATTTGAGTGACGTTTTATTTGTGTGTTTGGTAATCTTCCATATTTTTAATGAATAGTTATTATTTTAATGATAGTTTATTTGTTAGTTTTTTAGGTTGATAATTATAAAGATAATTTTATTGTAGAGTGTTTTGCGTCTTTTTTCCCAGTTAAAAAGTGTATTTTATTAACGAAATATAATAATATATTGTTAATTGTAAAATCCCGAGTGGAAGGAAATATATCTCAGAATGCGAGTCACATTAAATTAGAGAAAGTCTCAAGATAAAATATAAATTTCATCACCAAAACAGTACTAAAATTAATGTTGTATAATAAATATAACCATAATAATGTGTAGTTCGATAAAAAAATGGTGATAAAACCAAAGAGCTCTATACCAAGGACTAACAACCATAAAGAACAAGACAACTAGGCAATAGTGGGAAACATGACATCTAGAGGAGGTGGAGGAGGAAAGCTTTTAGGCTTGCCCCCTTAACCACAAGCACTTGGAGGGTTCGTTGTGTTAGGTACAGGGTCCCACCCATCATTTTGTTACCCTTCTTTAGTTTCCTCGGCTTGCCGAGAAGAAGAAATGGCAAGAGCTAAATATGGAAACTTATCATGGGGAGGATAATCCTAGCCGCTACCACCACTGCTTCCAATACCATCAAACACGTCACCACCATGGGGAGGCAAAGGCTAACAAGAATGGGGAGAGGAGCTTCATCTGCTCCTAGAACAGTGACGACGAAAGCCCGGGCCCCAACCCTAAGAAGGAGAATGGTAGCAGGGAGGATCCAGAGGCATTCAACTAACAACACACATAGCACTCCCCTAGTGGCCCAAAAGACTCTGAAAGTGCTCCACCTCCAAGGCAACCTTCTCTGCGTAGACCTGGATCTGAAGCAAAACATTAAAGATAACAATTGTAGACACCTAAAATAAGACTTATTCAATTAATTACTTATTCCATTATCATATCATTTCCTACAAATTCACATCACAATGCATTAGTCGATTAATCTTTGATGAATTATCTAAACTTATTCTAATGGGAAAATCCATGAGATTTGGAATATCCCTATTTTACTAATTTATTTAATCTTATTTTCCATATCAAGATCATGACTCATGCATCATGTCATCATCCTCTTCTTCCACAAGGCAAGTGAATGCAAAGTTGGAATTGTGCAAGCAAGGTCTCTTACACCTATTGGAATATTGTCATTGATGTCAAATGGAACTATTACTACAAGTGAATGGAATTGATTGCCAGAAGTGAACGGAAATGTCGACGGAAGTGAACGGAATTGTTGTCAAAAATAAATAGAATTGTTGACGGAAGTGAATGGAAATGTCGACATAAGTGAACGGAATTGTTGCTAGAAGTGAACAGAAATGTTGATGGAAGTGAATGGAATTGTCGACGAAAATGTCTACAGAAGTGAACGGAATTGTCGACAGAAATGTCGACAATATTGTCAACCTTGGCCGACCTATTGGGAGGAGTTGTGACCGTTCGGAAGGACCTTTTCACTTGAAGAGTCACGACCTTAATTTGTGGCTTTCCGTGGGTTATAAATAAGTGCATAACGAATGGCAAAAGAGTAGACTCGAAAGTGGAAGATATATAAAAGAAGAGCAGAATTTTTAAAGGCAAATTTTTGTGAGAATATTAAAAAGAAAAAATCAGCAAGTATAAGGAAGAGTATAGCAGTGAAAACAATCAAGTGTAGATCGAATCTAAAGGAGATAAAGCATGTGTTCTATCATCCATTGTTTTGACAACAAATTTGAGATAGAAGAGTTATTTTTTCTGAGAAGGTTGGTGCCTTCTTTTTGAAGAGATTGGTGTCTCTTGCTGACTTGGTGCTCGGTGAAAGGGGTTGGTGCTCCTATAGGTTGGTGCCTACAAATATTTATATTAAGAGAATTTCTCTATGGTTTTCTCCCAAAGGGGTTTCCACGCAAATCTATGTCTATTTGCATTATGTGGTTTTGCATTGTATTCTTTGATTGCTTTGAATATATTAATTTCAAAGTAATTTGAGGTTTTGGATTTAAGATTAATAGTCAAAAGTGTAAAAATATCTTATACTGATTCACCCCCCCTCTCAGTATAAGTTTGTGCTTAACAATTGGTATCAGAGCTGATTCCTTCGGTGTTAGCACAACTGCTAGAAGGTAGATCTTGGAAAGCACATATGGCAGGATCTCAAGTGCTAGATGGTTTCTCCACTAACAAGGCTCCTTTGTTCGATGGAATGAATTACACATTTTGGAGCATAAGAATGAAGACTTACTTGATGGCCCTAGGTTTTGATATTTGGCAAGTAGTGGTTATAGGATACACAACGCCATAAATTGCACCAACGGATGCCACTAAAAAAAAGGCCAGTGAGAACAATGCAAAAGCTATGAATGCAATCTTATGCAGGCTTTCAGAAAATGAGTTTGTTAAGGTTGTGCATTGTGAATCTGCAAAAGAGATTTGGGATAAACTCAACACTATTTATGAAGGTGATAGTAAGGTTAGAAAAGCAAAACTCCAAACCCACTGGAGGCAGTTTGAAGGTTTAAAAATCAAGAATGATGAAAACATTGTTGGGTATCTTCTTCATGTCGATGAGATTGTTAATGTCATTCAAGGACTCGGAGAGAAAATTGAAGAATCTATGATCGTTCAGAAAGTCCTGAGATCCGTACCATTGAGATTTGATGCGAAGGTCTCTGCTATTGAAGAAATGAAGGATTTAGACATGATGAAAATGGATGAGCTCCATGGAATTCTTACAGCCTACAAAATGATAACAAAATCTGAGAGACAGTCGAAGAAGGAAGCATCATTCAAAGTCTCGAAGAAAGAGAAGATCAAAGACCCAAAATCAAGTGAAAATTCAAGTAGTGAAGAAGATGAAAATGAAGCTCTATTCATTCAGAAGCTAAAGAAAGGATCAAGTAAATATAAAGGAAAGTTACCATTTAAATGCTTTAATTGTGGTAAAAATGGTCATTTTGCAGCCAAATGTCCAAATAAAAGAAATAGCGATGATGAGAGAAACAAATCACAGTACAAAAAGGGATTCAAGTTGAGTAAAGACAAGCAAAGATTTGAGAAACAAAAGAAAAGCCTATACTCCAAGAGGTATAACAATTCATCTGAAGAAAACAAAGCAAGTGATGTTGAGAGTGATAATGAAGAGATTGTATTCATGGCTACAGAAGAAAATGCCACTACCAACAAAGATAATTTGGGGGAAGATGAAGACATGGAAGAAGAAGGTGAAGTGAACCTTGAAGAAGAACTTATTTGCGCGTTGGAAGAAATAACAGCATTTAAAAAGAAGAATGTAGAACAAAAATGGAGAATGTTTTATATGTTGAAGGATTAAAACATAATCTCTTGAGTGTAAGCCAAATGTGTGATCAAGGACACACACTTAAGTTTTATGCTGAAGGATGTGAAATAAGGAAGGTAGATATGGAAGAATTAGTTGAAGATGCTCATAGAAACACAAACAACCTATACATGCTTGGAGAAATGAGAGGAGAGAAATGTTGTATGATTCAAGTTGAAGAGAGTTGGCTATGGCATAGAAGGTTAGGGCACATAAATTTTGATAATCATGTGAAAATTAGCAACAAATAGGCTATGTGAGATATGCCCAAGATAATGAAACCTTCAAGCACTCTATGCAAGCAATGCCAACATGGGAAGCAAACTAGAACAAGGTTTAGAATGAAGGAATATTCAACCACCAAACCACTAGAGCTGATTCATACGAATCTTTGTGGTCCTACTAGAACTGAAAGCATGCAAGGTGATAGCTACTTTATGTTGCTCATTGATGATTATACTAGAATGACGTGGGTAGCCTTTCTAAAAGAAAAATCAGAAGCATTTGAAAATTTTAAAGCTTTCAAGGCATTAGTAGAAAATGAAAAAGAGCTAAAAATAAAATGCCTAAGGTCAGACCGAGGAGGTGAGTTTATTTCAAATGAATTCATTGAGTTTTGCGAAGATCATGGAATTAAGAGACAATACTCAACTACAAGGACTCCACAACAAAATGGAGTGGTGGAAATGAAAAATTGAACCGTTCAAGAAATGGCTAGAACTATGTTGAATGAATCTAAGCTATCAGATAGATTCTGGAGAGAAGTAGTTAATACAACAGTATATATCTTGAATAGAGGGCAAATCAGAGTTAATAATGACAAAAATCTATATGAATTATGGAAAGGAAGACCAGCTTTGGTCAAACATTTCAAAGTGTTTGGAAGTAAATGTTTTATCAACAAGAATGAATAAAACTTAGGTAAATTTGATTCAAGAGCTGACGAAGGAATTTTTCTTGGCTACTCCATCAAAAGCAAAGCCTATAGATGTTATAACAAAAGGCTACAAACTATCGTAGAAAGTGTTAGTGTTAGAATAGATATGAATCAAAAGGCAAAATAACCTTCAGAAGAGCCTCTAGAAATACCCAATCTTGTAGAAGAAGAAGGGGAGGAAGAAAATGTAGCAAAAATTGAGTGAATTTGAAAGGCAAGACACTAGAGCACCATCTCGCTTTGTTCAGAAGAATCATGCTGAAAGTCGGATCATTGGCAACATTGATGCTGGGGTGCAAACCAAAAGAAGAATTGTAAGTATACTTGAGCATGTAAATTTCTCTTTGTTATCCAAGGTAGAGCCTAAGAATTTTTTTGAAGCCATTCATGATAAACATTGGGTAAAAGCAATGGAAGAAGAGTTAGATCAAATTGAGAAGAATGAGACTTGGGAACTTGTGCCCAGGCCAATGGATCAGAATGTGATTGGCACTAAGTGGTTTTTTCCAAATAAATTAAATGAAAATGGCCAAGTCACTTGAAACAAAGCAAGGTTGGTATGTAAGGGGTATGCTCAAGTAGGTGTAGATTTCGAAGAGACTTTTGCTCCTATTGCTAGATTAGAAGCAATTTGAATATTTCTTGCATTTTTAGTATTCAAAAATTTCAAAGTTTATCAAATGGATGTTAAATCAGCATTTATAAATGGCAATCTAGAAGAGGAAGTTTACATAGAATAGCCAGAAGGATTCCTCTTATCAGAAAACAAGGATTATGTGTGTAAGTTGAAGAAGGCTTTGTATGGATTGAAACAAGCTGCTAGAGCATGGTATGCTAGGCTTGATAAATACCTAAAAGACCAAGGATTCAAGAGAGGATATGCTGATAGTAATATTTACATCAAAATTGAAGGAGATTACCAGTTAATTATTGTGGTCTATGTAGATGATATAATCTTTGGAGGAGACAATGAGGAAATGTCTAAGATTTGTCGAAGATATGCAAAAGGAATTTGAGATGTCCATGTTAGGTGAGTTGTCATTTTTCCTTGGTTTAAAAATCTCTTAATCTAACAAAGGAATATTCATATCCCAAAGCAAGTACGTAAAGGAGATGTTGAAAAAATTCCATATGGAGGAGTGTGCCCCTGTTAGCACACTTATGGTTACAAGTACAAAGTTGATCAAAGATGATGAATCTCTGAATACTGATCAAATTATTTACAGATCAATGATTGGGAGTTTACTATATGTGATGGCATCTAGGCTAGATATCATGCAAGTAGTAGGTATGGTTGCATGATTTCAAGCAGCACCAAAAGAAACACATGTGCAAGCCGTAAAACATATATTTAGATATTTAAAGAGAACCTTGGATTATGGGTTATGGTACCCAAGAGGTAAAGACTTCACATTGGTATCATACATGGATTTAGATTGGGTAGGTTGTGTAGATGATAGAAAAAGTACAAGTGGAGGAGCATTCTTTCTTGGAAATAGCCTAGTATCATGGTTGAGTAAGAAGCAAAATTATGTATCTCTATCCACAACAGAAGTAGAGTACATAGTGGCAGTGCTATGTTGTACACAAGTTCTATGGATGAAACAAACCTTGAAAGATATCAAAGTAGAGTATAATCATCCAATCTCCATATTTTGTGATAATACTAGTGCGATAAATATTTTGAAGAATCCAGTTATGCATTCCAGAACTAAGCATATCCCTCTATAGTATCATTTCTTGAGAGAACATGTGGTAGAACAACAAGTAAAATGGAATATGTTTCCACATCCAAACAGATGGCAGATATCTTCACTAAGCCACTTCCAAAGGAAACATTTGAGTACCTATGACAGAAGTTGGGAGTAATTTATTTTGCTTCTTGCCACTGAAGGGAAGCATCAGCTGAGGGGGAGCTAAGTACTAGCTCTTAGATAGACCCTTTGCCATTGATGTCAAAGGGGGAGAAGTACAGAAAGAGGATGTCACAGAAAGGGGGAGCTACAGCAATGAAAGATTCAGATAGAAGAGATAGTGCAGCAAGGGGGAGCAATTTCAGTATGTGGTTGCCATCAATGACAAAGGGGGAGATTGTTGGAATATTGTCATTGATGTCAAATGGAACTATTGCCAAAAGTGAATGGAATTTATTGCCAAAAGTGAATAGAAATGTTGACGAAAGTGAACGGAATTATTACCAGAAATAAATGAAATTATTGATGGAAGTGAACGAAAATGTTGACAGAAGTGAATGAAAATGTTGACGGAAGTGAACGGAATTGTTTCCAGAAGTGAACGGAAATGTTGACGGAAGTGAACGGAATTATCGACAGAAATGTCAATGGAAGTGAACGAAATTGTTGATGAAAATGTCGACGGAATTGTCAACCTTAGCCGACCTATTAGGAGGAGTTGTGACCATTTGAAGGGACCTTTTCACTTGAAGAGTCACGACCTTAATTTGTGGCTTTTCATGGGTTATAAATAAGTGCATAATGAATGACAAAAGAGTAGATTCGAAAGTGGAAGATATATAAAAGAAGATCAAAATTTTTAAAGGCAAAATTTTGTGAGAATATTAAAAAGAAAAAATTAGCAAGTATAAGGAAGAGTATAGCAGCAAAAACACTCGTGTAGATCAAATATAAAGGAGATAAAGCAAGTTTTCTATCATCCGTTGTTTTGACAACAAATTTGAGATAGAAGAGTGATTTTTTCTGAGAAGGTTTGTGCCTTCATTTTGAAGAGATTGGTGTCTCTTGCTGAGTTGGTGCTTGGTGAAAGGGGTTGGTGCTCCCATAGGTTGGTGCCTACAAAATTGTTTTTGGGGTTGGTGCTCTAGTAGGTTGGTGCCTATGAATATTTATATTAATATAATTTCTCTGTGGTTTTCTCCCAAAAGTGTTTCCATGCAAATCTGTGTCTATTTGCATTGTGTGGTTTTACATTGTATTCTTTGATTGCTTTGAATATATTAATTGTGGAGTAATTTGAGGTTTTGGATTTAAGATTAATAGTCGAAAGTGTAAAAATATCCTATACTGATTCACCCCCCTCTCAGAATAAGCTTTTGCTTAGCAACACCCTCTTACACACTCCAAAATTCTCATAAATGGATTTATTACACATCTTCTTACACATCTCATTCTTCCTCTTACACACTCAATCTTCCTCATCATGGTGATGTAGGACTAATTTTCATCCATTGATATTCATTTTGATCTAATGGCTCACATTTGTCAACCAACTCTATTAATTAGAGGGATTTCTCTTGATTTTGATAGGACCAAATAGTGTAGCGAAGCTCTACCAAATCCTAAGGTCATCATCTAATGACAAGATTTTTGTGCTAGACTTACTCTGTCAAAACTCTAAGAAAAACTTCAACCAAGTTCTTCATTTCTTAATCAAAAACCACATAGTATAAGGGGAGGTGTTGTGGGAATGATGTTGTGACATTGAAAAAGATCCAAATATCTATATATGGGCAATCAAACTTGCATTCTAGCAAGGAAGAGAATCCAAAGGGAAGGTATACCATTATGTTTTGGTTAATTTCCATTGCATTTGTTTATCTTATTTCGTGATCTTGTCTAATCCAAGGACATATGCTTGGGTTTTATGTTGTATGCATTTTATTTGGATTTCATACTAATGTGAAACTAATTATCTCATACTCATGTGTTTACGTATGGCACACCCAGTGGGGCACTCCCTCGTACTCATGTTGTAGACACTCCATATCACTTCCATGTATAAATTGTAATCATAACGACTTTCTATAAAAACAAACATATTTAACCAAAAATTGTCAATTACTCCAAATCACCTATAAAGTTATCAATTTGATCACGAATCAGGATAACACATCCCTAATTGGGGAAATGCATCATAACAAAAAATCAAAATTATCATCAATATCCAAGTTGACACTTTGCAAATATTACCACATGATAATTAAATGAAATGTTTGATTGATAATCAACATTGTAAAAGTCATATAATTCCCATGGATAATTAACCCTTAATTAATTAGGCCTAAACCTCCTCTAATAGGAAATTCCTTAGTTTTTTAGAACTTTTTATTTTTTAAAATCAAATTTGGATTATTGCCTCACCAAAGATGACATCATCAAGGCAAATGTGCAAGCAAAAAGGATAAGCTCTTACACACTCAATATGCTCTTCACACATGATATATTCATGATTTGAAACTCTTACATACTCCATTCTTCCATTAATGGAGTTTATTACAAATTCACCCTCCAACATTAATGAGGACAAGGACTCATCTTCAACATTTGATTTTCATCTTAAATGGATGGTCCATAATCATTTGAAAAATCAATAAATTGAAGAAACCACTCTCTTTTTCAAAAAGTTTTTTGTGCTAGACTTACTCTGTCAAAACTCCAAATAAATATTTAACCAAGTTATTTATTGCTTAATCAAAACACACATAACACAAGGGGAGATGTTGTCAAAATGATGTCATGACATTAACGAAGATCCCAAGCACTATATTCAGGCCAATCAAACTCACAATCTGACAAGGAAGAGAATCTAAAGGGAAGGTATACCATTGTGTTTTGTTTACTTTCTATTGCATTTGTTCATCTCTTACATTAAAATTTCCAAATATGTTGTATGTATTTCATTGGATTTCATACTAACATGCAACTAACTTCCTAGTACTTGTGCATTTACAACAATAACTTTACTAGTCACCAAAAAATATCTTTCCATATATTTATTATTAAAAATACTATGATTTCTATGTTTCCATAAATGAATAAAAAATGTGCATGAAATATCCACCGAAATGTGTTCTGTCTTTCAGGTAACATGGTTGAGTCCCTAAAAACAATCATTTTCCAAATAAAGATTCTAGAGAGAAAAGGTTGAAAAAGGGTTTGAATTTATTTCCAAGCAGACTGAGCATGGGAGAAAAAACCAAAAAAAGGTTTTTATAGGTTTCATATTTATGACAATTAGGGTAAGTCAGACTTGAAACCCCCATGTGTTTTAGCCGATCTCTAACTAGTAGGCCTTGGTAGACAATACACCAAAGAAAATGAGCCTTTTTGGTCTCAATATGGGCTCTCCAAATATTGGCAAACCTTTGAGCCATGAAATCATCCAAGGACCTTAACTTTTAATTATGGTTGAGGATTTCACTCTGATTATGTTGAGGGGAAAGAAGATGATACCTAATCTAGGGTTTGTATTAATAAAAAGGAGTATTAGTAGGCCAATCCCAATATTTCCATGATATGGCTCTACAAGATACACCAATATTATGAATACAAACATCTAGAATGGAATTTTGAATTTTAGAAATAAACTCTACATCTTCATTCGTGAGTCGGTATTTAATTCTAAGCATATCCTACAACCTATTGGCATCCTAGGTTGTACCCTAGCTGAGAAGGGGATTGTTTATGTCTTTTTGATCAAACCTAGTCCAACATGGGAATGACCCTAGGCTATGGGTCACCTAATCTTGGGTTAGACATATAGAGAAGGTTAGCTTCCTTTTGGATCTATCACCTATACTAAACCTAAACTAGCATCTAACTGGGAAAAAGGGGGGAGATATTAGTAAGAATCCATGAAAGCATGTAAAAGGGGGGTTGATGAACCAATTATTTTGATACTTATAATTACACTAGACACACTATAGGATATATTTAAGACTACATAAGATCACTTCACTCGCTACTTGATCAACCCTCACATAAGTATTTCATATAAAGGCATGGACTAGCTATTGACCTGGCATGGGAGGGCAATTGTCCACTTTTAAATTGACCAACAGAGTATATATTGTACTTATAATGTGTATACACATAATATTTTCAAATTTTATCACATATTTATGCTTTACATCTTGCATGAATCTGTCAAGACTCAATATCTCTAAGTGAACGCCCTAAGGGGTACACCGAGAAAGGGGTGGGTAGACCTTTGGTGCTTTACAAGATTGTTGTCCCTTTTTGCCATAGCATTACCAATCCAACCAGATCCCAAAACTATTTTCTAATCTTTTTCTCTTACCTTGAGTACTCCTCCATTCTTTTCCTCTTTTAATCCCTCCTTTTCTTATCTTAAACTCATTTTGGACAGTTAACTGTACTTGATCGATTGGGTTAACCTAGTATAATTTAGGGGTATTATTTACTTTCCTAGTTTGTTAGCCCTTTGGTTGACCTAACTTAGACCTAATGAATTATCCTTAAAAATACATTGGGTCGACTAGGTCAACCCTATACAACTAATGTTCCTAGAAGGATTTAGGATAAGATCCACCTATAAATACAAGATCATTTCAATCATTATTCGTATGTACAATCAAGAGTTATTATTCACTCATGCTTCATCATAATTTACTCTTCCACCATTCTACTTGAGGAGACTTAGCTTAGGTTTATTATTTGGAGAATCTAGTCTTGTGGATAAGTCTTGGATGCTTTGGCCTTTCTTAGTGATCCTTACAAACCACAAAAATCTATTACAAAGCCCTTTTGGCCAAGGGAAAGATTGAGTCTCAATGGATTCCCATTTAGGTAAGTATATTATAACTTTTTTCTCCTCTCTTTTAGTAGATAGAAGTAGCATAAGTGTTGGCTCAAATAATACTATCTTTCATAATTTATGTATTAGGGTGTTACTCATACTTACTTTAATTGAATATCCCTATACATGTTTGTTTAATTTTTTCTAACCCCTACTTTGTGCTACAAGCTTTGGTGTGCACTCTATTAGATTTAATTTCTTGTTATTAGAATATAGTGAATGTTTCAAACTTTAGGACTTCATTAGGATTATTCTACGATTGTGTTAGACTATAGGCTTTGGAACCCATCCTAGCATGATATGTTGTGACAAGTGATCTTTTAATTAGGTCTAGTGGATCCCTATATTGGTCATGCTCCTGCTTAACAAGTGTATCCCTAATCAAAAGTGTAGGTATTCTCTATCTTCCTAGAGCCAATATTGATTTATAGACATGATGCATTTATAATTGCATATAGAATGACCTGTGAGAACTACCAAAACACTTCATGAAGGTAAGGAAATTTAGACAAAGGCAAGGAAACCATATATTCACCTAACCACATCAATTAATTCATGAGACACACTTTAATTCATCTTGAAAATGGAGGAATTCAGTCTTTTATTACATCAAATAGGTGTTACAGTACAAATCTTGGCAAAGTATAGTCATGTCAAAGAGAGGGATCTCTTTCAAGGCTTAGAAGCCTATATTTATAGCAGAAAGGGATGAGAGAGATGGGGATCAATGAGTATAAGGATGGAGAAGGGAGCATAATGACCAAGATTTCCAATCATTTTGGTGTTGATGTCGTTAGAAAGATCATAATGCCTAAGATTACTTTTGAAAGGTAATTATAACAATCATATCAATCTATTTCAATCTATTTTTGGCTTGCATTGATGCTCTTTATGGTTACAATAATGAGATCAATTTGTTTAAAAGATAAATTTTGGTGTCAGTTACAAAATTTAGATCAATCTATTGTGATCTTATTCTAGCATGGATTTCTCTGTACTAGTTCATCTTTAGTGTGTAAGAGTGGAGAAAAGGGTCATAATCATGCTAGTAGCTTTGGTGATGAACTTGTCAAAATTGACGTGTCTACCTCCATGACATTCATTTGAAATATTTGCTCTGGTTCAACCTTGAACATATTTTATCTTTATTTAAAGTCTCAAGGCTTTGACTTTTGATATTGGCCTTTGATCTTGATTTGGGTTTCTAAAAATGTGCCACCTAGCAGTTCTTTATTTATTCTGAAGATCTTGTTGACTCTTTGACCCTATACACACCATCGATCTCCTTAGTCTTGTTGGGTGAATATTTTGTCGGCCAGCTAACTGGTGACCAAAATAGTTCTTATCACCACAGCATAGGGAGATCAGTCGGCTAAATGTGCAAGTTTATTGCATCAGCAGGGGACAAATCTCTCCTCTCATCAAGGGGAGGTTCCCTATTAAATATTTATACGCTTGATATACGTATATAATTAAGCAAAAAATAACACATAGGGTGGTATCACAGCATCTACTTCTCTTTTTTCAGAAGTAATGTATAAAGAACAAAAAAGGGGAAATCCTAGTTCGCAGCCAACAACATTCCTCTTCTTTTAGGAACGGTATCAAACGTAGAGTAGAAAATCACCTAAAGTGACGAAGTTCATAAGAACACTCACGCAAGTACAAAGTCTTGCATAGTCTCCTTCACCGATTTGGAACAAGTGCAATCATAGAGTGAAATGAAGCACAAAGTCTTCACCTGAAACTACAAAAGATAACTGAAACTCAAAGATAAAAGCAGCACAAAGTCTATCTTCTACCTTCCAGAAATGCCCTCAGATAATACTCACACACCCACTTTGCTTATTAAATTAGATAAACAAGATATTATCAGGAAAAAGGACTTAAGAACTGTTTCCTAAACAACACAGACAATCTCAACACAAAGTTTGAAATGAACCTGCTTCTCATTCATTTAATAAAATATGAGTCACAAAAATGAGCACAAAGTCTCAAAGATTGCTTCAATTTCAGCAGAGTTGTTTTGCTTTCTATTATCCAAGATATATTTACAAAATGAGGTCTCCACTATATATAGGGAGAAATCCTCAAAAAGAGAAAATAATAAAATATATAAAATATCTTGGTCAAAGATGACTCATCTTTGACTTTTAGATATTTTTCTAAAATATTTACATGTAATTACATATTACAAAATTGCATGCACTTTTCTCAGGACAAAAGTGCATAAGGAGAGAAGAAGAAAGAAGGAGAAAGAGCCTCAGCTCTTGCCACCAGACTTCTTCAGATGAGCATCGACTTCTTCAGAGAAACTTTAGTGACCTAAAAGAACTTATGTTGAAAGGACGCCGATGAAGAGGGATCCTTTAGAGAAACTGCATCATGAATCATGAT
The DNA here is from genome assembly GCA_037957365.1 of Torreya grandis. Lineage (NCBI taxonomy): Eukaryota > Viridiplantae > Streptophyta > Pinopsida > Cupressales > Taxaceae > Torreya > Torreya grandis. The sequence goes on from JARHVA010004920.1 coordinate 1,336,999, forward strand.
TGTGTAATCGGGAGAAGAAAGTAGCGATCTGGGAGAACTGCACATTTGCTGGTCATTACCAGGGAAATGCGCTTGAAAGGGATGAGATGTGAGCAGGTCCAAAAGCAAAAAAAAAGGGGAGCGGGCATGGAAAATAAAATTTTTCCTAAGATAGCAAAAATGAGGGAAAAATATGCAGTGGTGGCAAAAATTTTCACCTTTGCAGAAAAATATGCAGTGGTGGCAAAATTTGCCACCTTTGCAGGAAAATATGCAGTGGTGGCAAAATTTGCCACCTTTGCAGGAAAATATGCAGTGGTGGAAAAATTTGCCACCTTTGCAAGAAAATATGCAATGGTGGAAAAATTTTCCACCTTTGCAGGAAAATATGCAGTGGTGGAAAAATTTGCCACCTTTGCAGGAAAATATGCAATGGTGGCAAAATTTGCCACTTTTGCAGGAAAATATGCAATGGTGGAAAAATTTGCCACCTTTGCAGGAAAATATGCAATGGTGGAAAAATTTGCCACCTTTGCAAAAAAATATGAAATGGTGGAAAAATTTTCCACCTTTGCAAGAAAATATGCAATGGTGGCAAAATTTGCCACCTTTGCAGAAAAATATGCAATGGTGGCAAAATTTTCCACCTTTGCAAGAAAATCTGCAATGGTGGCAAAATTTGCCACCTTTGCAGAAAAAAATGCAATGGTGGCAAAATTTGCCACCTTTGCAGGAAAATATGCAATGGTGGCAAAATTTGCCACCTTTGCAGGAAAATACACAATGGTGGCAAAATTTGCCACCTTTGCAGGAAAATATGCAATGGTGGCAAAATTTGCCACCTTTGCAGGAAAATATGCAATGGTGGCAAAATTTTCCACCTTTGCATATTTGCTAAAAAAAAAGCTAACTCATTGAAATTAATCAAAAATTTGGGCACTCTGATCACATTAAAAACACAATGAATTTCACATTTGCTGAGAAATATAACTAAGAAAGGTCACAAACTTTTCAAAGATATCAGTTGACAAAACCTGAGATCAAGAGAAACTTGCTTTGAAAGATGAACCTAGAGAGAAAACATGAAACAGACAAGTTTCATAGAGGTTGTTCCGAAAATGAGCGCATCTAATTTTGGGAACAACAGCTGGCTAATATTGGGGAACTGCCTTCTATTACAAAAAGTAATTGAAGGGAGTAGAATCCAAAATCTCCAGTGCCTTAGAAGCGTGCCATTGGGCCACAGAGTCAAGCTACTCAAAAAGAAAGGCTCCAAAAATGAGAACAAAACAAATAAAACAAAGCAAAAGACTATACAAATATACAGGTGAATTTATTTGGTACTTCAAGAATCAAAGCACCTCAGATGCTGCCCCTTTAAAGGCAGTGACAATGATGCTCTGTCTTGATAAACCAACAAGAGGCCATTTTCTCCCCACAATTGATGTGTGAATGGAACTCTCCACCAGGAAAACAATTTCCTGTGTCTTCCCTTTTGTTTTCTCCTCTTACCCCATAGAAAGACTTGTCTTTTGATCCAAAAACCATGAATCTTTGTTTTGTTAGCGAAGATTTCTTTTCCCTGATCATGATGCGCAACAGCATGGTCAGCTACCATAATTGGTTGCTCTTCTGGTTCCATTCGGCACCTAATTTGATTGTCCTCATTTGACACCTGCCACTGATTGACACTATCAGGTCCACTTGTCATTGTTTCATCTGAACTAATTTTCTGGTTGGCATTCTCAAGGGCTTTAACACACTCTTCACAAACCTCTTCTATGGTCAGAAAATAATTACCCTTGCCTGAGGACTCAAACAGAATCTGAGCTACAGGAGATGACGTTTGGGTGACCACGTACTTTGCCTCTCTCTCAAGAAGTAACCTTTGCATCACGCCTTTCACAGGGATTCTTGCCTAGGATAAGTCCAGGCTCAATTCTCCTCTGACATCCTTGCAAAAGTTTCGTCCAAGCAGAATGCCATATGAAGCTGGGACGTCAGCTACCAAAACTGTCATCTTGATCCTCTTGTCAGGGAATGTTGCAAATGTAAATTGGGCATCTTTGATTTGCCCCAATAGTGGTACTTGTTTGTTCTCCATGGAGAAACATCTCCCAAAAGTTTTAGTCAATGTGAGACCAAGAGATTTTGCCACTTTAGCAGGCATGATGGTGTTAGATGCACCAGAATCGATGATGTAGTTGCTCAGCTTGTGATTATTTATTAACAGGGAAACATAGAAAGGTTCTATTTTCTTGAGAGCAACTGAAGGAGTCACGACAAGATTATTCCAGGTGGATACATTCTTTGGGGGATCATGAGTTACCTTCAAAATTTCTTGTCCTGCAGGGACGGCTATACCTTTCACATATTCCGCCAACCTATCCAACTGTTCAGGATGGGCTTGTAGAAATTCAAATTTAGACATTTGAATTTTAGTCTTTTTGACATGCTCAATTATGTCAAATGTCTGAATTGGACTAGGGACAGAGGATGGGAGTTCACTCTTTTGGTTTTTGGGATGGGGAGGGATGGTTTGCGAAGTTGAGGTAGAGGGTGCAGGGATGCTTGGGGTACGTACCTTTTCAACAGCCATCGGGTCCTTTGGTTGGAAGTGCAGAGTGGTTCCCCGCTTGGCAATTGAAATTGTTGGCTGAGGTTTCTCCTCTATTTTCTCTTTATCAGCTTGTTGGGTTGACTATTTTTGGGACCAGGTGAATACGGCATATGATCCCTCAGCTGCATTCCCCTCGCTTTTGGGTTCATCCTGATAATTCAGGTAACCAATGATAGAATCGCCAGCTAATTCTTCTTCCTGATCTTCGAAGAAATTAGCATCATCATGTTGGTCTGACTCAAGTTGAAAAGGGGAAGCATGTTTCGTTTCTAGATATCCAATCGTTGAGTTGGTTGGAGGTGCTTCAAGGGTGAGGTTCCTCTGTGGGAGAGGAAGACGATTTGGCTGCCATTGATTCCTGGCAGCATTGCCTTGGTACGCTTGATTCTGAAATGTCCTCCTTGGCATATCCTAATTAAGAGAAGTAGACATAACTTGGGCCATCTATCTTCTGAGAGCTAGCATTTCATTTGCTAACTTTTGTACCATATGATCTGTAGTACCTGTAGAAGAGCTTTCAACAGATGAAGAGAATCTATTTTTACTTGGGTCTTTTCTGATCTTACCTGCCATGATAAGATCATCTTCAATCTCAGTAGCCAAACTTTGAGCCAACGCTAAATCCATAGGGCCAACTCGCCTTAACAAGAAACTTACTTCGGGAAGCTACGAGTTGATGAAAAAGCACTTGAGATTTTTTGGTGTGGGCTGAGCCACAGCTGGAATCCGGTTTCTCAACTTGTTGAATTTAGCTATGAAATCCCTCATGGGTTCCTGGGGTTCTTTCTTCAACTATGTTAGCTGAGCCAACAAAGCGTGTGCATCTTCAATAGGTTTAAACCTAGCTTTGAATTTGGACTTGAGTGTATCCCAGTCTGTTACCGACCCGGCCTGCAGGTGATAGAACCAATCTGCGACAGCTCCTTGCAAAGTTTTCACGAAAAGCCTAACTGCCACATCCTCAAATTCCATGCCGATCACGCCACATGCTATGGAGAAAATGGCAATATGCTCATTAGGATGAACCTTTCCATCACCAAAAAACTTAGGAATTATTTTTCTAGAAGTACGAGGTAGTTCATGCAAGGGCGCAGTCAAGTTAAGAAGACCAAAGGAATTGCCCCACGGGCCTTGAGCCATTATGATGGGAGGATTAAATGGCGGAATAAAAAACCTTGGTGGAGTGTTTATAGGTAGGCGGTGATTAATAGCAGGAAAAGAAGTTCTACCTTGCATTGGTGACCTGACAAGGTTAGAAGGAAAACTCCTAGACCGTTGAAGAGAAGCTGGTGGAGAAAATAGATCAAAATTGCTCTGTTATGCCAACTCAAACACAGGGTCAAAAAAACCCTTAGATCTCTGACTTCTTGTGTAGCGTGGAGTTGCCAGATTTTAAAATGAAAAAGGGACCGAAATTGCTTCAAGTTGAAGCTTGAGGATTCAAAATGCACATTCTTCCCAGCGGCTCTGGTTTTGCAAACCAGATAATATAACAGAGATGGAGGGAGATGGTAAGGCTATAATGATAATGGGTAAGACATGAAATGGAGTTGCCAGACTATGTAATGGATAAGGGTAGGGACTGCTTCAATCTGAAACTTGAGGTTTCAGACTGCACATTTGAATCCCCAACGGAGTCACCAAAAAGCTGTTGGGTGAATATTTTGTTGGCCAGCTAACTGGTGACCAAAATAATTCTTATCACCACAGCATAGGGAGATCAGTCGGCTAGATGTGCAAGTTTATTGCATCAGCAGGGGACAAATCTCTCCTCTCATCAAGGGGAGGTTCCCTATTAAATAATACATATATAATTAAGCAGAAAATAACACATAGGGTGGTATCACAACATCTACTTCTCTTTTTTCAAAATTAATGTATAAAGAACAAAAAAGGGTAAATCCTAATTTGCAGCCAATGACATTCCTCTTCTTTCAGGAACGGTATCAAACGTAGAGTATAAAATCACCTGAAGTGATGAAGTTCATAAGAACACTCACGCAAGCATAAAGTCTTGCGTAGTCTCCTTCACTGATTCAGAACAAGTACAACCATAAAGTGAAATGAAGCACAAAGTCTTCACCTAAAACTATAAAAGATAACTGAAACTCACAGATAAAAGCAGCACAAAGTCTATCTTCTACCTTCTAGAAATGCCCTCAGATAATACTAACACACCCACTTTGCTTATTAAATTAGATAAACAAGATATTATCAGGAAAAAGGACTTAAGAACTGTTTCCTAAACAACACAGACAATCTCAACACAAAGTTTGAAATGAACTTGTTTCTCATTCATTTAATAAAATATGAGTCACAAAAATGAGCACAAAGTCTCAAAGATTGCTTCAATTTCAGCAGAGTTGTTTTGATTTCTATTATCCAAGATATATTTACAAAATGAGGTCTCCACTATATATAGGGAGAAATCCTCAAAAAGAGAAAATAATAAAATATATAAAATATCTTGGTCAAAGATGACTCATCTTTGACTTTTAGATATTTTTTCTGAAATATTTACATGTAATTACATATTACAAAATTGCATGCACTTTTCTCAAGACAAAAGTGCATAAGGAGAGAAGAAGAAAGAAGGAGAAAGAGCCTCAGTTCTTGCCGCTAGATTTTTTCAGATGAGCATCGACTCCTTCAGAGAAACTTTAGTGACCTGAAAGAACTTATGTTGAAAGGACACCGATGAAGAGGGATCCTTTAGAGAAACTGCAACATGAATCATGATTGTGCAATCAGGAGAAGAAAGTAGTGATCTGGGACAACTGCACATTTGCTGGTCATTATTAGGGAAATGTGCTTGAAAGGGATGAGACGTGAACAGGTCCAAAAGCAAAAAAAAAGGGGAGCGGGCATGGAAAATAATTTTTTTCCAAAGATAGCAAAAATGAGGGAAAAATATGCAGTGGTGGCAAAATTTTCCACCTTTGCAGAAAAATATGTAGTGGTGGAAAAATTTGCCACCTTTGCAGGAAAATATGTAGTGGTGGCAAAATTTGCCACCTTTGCAGGAAAATATGCAGTGGTGACAAAATTTGCCACCTTTGCAGGAAAATATGCAGTGGTGGAAAAATTTTCCACCTTTGCAGGAAAATATGTGGTGGTGGCAAAATTTGCCACCTTTGCAGGAAAATATGCAATGGTGGCAAAATTTGCCACCTTTGCAGAAAAATATGCAATGGTGGCAAAATTTGCCACCTTTGCAAAAAAAATGCAATGGTGGCAAAATTTGCCACTTGCCACCTTTGCAGGAAAATATGCAATGGTGGAAAAATTTGCCACCTTTGCAGGAAAATATGCAATGGTGGCAAAATTTGCCACCTTTGCAAAAAAATATGCAATGGTGGCAAAATTTGCCACCCTTGCAGGAAAATATGCAATGGTGGCAAAATTTGCCACCTTTGTAGGAAAAAATGCAATGGTGGCAAAATTTGCCACCTTTGCATATTTGCTAAAAAAAAAAGCTAACTCATTGAAATTAATCAAAAATTTTGGCACTTTGATCACATTAAAAACACAATGAATTTCACATTTGCTGAGAAATATAACTAAGAAAGGTCGCAAACTTTTCAAAGATATCAGTTGACAAAACTTGAGATCAAGAGAAACTTGCTTCGAAAGATGAACCTAGAGAGAAAACATGAAACGGACAAGTTTCGTAGGGGTTGTTCCAAAAATGAGCGCAACTAATTTTGGGAACAACAAGTCTGATCAAATTCATGTCATTGATCTCCATCTACTTGATCGAATGTACATAATTGATCCACTAAGTCATTGTGATCTTGACATTTATTAACCCTTTTCTTGATCTCAAGATCTTCTAATTTTTTGACTTGATGCTCGTCATCGATCTACTTTGGTACGATGGATCATGCATCATTGATCAGCTTAGACCCACTAGCTTTGTCAATCATTGCACATTATTAGATCTCAACTTGAGCTCCCATGATCTTGACACTTGTCAACAATGCATATAGTCTTAAGATACACTAACCTTTTGACTACAAACTCACCATTGATCTTGACTATATGATTTAATGCACTCTATTGGATCTTATGGACCCACTGACATCATTGATCACCCACTCACCATTGGATATTGACTTGAGATTTCATGATTTATACACTTATCAGCTGCATGTCATCCTTAGAACATTTGAATCCAAATGGTTATTTTTCATAACTTTAACTTGATGCCCCTGTTAATGTCTCATTTTACTTGTTCATCTTTGAATGCTTATATGTTGAGATAGAGAAAATATCAAGACACTAAATTTGTAGAGGATGATCTAGGAATGAAAAAAATCATGTCCATGCATTCTTTTGGTTCTATTTGACCTCCCAAGTGCATATATCAAATGTGCAACTAGACTTATATGTTCATTCCTGCATGACGTGTCATGATAATTTAGCTCCTTAAGATCACCAAATTCACACTTTAAGCTTGCTTATAGTGTTTAAAAAGATTGAAAATGGAAAGTGATCTTCTCCTAAATTATATATACTCCTTCCACCATTGGATCACCCTTCAATCAGGACCCTGCTCAGCTTCTTATTCTAGATTAGGCAAATTTTAGTATGTAGGCCAAATATGGTCAACATCTTTGGTGACTCAACTGGGTAGCATACATGTTATGCTTGAGAAATCAGACCATTTACATGACTCTTGGACTCACCAATAATGATGAATATGATCCATGACTACAATAAACCTTTTGACTTGTAAAGACAATGAATTCCACCAAAATAAGAAGGGAAAGACATAAAATAGGCAAATTAACTAAATAAAGCAAAACCAAACAAACTAATGTGCTAAGACAACACTTAAAGGAAAGCCAAAACAAACTAACTATGTACAGGGAACTCAACCTTTAGTAGCAATGTTTCAAGTATATCCCATTAACTCAGATATGAATCTCTTCACCATCCATGCTTACAAGTTGGAAGGCATTATGGGATTTGTAGCTGGATATTGTGTATGGACCACTCTAAAGAGAGTCAAACTTTGTATGCCTTCCTAGCTTAGCTTGTTTTAGAGAAAGTTTGCTTTATGTTCTTCGAAGAAAGGGAAAATAAACTTGATATAGGTATGGTATAAAAAACTAATATATTATGTGTGTATTGATAAAGATGATTGTAGATACTTATCTTTGGCTTGGGAATAATGACTTGTGAATAAAACAACACTAAATCAGTGGTTGGTTAGATAGATAGCTGGGTGGATTGCCTAGTTCTAGCTATATCTTGGAAGCAAGGGCTTCCTCAAGGGCTATCAATCCATGCTTTTTAAAATAGTTAAGTTCAAAAATCAAAAGATAAAGTACTTGCATAAATGATAAAAAGATACTAAAATTGAATATAAAAAATGCTTGATAAATAAATTAATGAAGTTGACTAATTATACTAATAAGTGGGTCAATACTAATGCTAAATAGTTTGGGTATGGTTCAAAAAATAGGGCAAGGTTTTGTGACAAGGATGAGAAAAATAAAGTTGGATTTGGCTGAGGTCTAGTGGGTGAAAATAGCTTGTTGTTATTTTGTGCCATAGTGACCATTAATGGTTGAAGTCATAGTCAATAGTTGAGGTGATCATCGATGGTTGGGGTAATAGTTGATGGTTGGGATAGACTGTCAGTAGTCAGGATGATCATCGATAGTTACTGTGGGTTAGGTCTAGATAATAAAAAGTGATTGATGAGGTTTTAATAAGATTTTGACAGATTGGTTTGGGATAGGTTAATTATGAAGTATAAACAAAGTGATTACATAATTAAAATAGATACTTATCTTATCGGTGGTTGATCAGATGAATGGTTGGGACAAAAAAATTTGGAGTCTAGAGTAGTTTTTATAGAGTAATGGTACTTGGTTGTTAGCTGATGGATGTAGTACTTTAGTTCTCTGTCATGATGGTTGTATCACTAGATCACTGGAAGAATGACCTACAAATAAACTCTAGATATTAAAAGATCTTGATAGTTATGTATCCCATTTTCACCACCTACTCCTCTCTTCTTATAGGCAAAAGGATGAGGTGGAAGTGTAGGTTCAACTAGATTTTATAATTTTAACTCATGCATGCATTGGATTGCACATGAATTCTATGAGCTCATTATAAAAAAGCAAGTTAGAGTGATGTGGTAATTAAATGGTTTAGATGGTGGAACTTGATCATCGGTGGTTAGGGTGACAGTCAATGGTTAGGGTGACCATTGGTAGTCATGGGTCAAAGGTAAGTTGGGTTAAAAAGGTGGGTTTAGCTAGTAAGTCAAGATGATTAGAGTTAGGTCTGGTTGTTGGATGAAAGGTCAAGTTTGGGCCCAAAGGGGTCCTGATATGGTCTAGGGGTGTTTTGATACTCAAAACTATCACGTGAGGATTTTTTTTTATGTAGTTTGTATCAACAAGCTAAAAAATAAAAATGGGTTATGGGTCAAAGGTTTAGTTGCCCCAAACTTTAGAAGAGGTGCTCCCCCTCAAACTGAGAAGTGATGAAGTAAAATAGAATCAGGTACGAGTTTGATGAATGGTGAAGGTGATTATAAAATGTGGGTGATAGGTTTGGGTACTGAATCCTGAACATGTACATAAAGAGTGACAAGATTATGATAGCTAAGATCGTGCATTGACTAGGTTGCCATAGTTGGTAAAAATTGAGGTCAATGCTAGAAAGATAAGTGACAAGTAGACCACATGACTACATTTAGGCATGGTGTTTGGGTACACTCATAAATGCAAGTCTCCCAGACAAGGTTTGTGTGTCATGGGTATCCAAGGTAGGAAGTACTCTCGAAAAGACACAAGTTGGTCTGGTGTAGTCATGGGTATTTGAGGTAGGAAATAATATTGATAAGACATAAGTTGGTCAGGTGTGTGCAAGGTAGTGCAAGTTCAAAAAAGTTCAATATGATAATTATTATCAGTGTAGTAAAAAATACCAAGGCAAGGTTATCACAAAACATGTGTTAGTTTGGGCCAAAATGACCAGTAGTGAAGTGACATGGTCAGTGGTATGGTAGGTAGAGAAGGAAATTTCCTTGGATGTAATGGATTTGGTGTGACAAAAATTAGTTTCTTGAGGTAAAATAAAAAATTATAACCTCCTGACCATCGATGATCAAGTGTCTTGAAGTTGACTGTCAGTGGTCACCTTTACCATCAGAGGTCAGGTTCAAACCCTAAAAGGGTAAAGTCAAAAGTGTTGTTGGGAGTCACTTTCACTCATTTATGAAGTTTGGACTTGGAATTTTTCTCTTTGGCATCTTACAAGAGAGTGATGATGAAAGATGAGTGGTAAGGTTGATTGGTAATGAGTTGACCAATGGATCAGAGTGTTGGAGTGTTGATCGAGCTAAGATGTAGGGTGGATGAGGATGTGGTCAGATAGTGGGTCCCAGGATTCATCCTCGATGGTGATTGAGGAATGAGGTAGGGGTTGTATTCAATTGATAGATTAGTTTGAGTGTGTTAGATGCATTTAAATTTAGATTTGATTTTTTTCTATTATTTGGCTGGTTGGGTTTTGACCTAGTTGTAGGGTTTGATAGTTTTAGTTAAATTCATGGGTAAAGTTTGAAATTGGTCAGGGTAGGTTAGTTAGGGGAGGGTGGAGGTAGGATTAATTAGTAATTTTTTGTTTGATTATGGTGTTTTTATAGGTTTTTGGGTGGGTAGGGTTTAGGTATTCTGATGGTGGTCACACATAGTGACCATCAGTGGTCATACTTGATCATAGATGGTCAATATTGATCATTGATGGTCAATAACTAATGGAAGTTAGTTGTCTGATCATTAACGATCACCATGATCATCAATAGTTAATCAAATTAGGGATGTGGTTAAAAAATGTTAAGGTTAAGTTTAATAGGTTATTAAATTTGAAATTTTTGAATGGTATGGTTAACTATTGATGTCAATGGGTTGAATGGGTAATAGTTAAAGGTCAATAGTGAAGGTTAAGGTTAAGGGTCATGTCTTAGGTTAAGGTTAAGGTATAAATAGTTAAGGTCAAAGTTTGGTAGGTAATATTGATTAGTTTAAGGGTTTGGTTTGGTAGGTAAGCTATAGGTATAGGTTAAAGTAGGCAAATGTTTTTGAGTAGCATAAAAGGTAAGTGTAGGAGGTTGAGTTCATAGGCAAAAATAGTATAAAGAACTAAGTTTATTTACATTCAAATATTTTAGGCATGAGAGTGGATCTATATGTAAGATTAGATTTCTCAGATCTTTTATGAGATCCATCGAGGTATGACTATTGTTGATTGGGCTCACATAGAGGAGGTGGGCCTTGGTGCTATGATACATTACCAACACATTCCATAGGACATAATGATGATCATGACACTCATAGAAGGATGGGATCCCACTATGAACACCTTCCTTCTATAGATAGGTGAGATGACAATCTTACCTAAGGATGTTCATAGGATTACTCAACTACCCATATAGGGTGATCCAATTTATCACATTGAGAGGGAGGAGAGAGATAATTTCATGAAGTTATTATATGGATATGACCATGATTTTGCTAGGTGGCATGCTAGGGTTTTAGATAAACTCTAATATATTAGAGGGCTAGAGTTAAGAGGTGGCTACTTATGATGATGATGATAGTGGTGTCATGTTTTTTTATACCAAACTCGAGTAGTAGGAGGTTTCCCTAGTTATTGTTATGGGTTCTAGTTGAGATGTTACTAGGTCATACATTATTTGATTGGGAGCCTATGTTGCTAGTTCAGATATATAAAAAGCTATGGGGATTCAAAGCTCATAGGGGGTATGGTATTAGCATGGTATTTATTCTACACTACTAGGATTATGAGCACATCTAATTTTTAAGGTTGATGGAGCTACCATGGGAGGGGTATACACAAATGGAGTTTAGAGTTAGATTCATGAGGTGGAGAGATGATTTTACCCTTTCAGGACCAGGTGGAGGGGTCCACAACATTGATTGGTTCAGAGGGGCACTAGATGCCTTTGTTGTTATAGATGTGATATGAAGACCCTATGTTAGGTTTCTAGAGTGGGCTCACTACAGGAGACATACACTATACCTACAGAGCTATAGATGGATTTTTGGTAGGAGAGAGGGTGAGACATAACTCATTCTTTTTGACAAGGTAAAAAAATTGTTTGTCTTGTACAATATGTCCTAAGTCCATTCCTAAGATATAGGTGGGAGGATGCAAAGCTGCTACCTCCTGAGCCATAGCCAGTTCAAATTTTTCTTGATCATGAGGAGTTGTTGGTTAGGGCAAAGATAGATGATGCAATTTTTGTATATGGGTACCTAACATGGTACCAAACACTCTATGCTATAGTTGATTTTGGGGGTGATGATGGTGGGAAATAGGTGATGGATGTAGATCTAGTCAAGAGAGGTACTTAGTAGGCTCAGGTACAAGGGGTTGACCTAGATGTATAGATAGTGACTACAAAGAGAGATCAAGCATGAATGACATTAGCCATGACATAGGCTTCCATGCCAACACTACAAGTTTAGTTGGTAGTGGCATAGGGTCAAGTGGCTATAGTCATAGGTGAGAGGGACTAAGCTAGAGATACTCTAGCCTTGGTTACCTAGGAGAGAGATTCCCCAAGGTAGGCTAGAAGAGGAGTAACAACATCTATAGGACCATTGGGCACTACTCATAGCATGGTATATATCCATAATAGAGGATTTCCATTATTATAAGGTGATAGTATTAAGATGTTATCTCGATGAGCCCCAATGGGGCAAGTAAAGAGATACTATAACTAGAGGTGTTAACATGGTGACACCAAGATAGTGGGCTGAATCCATGAGATGATAGGCACCAAGAGGTAGCGGTGCCCCAGGGGCATAGTTTGATTATGAGATAGTACATATGTTGATGTATATGATTTTGATACTAGCCTATGAGCCAATGTAGTGAGATGTATATTTAAAGATAGATATATATTAGTGTATATATGATGATATTTATGGTTGATTATAGACTCATAATTTATAGATATGATATTTTTCTATTGCTTATGATTCATGGTTTTGATGCTCATGTTGATTATTGATGATGTGATTATTGATTATGGTTATGCTCATGATTATAGGGATATGGATGTTGATATAGACTCATCTAACTAGGCATGTGATGAGATGGCCTTTTGTTTATGTTCATGATGATATTGATATGATGATTATAGTTGGTAAGTTTGATATGATAATTATTTGTATGATGAATGGACAATGCTATGATGTTGATCACATGGATTTTTGTTTATGGTTTTTTGTTATTATTTACAATGATGATGTTGTTTATGTATGATTAGGATGCGGTTTATGATAGTTATGGCTATTGTCCTTGATGATGTTGTTTATGGATGGTTTTTGCTATGATGTTGATATGCTAATATTGTTGTGGTGAAAGTGGTCTATTACTTAAATGAGTATATGCTTTATCAGTTAGATTTAGACATGTGTTGAAAGTGGATTATAACTTTATTTATTTATGGATGTTATGATATTGATGGTAATGAGTATGTGAATGGATATGGTTTATAATAATGATGTCTATCTTTGTTCATGATATCATGATGATGTTATAATGTTAACATTATGATTTTTTTGTGGATTTTTATGATGATATTGATGATGATGTTATTAATATGGTCCTTTTGTTTTAAAGTGAAGTACATAAAGTAAGTTAAATAACAAAACTAGTTACGAGAGAGAGAAGATGAACATGAGACAAATATCAAAGTGAATATATCAACCAATATGAGAGGCTAAGAAGAGGGCAAAATGTTTCTTCTTTGGTAAGGACTAAAAAAAATTGAAGTTGCATTAGCTTAAGGAATATAAGCCCTTTGAATGATTCATATTAGCATTTTTTAGTTGGTTAAAAAGGTGTCTTTATCATATAATGTCAAGTAAGTTCATAATACCTTGCTTATAGTGCATAAAGGGGAAATGGATGAAGGTGGAACCTTTTTGTGAGACTAACTTTCCTCTTTAGGAGGTTACCAAAGAGTCAATATAAACAAGTCTATGTCATAAAAGATGTAGATTGATCGATGCGGGAAGTCTACTCATGAGATTCAATTGTGGCTTTCAAAATTATTATGCTTATGAGAGCTGATTATGGATTTCAAAATTCTTTTGCTTTTTTGATGCTTGATAATGATTTTTTTTATTTTGTTATTTATTTGGAGGGTTGGGGAAGCTTATCGATGTGGGAAGCTTTCAAGAATTTGTTGTGATTTGATAAATTCTTTACTCAACCAACCTTCAAGGGAGTGGTTCAAGTTTGTGTTCTTTGTTAAATGCTTTTGATAGTTGTCCTTCAAGGGAGAAGTCTACCTGATTTTGAGAAGTTCTTTATATGTTTTCAATAGTTGTCTATCAAAGGAGCAGTCTGTAAATGCTAGGAATGGCCCATGATTGTTTTTGGTTATAACTTTGATTTTTATTTTGATTGACGTAGACTTGTTTATATGGGTTAAAAAGGGTCACCTTTTATAAAGGAAAAACTAAAAGCATAAGAAGGTTGATTAGGTGCAAAATAGTTTTAGGTGAAAATGATCATGGGAATCCATCTTAGGAAAGGGGCAAAAAGTACCATGAGAATCATGTCGTGGATAGATACATGGTACCCATTGTTCAATATTAGGCCATGATTATGATGGATAATCATATGATTCAGTTTTAATTAGTTAACCCTAAAATAGAGGAGATGAATGTGGTTTGAATGCAGGGGATGATCTTAAGTTAGATAAAAGATGAGTTTGATCATTATTTAATAAAAGAAAGGATATAGATGTGAAGCATTGAGGGGTTTAGGTTCTAAGTTTCCTTCAAGAGAAGATAATTAGTAAGCTCCTGATCCATAATTATGAGTTATGATATAAGGTCCAAAATAATTGAAAGCAAATTTTTCCCACTTGTTTTTCTCCATATTGGTGACATGTTTATTTTACTTTAAGATAAGGTCTCCAATGTTGAACTCTTTCAATATAATGTGTTTATCATAGGCACATTTGATTCACTCTTAATAATCATGAATATGGGTGAGAGTGGCTAAATGACACTTGCAAAGTAGCTCAAGTTGAGCTAAACATTCTTGATGGTAATTATTTTTAGAAATGATATCTTGTAGGGATATGTGAAGAGATGGAATTTAGACTTTGAGAGGTAAGATAGCCTTCACTCCAAAAACTAAAGATAAAAGGGTATCACCCATAGGGGTTTGAATGCTAGTACGATAAGCCCATAAGGCAAAGGGGATATGCAAATGCCAATCCTGACTAGATGTATTAACCATTTTAGTTAGCATATTGTTAATTGTTTTGTTAGAGGCTTCTACCTATTCATTTGGTTGAGGATGATAGGGTGATGAGAAACTAAGCTTGATGCCAAATACATCACAAATACCTTGGAATTATTTAATTTTAAAATATTTACCATTATTGGTGATAATTTTATGAGGAAAACTGAAATAATAGATAATGTGATGATTGATAAAGTTGATAATATTTTAAGCTTTAGTTAAGACAAGAGGAATAGAATCTACCCATTTAGTAAAGTACCCAGTTGTAGTAATGATAGAATGATGTCACTGTGAAGAATGGGGGTTAATTTCACCAATAAGGTCTAGACCCCATTATGAGAAGGGCTAAAAATCTATGGATACATGAAGACTATGTCTAGGTGCATGATATAAGATGTAATTTTTTTGACACTTAACACACTTTTTCACATAATCAAAATAGTCTTGGTTAAGGGTAGGCTATTAATATCCAATATGAATGATGCATTTAGTAACGACGAGGCCACTAAACTGTCCCCCAAAAATCCCATCATACATTTCCTTAGTAGCATGAGAGGCTTAATTACTACATAGACAATGAAAAAGGAGACCATAAAAGTTGTGTTTATAAATAATTCCCCCCAGTATGGTATATCATGAGTTACTCTCGATAAGCACTCTTCAAGCATTCTTGGAAAGACCAAAAAGAATGATGGCAAGGTTGAGATAGTTGAAGGTTTTCTGATCCCAAAGGTCAGGTTGGGCCTCCTCCATATTGAATATGGTAGGAGAGTTTGGTTTGACATAGGAAGGCTTGGTAATTTGATTAATGATGATAAATAGCTTAGAATTAGAGGGTGTAAATAAGATTTGAGAAGTTAGAGAAGTCATGGTGTTGGTAAACTTATTTATAGATCATGGGGTGGTTTGGATATGGTAATGTTTAAATGATGTTAAGAGTTCATCAACTAGTTGTTTGTACTATTGAAAAACATCATTTTTACATTGATAAGATCCATTGATTTGATTGACCATAATTTGAGAGTCACCAAAGATGTTGATCATTTTGAATCCCAAGGCTAATCCAATTTGAAGGCCTATGACTACGGTTTCGTACTCAGCCATATTATTGGTAAATTCAAAATCTAGCTTAAAAGATAAAGGAAGAGGTTCACCATGAAGGGGAATAAGTATAATGCTAGCTCCCCCACCATGTTGACACTTTGGTCTATCAAATAACATGGTCACTTGATAGGTGAAGTCTACCTAAGAGAGGATCATGATCGACTCATCAAGAAACTCAAGAGGAGGTTGATTGTTTGTTAATGGTCATCAATGAATTTCCCTTTAATTAACTTTTGCTGAAAAAAATTAAGGTTAAACTTAGCAAAAAACATGAGCCACTTAGCCATATGTTGGTTTTGGTATGTCTTATAGTGCATATACTTGAGTGGGTCATTATTTGTTATGACATAGGTTTTGTGGTTAAGAAGGTAGTGGAGAAGTTTGGTGGCCATGAAGACTAAAGCTAAGTAAAGTTTCTTGGTATGGGTGTACCAAGTCTTGTACTCTACAAGCATGCAACTAATGTAGTTGACGACTTGCTCTTTATGTTGTTCATCCCAATGAATGAGCATGGCCCCTAAGGAGTGGTTAGTGGAAGAGATATAAAGGTATAAAGGTTGATGATCTTTGGGAGGGGTGAGGATAGGTAGAGACAAAAGGTAATTTTTAAGTGAATCAAATGCCTTTTGATAGTCGTTATTCCATTTAAAGGACACATCTTTCTTTAAAAGGTGATGGAAGGGTTGGCATCAGTCTGAGAGTTGGGAGATAAAGTGATGAATGGATTGGAGCTTCCCCTACAAACTATGGATTTGAATGAGGTTGATTGTAGGAAGCATGTTAAGGATTACTTTTATTTTGGTAGGATCAACTTCAATTCCCCAAAGGGAAATGATAAATCTAAGGAGCTTTCCTAATAAGACCCAAAAATGCATTTTCTTGGGGTTAAGGTAGACATGGTAATGGATGAGTCACTCAAAGATAATCTTGAGAATGATCAAATGATCCTTATGATATTTGGATTTCCTAAGAAGGTCATCCACATAGTCCTTGATGATTTTGTGGATAAGGTCATGGAAGATGTAAGTTATAGCGCATTGGTAAGTTGCACCAGCATTCTCTACTCCAAAAGGCATGACCCTATAGTAGAAGGTCCTCCATGGGGTGATAAAATTGGTTTTATGTTGATCTTTGGGGGAAATTAGGATATTATTATAGCTTGAGAATCCATCCATGATAGATAACATATCATGGTTGATTTTAAGATCAACTAGTTAGTCAATTCTTGGTAGAGGAAAGTCATCTTTTAGGTAAGCAAGGTTGATGTCACGAAAGTCCACACAAATCCATAGTCCCCCTATGGATTTGGTGATAAGAACAACATTCAAGACCCATTGGGGATAGTCAATGGGTTAAATTAAATTTATAGATAGGAGATGTTGAAGCTCTTCCTTAATGAGAAGGGTTATGCGAGGGTGCATTTGCCAAACTTTCTATCTAACAAGTTTAGCATCATAGTTGGTGACTATGTTGTGGGTAGCAATGGAGGGGTCAATTCTTGGGATGTTACTATAAAACTAAGTAAACTCTATGTTGTGGTCTTGTAAGAAGGAGGGAAAGTCCTAAAGTTCCTCAGAATTTAGTGATTGGCCAATTTTGACAATATGGGGTTGTCTAAAGTGCCTAAGTTGATATCCATGGTGGATTTGTTCAACATGGTCAAAGTATTAAGAGGTATATATATATTGGATATAATAATCTGATGCACCGAGATAGGTGAGAATGAAATCATCATCCTGACACTAAATGATATTAATCATAGGAGAGACACCTCCTATAATCTCAAGATGAGTCATAGGGATGGTTATGGTTGCCCTATCCTTTTGATAAGTTAGGGGTCTGAGGTTGATCATTTTAATGAAAAAAATTTAGGTGGGATGATGTTATCATCCTCACACTCAGGTGGATAAGATGTTGGTGGGGAAGGAATGTCTTCTTCAATAATGGTGATGGTATGTGGTTTGGTTTTATTTGTGGATAGAATGAAACTAAGGACATGTTTCTCATGAGACTTTTTGGTATCAATCAAAATCAACTCATGCGGGCCATGCTCATATCATCCAAGACCAAATCCCTTCAAAGCACATCTATGGAGGTATGTCTTGGCAAACTTGAGTTTATCTAAGTGGGAAAAACTAGAGGTGAAAAGGAGGTGGCTGAAATGTCAAGAGGTTTGTCAAGTCCCCCATAGATTAAACGGGTTTGACAGTTTGAAGGTCCAAGGGGAAAAATGGCTCTGATATTAGGGTCATACCTAGATTGGTTGTTAAGTTTACCATACTCATGGGGAGTATGGAAGGCGTTAGGGGTCAAGAGGTGATCTTCCCCAAGTGAAAGACATTGGAAAGTTGATTCTAAATGGTATGTGGTGGGGATTTGATCTAAGGGGATTGATGAGCTAGTAGATGCCTCATTGGTATAAGAAGATATGGCTTCATATTTTATAGTTGAGGGCTTGTATTTCATTGATGAGGGTGTGTTAGATGGAGGTAGGAGGATGTCATTGGGTCGATAAGTCATGTTGCATGACAAAAAGGGACTTGGGTCAACTTGTATAGTGATAACTTGATCTTTATGCTCCAATTTGATGCAATGATGAAGGGTAGAGGGTGCACAAGCCAAGGAGTGGACCCAAGGTCATATCAGCAAAAAATTATACTAAAATTCACATTTCATTAAATAGAAGAGCTCTAGGAGTGTGAGAGGTCCTAAGAAAATGTGAAGGACAATAGTTTTGAGAGTAGTGGCCATGGTGTCATTGAAAGATTAGATTATGACCAAGGTTTTAGACATGACATTATTTGGTAGTTTAAGTTAATCATAAGTATGGGAGGAGATGATATTAATACTATATCCCCCATCTATCATAACCCATTTGTTGTGGGCTTGGTTGATGTAGGCAGTGCTAAAAAGAGGGGGATCTGGGTCATCAGGGTGGATAAAAGGCATTTTTGAATCCTTGAAGGTGACAAGGCTAAAAATTTGGAGAGAGATAGGCAAACGCTGCCAGAGGTTGAGGGTCTTCAGGTTGAACCCCTATTGATTATAATGCCTCTATTATTACTTGGTGATGATTAGGTGAGGTATAAACCAATTCTTATAGGCTCATCTTTTTTGGGATTTGGTGAGTTGTTTGAGAGCCACTCTTTTGATTGATTCAGAGGGGTTGGATTGAGAGGTGCCCAAGATAGATACCTTGGGTTTGGATGAAGGTGAATATAATTGAATTTGACTTAGTTGGGAAGTGGAATATGGGTATGTCCATGGGATGGACACTTTCACCTTCCCCTTGTCCTTTTGTTGAGCATGTGATTGTGTGACCACATGGATAGTATGGATAGAGGGAAGAATTGGGGTAGGATATTGGTTTAGTTCCCTATCACTCATAGGTGAGAGTGGGGGAGTAGGTAGGCATTGGGTATTTTTTGTTGTTTATTAGATTGGTAGTGGGCTCATGGGAGGTTCATTTGATAATAAATCATCCTCATCATAGAGCTGATGGATTATGGTTTGGAGAGCTTTATAGTTCTTTGTGTCATGCCCAAGTGTCCTATGATAGGAGCATACTTGGTAGTCATTATAATATATTAGTTTTAGACCAAGAAGGTCAACTGGTTTGATAGGAGGCAAGGTCAAATAATAATCTTGCATTAATCTTTAGAAAATAATTAAGTAAGACTCAACTAAAGATGGTGAGGGTCTAGAGCTTTTGGCCTTGGTGGTTGAGATGGAAGTCATTTTAGAAATAGGCTTGGTAGTAAAGGTCTTGGGTAAGGTGGTGTTATTAATTGATGATTTTGGTTTAGGTAAGGAAGTTGATAATTTGGAGGTATAATATTTGAAGGTAACCAGTTTGGTTATTGATGGCTCAATGAAGATGCGTGTGTCAGAAAGCAAGAGTGATGGCATAACCAAAAGTGGTGGTTAGGTTTTGGTTTAAATAGTTGGATTCCTAATCAAAGTAGAGGGATGAGGCCCAAAAATAGAGGGCAAGGTTAAGGGAGGAAATTTTTTGGCCTTCTAGCCTTTTGGTGGTTTTAGCTCCTTGGTTGATTTTGTTTAGTGTTTGGTTGGTGGGTCTAATGAGGTTAACACTAGTTTCAAGGATGGATGATTAAGGATATACATGGGGAAGATGCAAATGTTTTTTTTGGTTTGGTTTAAGTGATAGAGGATGATTTGGTTATTTGGGATTTGTTTTATTTAGATGGCTGAGAGATGGTTGGGTTGGTAGAGGTTTTTATTAGTTCAGTTGATATGATAACAGGTTGGATAATAGAAGTGGTGGGTTGGTACATTAAAGATATGGTTGGAGGTTCATATTTGGTGATGTAAAGGATACCCAATTATTTCCAAAAAGGTGGCTTGATACATATCAAGTTTGGAAACAAATTCTAATCTCTAAACTGGTCTAGAGAATGGTTTATAAATTGGTCTTTTTCCCTAGGTAGTGGGCTCAAAAGATAAATACATATGTTGATAAATGGGAATGGTGACCTCATAATTTTTATAAATCAAAGGATACAAGGTTTGGATGGGTGGTTCCTCTATGGGATGTTTAGATATGGTGGTTTCTTCTTTGGGAATGATCTCCAAAGGGGAAGTGAATTATTCAATAGTTGAGGGAGGAGGTAAAGTGGTGATAGTTGCTTGCTCTAGTATGTTAGTTGAAGGAGGGGTTAATGACCCCACTACCTCAATAAGTGGAGGAGGTGAAAAATTTACTTCCATGGTTTGGGTCTCTAAAGGAAGAAAAGGCAATTTCACTATCTCAATAAGTGGAGAGGGCAAAAAATAGGTAGATTAGGTAGTAGGTTCTTCAACAATGAGTGTGTCAAGACCATATTGATAGTATGGGAGTCATGAGAAGACTGAGCTTTGTTGCTCTGATTTTTTGTAGGTGCGTGATTGGGAAAAGGTTATCTAAAAATGTTGAGGGCTTGGTTCAGAGGTACATTGGGGTTATCCAACACAAGTTCCCCCTTGTCAATGAGGGTTTGGAAAATGTTTTTGAAGGTATTACACCTACTAACATCATGCCCTAATACTCAATGGAAAGCACATAAGTCATTATTATTGTACCAACTAGGTGAAAAATGAGAATAATCAAATTATTGAGGGGGTTGATGGGAGGAAGCTATATGATATTAACTTTCAACAACTTCTCCAAGACCATAACAACCCCACTGTGTTAGACATAGAATTACATGATTTTTTTTAATTAAACATATATACCATAAATAGATTACATCCAATAATCTAAATAGAAATCACATATATATTAAAGTGATAAAAATAAGTACACATTACATTTTACATCACAAATCTCTAATGTCATGAGGATGCTACATAAAATGAATATAGAAAGTAATATAACAACTCAACCACAGTTGATGCAACTCTGCAATCTCCACTGCCAATATATAATAATAAGTAATTATAATTCTTCATGATAATACTCAATAATAATATTCAATCTAATATAATTTACATAATTTAGATACCTAGCTCCTTGGAGCATGAGTTCTCTGGACTCTCCATTATCTATGGCAATCTCAAGTGTTGTCTCAATAGTAGTACTATTGTGGGTAGGGAGAGCATCATCTGAGCACTTTACCAAACCAACCATAGATCAATGATCCCCCACACTAATCCCATCAGGGAATGGCCCTTCCTTCACAGATGAGTAGACAATGATGGAATGGGAATCTAGAGAGACTAGAAAGTACCCATGTGTTGTATGCTTCTCAACTAAACATGCGATGTGTCATATAAATCCATTCTATTGTAATATATCACACTAACATGTGAACCATACTCATGAAATGACAATGTCTCAATAAACATACTTTGGCCCAAAGCTTTACAAATAATAAATGATAATGATCTAGATCAATCAATTTCATACACACCACTTGATCAAATTGCCTTCATCTAACATTGCAATGCCAATAAGTTAGTGAAGTTCATCTCACTCCTTACTTACAATTCAACCACAACATTCATCAACATACATCCTACTATAAAATACATCCCATGACATGCTATACACATGATTAATAATAGCATACATTAAGTCTATATAACATATGCATGAATCTTCCATTATATTTTATTTCATAGTAGAAATAATGACTATAGTTTTACCGTCTAGCTAAAATATACATAACTATAGATTTTAACTACCATAATTTATTTCTAAGCATACTATACCTATGATAACCCATATTACCATAGTCTAGTATTCTATGTAAGATTTTTTTTTGAATATAACCAAGATCACATAGTATATTTACATTTGTACCAATATATATATATATATATATATATATACAGTAATTTTTTAAAACTAAATACTCAACATTCATTCAACCATAGGGGTTGTTACATGGACTAAAGCATAAAATTCC
Organism: Torreya grandis; assembly: GCA_037957365.1. Lineage (NCBI taxonomy): Eukaryota > Viridiplantae > Streptophyta > Pinopsida > Cupressales > Taxaceae > Torreya > Torreya grandis. Next base: position 1,359,433 of record JARHVA010004920.1, read on the forward strand.
CCAAGTGGAGTAAATTATTTTTGATTGTTCCAGTTTTGGTTCCTCATGTTTTGATTTGAGGAGTTAGAAGAGTTTGGTTGATTAATAGATGATGGAGGAGTAGTCTTAAGGAAAACCACATTCATAGTTCCCTTTCTCTTGGCATTGGTGTTGTTTTAGTTGCTTGGTTTAGAGGAAGAGGCCTCATTGGATTTGAAGGTAGAGTTTTTGTTTCTCAACTTTAACTTTCCTTCATCAATGGCTCTATTTTTTAGCTTATGTGCCATGGTAAAATCTTCATCAAAAGTTTTGAGATCTAAACTTGTAATGTAGAAGAAATGTGTTTGGCACACACCCAAGAGAAAAGTTCAATTAGCTCAAGTTGGGATAGGTGGATAGAAAGTTGATTGATTAAAATCCTCCAATGGGCTACAAAATTAGTAATAGATTCATCATCAAATTGCTAGATAGAGAAAAGGTCAGTGATAGAAATTTTCCTAGAGATGTTTATTGAAAAGTGATCCAAAAAATTTTGAGCTAGCTGGGTGAAGGAGAAGAAAGAGTGTTTTGTTATGGCACTTTACCAATCTAGTGCTGGACTAGACAGGGGTATGGGGAAGGTATGAAGGAGAGCATCATCATAAGAAATCAAATAACATGAATGGATAAATTCCCTAAGGTGCTATTAGGGGTCCTATTTACTTTGAAATTTATAAAACTTTAGGAGCTCCCACTGATGAGGATATGGTCTGATAGGGACATATGGGTGAATGGGTTCATTGCAGATCTAGTCATATGATAAAATGTGATGAGTACTAGAGATGGATGATTCTAAATTAGTCATTTTATCCATGAGCATTTTAATTAGATCCATTGGGGGTTGTGTGCCTAAAATGTTGTGGGGTGAATACTATTATGGTGGATGGGTAACATATTGATAGTTGGTGGGAAGTTGAGAAGCTGCCACATATTAGTATGTTGGCATAAGTGGTTGGGTAGATGCCATGCATTGATATGTGGACATAGGTGGTTGGGTAGATGATATATAGGGGTAGGTGGATGTAGGTAGTGTAGAGAGGATTAAAAAGAAAGTTAGTCAAGCATTAGTCCATAAATAATGAAACATGCATAAAGGACTAGCTAACTAAGCCTATCTATTCCTATGGGAATTACACAGGATAACAAGAAATAAATGAAAGAAAGCAACACCATATTACCTTCCCAAATCGATTCACCATGCCCATGTGGCTCATAAACATGTTCTCCCTTCATCAATAATCCTTGTCTTTGTCAAAAGTGGTAGTAAGTGCCTCCAATGCCTTAAGAACACTCCATAAAACCTAGGCTCTTGATTCCAAATCACTAAACTAGCCTATCAATGAAGCTTTGTGGAAAAAATTTAGCATTATAAATTTGCAATATTCAAGATTTAAAGATATTTAATAATAATAAACTTGCACCAAAATAGATTTTTGAGGATATTTAAGCATAATAACTTTGCACCAAAAATAGCTTAAAATTCACATCCATGGCCTCTCTATTTATAGATTTTTGAGATTGGTCAGGATCAACCATGACCATCTATCTCAAGATTGATATGTGTAGCCATGGACAATCCTAATATTTGGAATTAAATTCATAGATATACTCAAGATAAATAAGAATTAAAGAGGCATGAGAGGCATTAACTAGGCAAGGGTGACCCATAATCTTGATATTTGTGGCATTTATGGCCTAGGGATGTCTTCCCAAGGAACGATGTCACCTGATAATACAATTAATAGGAATCAATTTTAAAAAATAAATATTTAAAAACTCTCATGGAAAATCCACTTAAGCTCTTGATTCAGATTAATTAGCCTTAAACAAGGTTAATCAACATTTGTATAGTTATTTGAAAATTGGCCCTCAACTAATAACAAATGGTCAAAAAGTCATATTACTAGGTTATTATCTAACTAGAGAGGAATTGGAAGGTGATGTTAGACAAATTGGATCTATATTCCCATTTAGGATGTTGTCAATACCAAATAACAAAGGTACATGCCGTATATCAATGAATTGGAAGAAAAGAGTGATCTAGAGCACAAAATAGTGAAATTGTCATTTTGATTCGAAATGATCTGATCAAAGTTAGTTGGCCCATAAAATACATTGCCCTATTTAGGGATAATTTGACCTAAATTGGCACTTGTAAGTGAAAATTTCAAACTGTTTAGGATGTTTTATGGATTTTGACCTAAAATGTACATTTGAGTGCAATTCGAGTAAGATTGACAATTTCAACACAAATGGTGTTGGGAATTGGATGTCTATAGGTAGTTGGGTAGTAGGTAGAGGTACATGACCTTGTGGGTTAGGGATGTATCCAAATTTTGGTCAAATGGGAACCTATTGGAGGATTAAGGGTGGTTGGGTAGGATCTATAGTTGGGTTTACAGTCAAAGGATAGGTAGTGACCTTGGTACTGATTGGTGGTAGGGTAGAAGGTATAGACACCACAAGGCTTTGAAGTTGGGTAGTGATTAGTGGATTGGGGGTAGCTAAAAGAAGGTTGGTAGTGCTAGTATTAGGTACTCCTATGGTGAGTAGAGTATAGGTGGTTAATGGTTGGGTTTCTCCTAGGGTAGAGGAGTTGTTGGTGGGGGTGGAAGGTGTAAGGGTGTTGGTAGGTTGGTTTTCCGTAGTGGTGTCAAAGTGATTATTGGTAGATGAATATGTTTCGGTATTCAATGGTTGGGTGGTGAATATGGTAATAAAAGTGTTCCCCATAAGGTGGGAAGGCATGCCATAAGCTGGGTCCATAGGTGGAATTCAATTAGGGGTATGGTGAGGCATGGTGTTGAGATAATGCTAAAGGGCCATAAAATTATTATCTAAGAAGGTGGAAAAGTATTTATCTCCTTGAGAAACTACTTAAGGGAAATTATGACTTCCCAAAAGATGAGGAGAGTTCTCTAGTTCAAAGATGTACTCCATGGGTAAGGAGGTAGAAGAGGTTGATTGGCTTAGTGATGGGTTCTATTTTACTAGGTTCTTTCACTATTGGTGAGTTAGAACCATGCAAGATAAGGGAGAGAGAATACAAAAACAATCTCATAACTGAAATAAAGAGAAAAAATAAATGATAAAGGAAATCAAACACACACTAAAAATTATGTTAAGTCCTAAAGTTCTTTTTAGTCTCTCTTTTTTGCTTATGCCTTAAGTTTTGTAAGAAATTATGTGATTCAAATTGGCTTGTATAATAGGTACTAGATAAGAAACCTATGGTTGGGTTCAGGTGTTTAAGGATCTCAAAAGGATATATATTGGGAATCAATATGTAGCTTGATATTGGGGCCTACCCCTGTACTTCACACACTACAATAATAAGGGTGTCGGGTGGTTAGCCAATATATACCAATTTATAAAGTTTATACTCAACCAAAGAGATGAGTTAGTTCTACCCTTGGTAATGAACTCTAAGTAGGATTCCTAGGAAAGGTAAGGTTACCACTAGGTGATGAAATCCTAATTGGGCCTTATGTCAAGTTATTTGATTCTTGATTGATGTAGGCAGTTTGGTTTGTGAGTGTGATAAGAGTGAAACTATGATTGATTAGTTTGATTTAATTAAGCTATGTGAGCTAGAATAAGTAATAAGACAATGGATGCAGTCAATTTTAAGCCTAAAAAGAAAATTTGATTTCATTATATGAACAGAGAGATAAGAAGGATAAAAACACCTAGATGTAACTATGAACCCAAGAAAAGACTCAAGGATCCCAATGGGTATGCTAGAATATTTTAGAGAAATTTAACTTTATGTTCTTAGAAGAAAGGGAAAAGAAAATCTATATTGGTATGGTAGAAAAACTTGATATGTTGTGCACATGTCAATCTAGAAGGTTGTAGATACTCCTATTTGGATTAGGAGGAATGACTTATAGATAAGACAAGATTGAAGTAATGGTTGGTTAGATAGATAGCTTGGTGGATTTCCCAGCACTAGCTAGATCTTGAAATTAAGGGATTCTTTAGAGGCTATCAATCCATGATTTTTGAAATAGTTAAGTTTAGAAATCAAAATATAAAGTACTTACATAAATGATAGAAGATACTGAAATTGAATACAAGAAATATTTGATAATGAAATTGATGAAGTTAACTAATTATAGCAATTAGTGGGTCAATACTAATACTAAATAGTTTAGGTATGGTTCAAAAAATAGGGTAAGGTTATGTGATAAGGATGAGGAAAATAAAGTTGGATTTAGTTGAGGTCTAGTGGGTGAAAATAACTTGTTATTTTGTGTCATAGTGACCATCGACAGTTGAGGTGACTATTGATAGTTAAGGTGACCATCGATGGTTGGGGTAACCATCAACAGTTGGGATAGGCCATCAATGGTTAGGATGACCATTGAAGGTTACTATGGGTTGGGTCTGGGTAATAAAAAGTTGATTGATGAGGTTATAGAATAAGATTTTGAGAGATTGGTTTGGGTTGGGCTGATTTTGAAGTATAAACAAAGTGACTAAATAATTAAAATAAATACTTATCTTGGCAGTGGTTGATCAGATGAATGGTTAGGATGTAAAAATTGTTGGAGTCTAGAGTGATTTTAATAGAGTAACAATACTTAGTTATTAGCTGATGGATGGTAGAACTTCAGCTCTCTATCATGATGGATGGATTGTTAGATCACTGGCATAATGGCTTGAAAAAAAGTCTGGATACAAAAAGCTCTTAATAGTTGTAGATCCTTTTTTCACTCCCTATTCCTCTATTCTTATAGGCAAAAGTAAGAGGTGGAAGTGTAGGTTAAAACTATATTTTCTAATTTTAACTCACACATGCATTGGCTTGCACATGAATTAGATGAGGTAATTATAAAAAATTTAAGTAGAGTGATATGGTAGTTAAGTGGTTTAGATGGTGGAATTTGACCATCAGGGGTTAGGGTAACTATCAATGTTTAGGGTGACTATCTATAGTTGTGGGTCAAAGGTAAGTTGGGTTCAACTAGTAGGTCAAGATGACTAGAGTTAGGTCTAGTTGTCATTCGAAAGGTCAAGGTTGGGCACAAGGGGGTCTTGAGGTGGTCTAGGGGTGTTTAAACACTTAGAACCATCATGTGCATATTTTTGATGTCTATATGGCTCTATCCTCATCCCACTTTAGGACCAAATCTCCTTCTTTGAAACTTCATGAAGAAGCTCCTTTATCAAAGGCTCTTTTCACTTTAATTTGATGGCTTTCCATGGCTAGCATAGACTGATGTCTTGTCTCTTCCAACTCCATAATCTTATCATATTTTATCTCCATAGGTTCATTATCTAACAACTTAAGTTGATGCATCAATTCTATGGTAGGAAATTCAAGAGAAATAGGCATTCTTGATTCCTTACCATATACCAACTTATATGAAGAGCTAGTTATTGATCTCTTGTAGATGATCCTATCAACCCATAGATTTGACTTCAATTTGAGATGTCATGACCTATGATTATCGTTAATTATTCTTCTTATGATCTTCAATAGGTTCTTATTTGTGGACTTGAAGAGACCATTGTCTTGTGGGTAGTAATTTGATGAAGTGTTAAGAGACACTATGTTAAAATTTCCATTGGATGATTTTAGACCCCAAAAAGGCCATAACATTGTCAAAAATAATGGTTGAAGGGACTCCAAACCTAGTAAGCATACCTTCATAAGAATCTAGAACATTAGTCTATTTTGCTTCCTTTAATGCCACTGCTTATGTCCTTCTAGTGAAGTAATCTATGGTAGTTAGTATCCATTTATGACTTGAGATTGAAGGGATGTTAATGAGACCAATAAATTCCAATCCCCATTGGACAAAGGGTTGATCCACTTTAATTTTTTGGAGAGGTAAGGATATAAGTTTCACCTTTCTTACAAACATAGCACATTGTATACATTTCCTAAACCATGAATGACAATCACCAAATAAACTTGGCCAATAATACCCACCTCTCATGATCTTATGGGCTATGGTCCTTAATAAATAATTCCCTCCACCATGTCCATCATGGAAATCTCCAAGAAGCCTTTCCTTTTGATGTTGTTTAATGCATCATAATAACATGTCATTAATATCTTTCTTTAATGAAACACCAACAAGAAGAAATAGAATGGATTTCAATCTGAAATATCTTATTTTTGAAAGAGTTAGGTGAGAGGGATAAAAACCATCTTGGAGATATCTTACCAAATCATGATACCAACTAGAAGGTGAGGCATGATAAACTGCAACTTCTTTATTAGTTAACATCATAACCACCTTATTGGATTATTATAAGTCTTAGGCTATATTTTCATAAAGTCTTTTGCCTCTAATTATCTTTATGACTTTGATCTCAACATCATACTCCATTACCTTTGTTATCCAACCAACTCTTTTCTCACTTATGTCCTTGTTTAAGAGAAACTCCTTGACACTTGGATGTGAAACCATTAGGTGTATCTTATTATTTGACAAAAAGTATCTAAATTTATTGAGAAACCTTATGACTAAAAGCATATGATTTTCAACAAAAGAGTACCTTGTTTCATATTCTTCCAAGCCTTGACTGAATAAGGCTATTAGCTGCTCTAAGGTCTCATGGTTCTACTGTATAAGAATACTTGAAATAAAGTCAATGTTAGCATAGGTCTATAGAATGAAGTCCTTTAAGAAATATGGGTTCTTGAGTGTAGGAGGACTAGCCATGGATTTCTTAATTTCATTAAAACTCCTTACTTCTTCCTTGGACCAGCTGAAGCTTTGATTCTTCTTTAACATGGCTATAAGTGGCTTAGCTAAAGTGACAAAATTTGAGATGTATCTTTTGATAAAATTGATCTCCCCCAAGAAACTTTGAAAATATATTTTGTGCTTAGGTAAGTAAAGTGAAAGAATTAAAGAAATTATTTAAATATCTATGCTTAAACCATGCTTTGAAACTATTTGTCTAATGAGCTTACCTTTATGAACTGAAAAGACACACTTCTTGGGATTCAAGGATAACCCAAATAGCCTGCACCTTTCAAACATTTACTCAAGGTGAACCATGTGCTTACTTGAATCCTTTGAAAATACTATTATATCATCCAAATAAACTAGCGTATACTTTTTAATAAGGACTTGGAATGCCATATCCATGGCTATCTAAATTTTTATCCAGCATTAGATAAACTTAAGGGCATATTTCGATATACAAATGTCCCCCACTTTATGGTGAAGGCTAGTTTTAATTGGTATTATACCTTGACCAAAATATGATTATAACCACTACATTCATACAACAAGGAAAACCTTTATAAACCTACAACCAACTATAAAATATGTTCCATATATGGAAGTGGATAGTGGTCTTTAAGGAAAACCTTATTCAAGTCCTGGAAGTCAACACACAGTCTAATTTAACCATTCTTTTTTTGTACTGGAATAATTTTTGCCAACTAATTTGAGTGATTGATTGGAAATATAATAGCCAACTCAATGAGATTATGAATATGAGATCTCATCAAAGGCTCTGTTGGTAATTTGGTTTGTCAAGGCCAAATTTTAAACCCTAAAATTCAAATTTTAAAAAAATCATCAATAGCCTCTACAAGCTAATCAAATTGATATATTTTAGTCTTTAAAATATAAAATTTTATAAAAATGTCATTAAATTATTATAAATACCTTTATTTATATTCAAAAATATAACCTTAGCCTTATCCTAAAGTTTCATGATTTAAAAAGGTAATTTAATGCAATTTTAAAGCTAAAAAAGGCTTATTTTGGACCCACATATGCCAAAATTAATCCTCCAAAGCATGTAAAAGTCCAAATTTGATATATTAAGATGAAATATCTTATTTTAAATCCATATCATGCATTATCTTGGCATTAGAATTTTGAATTCTTTTTAAAAAGCCAAAAATAAGCTATTTTTTTCACTTTCAAGAAGAGAAGTATGGATCCATATGTATTTTTAACATCAGGAGTAGGAAAAATAAATAAAAAATCATTAAAAATATTCATCATAAGTTTCATGGTGTTTTGATGTAGAAAAGTCTCAAAACTATTTCATACAAGTACTCCTCCTAGTTTGCACGTAGTGACCTACTTGTAGGTTTGATGATAGTACGGTCATCTAGAGAAAGGTATAGGTCTAAATTTTTGAGTGGGAAACTATAATTATTTGAATTAATCATGGATTATTTTTATTTTTAATTGTATTTTTCATGCTCATGTACCATTAGGTTTAAGATAGGCCAATTTCTACAACATTACAACCAGAAAGGCAACAAATTTTTCTCTAATTTTCCTCACTTGGGAAGGGTTTAATGAAATATAAAGTTATTTAAAAATATTTTGGACTTAATATATATATATATGTAATCCTTAATATATTATTCATTCATTTAATGGTATAATAGATTAATAAAAAATAGTCTGTTAAATCTGTAAATTGGCATGCTTTTAAGAAAAGTGTAGGGTTGGAGAGAGAAAATGGGTTTTTTAAAGATTCTATTTTTGTATATTTTTCATCATTTATTTCATTTTTTAATATTTTAAATCATGTTTCCAAAATAAATTTTCCAAAAATATATATTATTTGGAAAATCTTGGTGCTTCCAAGCTTTCAAAAGGGCATAGTTTAGCATGGTTTAAGGAAATTTTGCATTTTTTAAGTTTTTTTTGTGGAAAACTAGATTTAAATGGACCATTGAAATAATTTAAGATTAATTTTATATATAAAACATCCATTAACCGTGGAATAAAATATAAAAATATGCAAAAATACATTTAGGTATGCACACAGTCTATGCAAAAGGGGTATTTTTTGAGGAAATTTGAGGTTTCTGGCATCTACAGGTAAATTTTTGACTCCAAATCTGGTGTGTATCATAATAATTATTTGATTAATCATATATAAAAATTTTAAGGCCATTGTAAAAGTGGATGTTCTTTCTATTTTTACACAGACCTAAGCCTCTTAAAACACAGTCAAGAAGAAAGCAAGCTTGAGCAAGATGAAGCCTCCAAGAGCAAAATTCAAGATTTTGGTTATTTCTAACCATTATGTGAGTTTTTAAGGTATATAATAGTGTTTTAAAATATGTAAAAATGAATAAATAACCATCTCTTTCTATTTTAAATATTTCATGAAGCTTTTAAGTGACAAAAGTTGGCTTAATAGGCCTCTTTATTGAATCAAATAAATGAAGGTTGGAGTTGAAATGTCTATCTTAGAGTTAAAATGGAGTTTCCAACATGAAATATATATTTTTTTAATGTTTAAATATCATTATTAAATCAATCCACAAGTTCTAATTCATGCAAGTTGAGTTCAAGTAGAAGTTGACTAGTCTTTGAGTCCACATCTCTTCAATTGATTAGTTTGACTAGTTTCATGCATCTCCCATGATTTTCATGAAAGATAAGGACATTAAAGAACTTAAAAACACTTTCAATATGGATTTATATTTAAATTTATGGTGTGACTTTAATCTAAGTAAGGTTAACAATTCAACATGGTCCCACCACCTCCAATTCTATGCTAAAAGTAAAGGCCATGCAAATTTTTGAAGACTTGAAGAATTGAAGACTTTGCTTAATATTCTAAAATAAATTTATTATTGAGGAATGGCATGTATTTTAATTAATTATGACTTGATTTGAAATCAATATGGTCCCACCACTTTTCCAATACAAAAAATAAGGTCTCTTGCAAGATAAAGAAAGGAGATATTTAAAGAATTTGTTAATTAATTTGAACTCAAAAATTGACAAGAGTTCACATCCAGTTAATCTCTTTTTTTTTCAAATTCAATCTTGTATATTGCTTATATTTTATATATATGAAGGATTTTTAGCCATTTTTTAGGAAGATCCCTCTTTTGGCAAGATCAGACTCTATGAAAATTTGAGTTTTGTAACCTTTTCAGAGAAAAAAAGATTGTTTCAAATTTGCATTACTCTGGTATAGTGTCTTAATATTAGTTTGATTTGCATATGTGGTAAAAATATCTCCATTGTCAAGTATTCATGTCACCTAGCTACTGGTATGATATTATGTGGGTCATGTTTAGTGTTTAATATCATTTTTTAAAGATGACAGTGGATAAATATTAGTTGGTTAATACCTTAAATCAGACATATTCCACCATTTCCCTCAAGCTTATATTTATTGATAAAGCCTCTTCATGAAATACTGATGCATAAGAGTCAATTGGAGTTGTATATTTAATCTTTGATTATCTAATCAGTGTTTTAGAAGTTCAAATAGAGTGGATGAACTAGCAATACAGGTGTATCACCAATAGTAGAGTAGGATTTCCCTTTTAGTTTCCTTCTCTCCCTTTTCATCCCAACATTTACTAGTTTAGTAAGTAGTGTAGAGTGATACATCAGAGGAGATCACCTCAGTAAAATATAGAGGTCTAGTCTAAGTTTAGATGTCCCATAACTTAGATCATTCTAATACTAGTCCAATTATGAAGGTTTCATAGCCAAATCTATCAAGCCTTCAATTAGGGTGTTATTTGGATAACTAACAGTTCTATCATGCCCAGTGGGACATGAGTTTAGCTATTGTAGTATAATTTTTAGCACATTCATCTTCACATCTAGTTTATAGTACTCTTATGATCCTTATCTCAAGGTAAAAGGTACATTATTATTCATAAATTTAGTTGTTTTCATGTATCTTCTTATAGGCTATGGTAGCCTATAGAGTAGATTATGGTCATTCTTCCTAGTATCAATAGCCCTATCTACCATCACAATATGATCTATATGCATCTTATACTCATCTAGATGAGCCATACCCATTCCAAGATTAGCCACCTTTCTAAAAATATATAAATTTTCATGAAGAGATGGAAGAAATGAAGAGGGTAAACCAAATGATTGCTGAGGAGATATTAACCTAAAAACAAGAGTTATTAGATAAGTAATCTCAGTCTCAAAGATCAATACCTCTTTCTACCCCATATCAATATCCATGGATTCCAAGTCCATCTTGATAATAAAATATCCCAATCATGCCTCAAGATGAACTGCATTCAATTCTAGAGGGTCCTAAACCCAATTTTCTAACCTAGAATCAAATAGAGCAACCAAGCATAAGCCCAAATGATAAAATCAACCCCAAAGTCATTGTTAACATTCATACCTCACCCCTCCCTCCTCAAGAGCCCAAAGCCTTTCCTTCAGTGAAAACCATTCAAGGAAATATGTAGAGAGAGGAGGTGCCAGTTGTTCAGGTTTAATAATCTCAAGAGAAAAATCAAGCATCTATGGTAACTTCTGTAGATCTTTTTCATCTCCTAGAGTATTTCCATGGATCTACCATGCCCCTCTTAGAGAAAGAACCTATTATTTGTGAGGAGCAAGAGGATACAACCAAAGAGATAGAAAATAAAGGTGACTTGAGTGATCAAGAAGAAGAAATCATAATTTGGACACTACTTAGCAATAACAAACATGATTTAGTATTTCATGATGCCAAAGAATAGGAATTATAAGAGGTTTCTCAAGAGATTACAATATTTGAGAAAGATAGAGTAAAAATAAATATTTCTTTAGAAGGAATCCATGAAAAACACTCACATAGAGCCATTACTGAGATGGAGAATATTCTTGATGAAGATGGAATAAGTGCAACATATCAAGAACTTCCATATGACTCCATCTAAAAGGTAGAAATATCAACATGTTTCAAATGGTAAGAATACTAATGAATTTCATTTCCTTTCAATTGATCATGATGAAGAGGCCTTTTGGGATGACTTGGAGAGTTTTTTTGCAAATTTTGATAGTCCATCTCTACCCCAAGTGGAGATTGATGAATGTATTGTAAAGAGTATTAATGTAGATGTTCATTAAGAATAAATTAATGAAATATTGCAGCCATGTTTAAATCCATACCAAGAGGTTGAAGATCTCAGCAAGCCACTACTTTAAATGTACCATAATTAAGATACCAATCCAAGTATACCATCTAAATTTCCAACACAATCATTGAATGAGAATGTGTCAAATCATAATAAACCTATGAATGAGGTAGAGATAGCATTATTGATGTAACAAAGGAGAATATGGGAGGAAGATGATTGGATCCTAGATCCATATCTTCAGTACATACACCTAAGAGTGGAAGTTAGATTCCTTACTGCATCATCCAAAATACATGAGCCCATAGGTTATTCTATCTACAAGAAGATGCCTTTAAGAGATGGTAAATGCATTTCAAGGATCCATGGTGCATCAAATAACTTTCCATTTGATCCTGGAGGAAAGCATCTTACTTCAAGTTAGTTGTTCTAGGTTTTATTAATTTTAATAAGTGAGTATCACAAGTATCAATTTGCTTCCTTTTCATTGTTTTCCTATTTTTCATAGGTTAGTTGTCTTTGTTTCTATGCTAAATTGCTTTCTACATTCAAAGAAGAAATAAGAAACTAAAAGAAATGGTCAAGGTTAGAAGATACCTCATATAGTTGTGCGCACCGAAATCAGACGTTGGAAGGTTCTCCTCTTTGGCTGTGGAGGAATGACACCTGCGAAGAAAAAGAGACTGAAGCATGAAAAAATGTTAGTCAATGATATGGTGGGCTGTCAGGCGAATGCCCGATCCCAGAAGTATGAAGACTTCCTAGAAGGATATCAACCCACTGATAAAAAAGCAGAATATTGGACTGAAGTAGATGTAATGAAAGATAAAATGATAGAAATAAAAGATAGAAAATAAAATGCATACCTGATAATGAAGTAAACTGTTCTGTGCAGTTGCCAATGTCGGTATTTGTAGTGTCGGTGTCAGTCGAACAGGTGCCGACGTCGGTTAAAGTGCCAGTGTCGGTCAGTGTAGTGACCGGCATCGGTCGGGGCAAGTTCTAGACAGAGTCTGGGCGAGTTGCAGAAGGTCTGGTAGAGTCGGGATAGGGTCTGGTCAGGATCAGGACAGGGTCTGGACAGGGTCTAGTCAGGGTAAGGTCGAGTCTGGATAGGGTCTGGGGGTTTTGGTCGAGTCTGGACAAAGTTATAGATTGGGATAGTGGGCAGAGATGTACAGAAGGGACTTAGGGCTCAGGGCTATGGTCTGAAGATCCGGGATGATAGAAATAACGAACAAATAATAACCAAAAAGAAATAAAAACAAACAGAGAAAATACTTACCTGTCAGAAGATATGATAAAAGCCATGATTGAAGTCATCGAAGCGTTGTCGTAAGTTGATCGAAGCGAATGCAGATTGGTCGAATGCTAGAGTTGGTTGATCGCCAGAGCTGATTGGTTGCAAGAGTCTGTGAATGTTAGAGTTTGAGATCGATTGGCAGAGATTTTGAATGGTTTTACTGATGAAGGTGAGGGACAGTTTGGGGGATGGTTCGATAACCGATCGGGAAACTGATTGGGAACCGAATGATAACTGATAACGGGTAACGGTAAGGTGACCGACGTCGATCGATAAGTGACCGATGTTGGTGACGTCGGCTGGGTAACGACCGTCGTCGGCAGATGCATAATGGGGATAGAGTCTAGCTTTAGCTCTGTGCTCATTTTTACATGCTGCCAGGGTCAAGGCTAGTGGGAAAAGTGGTCGACAAGGGTTAAATAGGTGAAGAAGAATAAAATGGGGGATGACCAGGGGAGTCGACACGATTTCGGTGTCTACATTTGCCCCTTTTTGTCTTGTTGGTTGTTCTGGACGAATTGCAAGACAAAAATAGGAGTGATTGCCCCAGGTGTGGATAAGGTTGATTTCGTCTTGTTGGTTGTTTGAATGAATTACAAGACAAAAATAGGTAGCGGATTTCCCTGATTATGGATGAGGTATTCCCCCTCAAAGCAGGAGTCGAGGGAAGGGAACCGGGAATCGGGTGCTGATTTGACAAAGAGTGGATGAAAAAGGGGTGAGGGTGAATGATGTAAAAGGTGTGATTGCATGCATACCACTGCATGAGATGGTTAGGTTAAAGTGTCACAGGTCAAGGGTCGAGGAGTGCCAAAATTGAAATAATCAGGCCCCAGCATTTAGTCATCTATTGATCAGGTTATTCAATCGAAGCTGAAGCTCCAATGGGTCATCACGTTCTAGGTATCCCAGGCTCAGGAAGTGCTCCTAGAAACATGAAAAAGTCACAAGTAGTGCAGATCAACCGGCTTGCGATCCTATACTTGTGAGGGTCCAAAAAGGTTTGTGCACAATTCTGCTAACTAGTCATGAGGTTGCATACATGCAAAAACAACTAAGACAACATTGTCTTGGAAGTAGTCAAGGTTGGAGGAGATAGGCATGATCTCCAATGGTCAGTGGTCGAGGGGAGGAATGGACAAAAAGATGTGGCCGAGCTAACCTCAAAAGACCCCATGTCAACTGAGTGCTGCCTACATAGCTCCTATGGAAGGGCCGCAGGCCAATGTAGTTCTCCCTAGAAGGGAGGGAGGGACAAAGGGATGGCATTGGTCATGGTCAAGGGTAAGGTTATGGTTAAAATAAGGAAAGAAGGTTTGTCCATCAGAGAGACGAACAAACGAGGGTGGTCGAGCTAACCCCAAAAGACAGTCGTGTCATCTGAGTGCTGCCTACATAGCCCCGGTTATAGGGCCTCAGACCAATGTAGTTTAGACAAAGGGTCTGAGTAGTAGACAGGTGGTCAAAATGGTCGATAGATTGGTCTTGGTTATGATGAAATGATGAGGAGAAGAGATGTTACAGCCTTTTCCAAATGGTGTATTCTGCAACATTGGTCGAGAGGTCTTTCATCCCTAGCAATATTCCATATTCGTGATGGATGTATGCTAAAAATGAATTGAGGTCTATTTATGCTTCAGCAAGTATTGGTTTATGCTGAACATAAATTGCGGATAGTTGATAGTTTCCATGTGTATTGGTGTCCATAGAAACTAGGGTGAATAGGCTATGGGAGTGGTCTGAAAAGAGAGTTGAGTTGAGTCGATTGACAAGTGATGAAGGTGAATGTGACCAAAGTGCAGAAGAAGTGAAAAGCATATTGCTCTTTCATTGACAAGGACCAAAAAGATAGTATAGATAGGGGTGATTAGAATCAAGAGCCCCATTTATGTGTGACGTCGTTGACCATAGTTGTGTTAGAGCGGTAATCGAATCACTTTGACATTAAAGTGAGCTCGAAGTCCCTTGAGCAGGTGATAGGAGGAGGAAAAAGGGTAACCCATTTTAAGAGCAGAGATAACTTTGCCCCTTTTTATAGGAGACCCTGAGACAACTACAAGTCAAGTCTATGACTCAGTTTTTTTTTTTTTTTTTGGCACAGACTGATCAATGCGGGAAGCCTACATAGAGATGTCATTTGCTTGGTGGTCAGTTGTGAAGCTGATCAATGCAGGAAGCTTCTAAAATAGTGTTGTTTATTGCCAAATTAGTCATAGCCATCCTTCGAGGGAGTGGTCTAGATTTTTGTTTAATATAAGGGCTTTTGAATAGCTGTCCTTTGAGGGAGCAGTCTATTAATTACAGCAATGATAGCACAGCTATCCTTCGAGGGAGCAGTCTGCCTTTTGATTTTGATATTGATATAGTGACCATGGATATTGTGACATCTTGATTTGTTTTTACAGAAATGTGAGTCATGGACAAGATTATAAAAGGTCAAGGGCTCCCTTTTATTAGGACAAAGCATCCATACATCATAAAAGGGTTATAGGAATTGTTAAGAGGAATAAGGTTGAAAGGAATTAGGACTAAGAGGATGGGGATTGCTCAAGGGATGAGCTCAAGTTAAGTGTCAAGTGGACGAGTACTCGACTAGCAGTAGAACGGTCGCAGATGCGACGCATTAAGAGGCTCAGGTTTTGGTCGTCCATCAAGAGAAGACAGACGATAAGTCCCTGATCCATACTTGTGCATGATAATAAAAGGTCTGAGCCAATTAGGAGAAAACTTGCCTCGTTTACTTTGCTCCATATTTGTCATGTGTTGATTGATGATTGGATGTGAAGTTGGTTGATATGATTGTTGATTGGTCGAGACTGGTTGAATGTTTTGATAAAAAGGTTGGTTGAATGTTTGGGTTGAATATTTGGTTGATTGATATTTGGTCAATGGTTGGTCGAGGGTTGATTGGTTAGTATTTGGTCTTTGGTTGGGTCGAATGTTTGGTTGAGGTCAGATTAAATGTTTGGTTGCTAGTCTGGTTGAGGCTAAGTTGAAAGAGTGATTGATATGTGGTCGAGATTGTGTTGAAAAATTGGTTGAGGTTTGGATGAAGGTTGAATTCCCCCAGCAGCTAGGGAGAATGTTTGATGGATTGGTTAAGGTCAGTTGAGGTTTAGTGGTTAGATGGACTGTGTTGATGTCGAATAAGGGGGTTAAAGGCGGTAAAGGGACCATAATCGAGCGTGGAGATCCCGTTTTAGGTGACGAAGTTTGAGAAATATGGGTTGGTGTTGATGATTTGTCGGAGGGGTGGTCAAGAGGATCCTTGATGAGAAGGGAATCCTTTCTCTGTCATTGATGAGTGACAGCCTTAAGAGCGCAACAACGCTCAGTGTCATGTCTTGAAGTGTGATGATAGTGGCAGAATTTAGAGTTGTCGAACCAAGATGGTCTTGATCTGAGAGTTGATGAGTGGGGCGGTATTGAAGGTTGATTGATGATGTGGTTGAGAAGAAGGGTGTCATTCCCAAGACATTGGAGAATGGCAACCTTGAGGGCACAACAATGTTCGGTATCGTGCCCAGGCATGCGATGATACGCACAAACTTGAGTGTCGTCGAACCAAGGGGGTTTTGGTCTGAGAGATTGATATGGTCTAAGCGGCGGGAGATAGATACGAGAGGACTGCAACAATTGCCGTAACAACAAGGCTTAAGAACCTGCTAACGGGTCTGAGTGTCTTGTTGTAGTGAGGGTTGGTGACTTTGGTTTGAGGGGCGTAAGAGATGTTGGTCGATGGTTTGGAGGAGATATATGTCTAACGGGTTGAGGGAGTAATGGAGGTGACTTGCCTCTGTGAGGTATGGGAGTAGGAAGCATCCCTATTAAAGTGGATGGATGCAGACCCAAGATTGAAGGTAATGACGAAGGTGGGGGAGGAGGCCTCTGGTGTGGTTTAGTAGCCTTCTTTGGTTTGAGTTGAGGGCCACCATTGTGTGAGGCGAGATTAGATGTGAGGCGAACACCAAGAGGTTTAATCTCGTTGGGCATGATGGATGCCTGCGCGGGTTTGGACTTAGATGTGGACGGTTCTTCTCTCGATGGAGAAGAGATTGAAGGTGTGGGCTCTTTAAGAGGAAAGAGCACCGAAGTAGTCATGGCTTCTGTGTGTGGTTGAGGAGTCAAAAAGGTATGATCATCTATGGATGATAAGAAGGATGAAGGCGAGGCATCTGGTGTTGATGTGGTCAAAGCGTCTTCCAATATGGGAGAAGTCGATGGAGGACAAGTAGGAGAAGAAAGTTCTTCGCCATGTGGAGGAGGTATAGGGGAAGAAGGGTCTTCCACATGTGAAAGAGATTGGTCAGGGATAAGAGAAAAGATAGTGTCGACCGTGTGTATATCATGGTCTTGAGGGTCATTGATCATGGTTTAGACGTTGTCTTGAGTAGGCAGGTGATTAGGAAAAGGTTGTTTGAAAATGTCAAGGTTTTGGTTGGGTGGTGCGTTCGGGTTGTCTAAGATAAGATCCCCCTTGTCTAGCATGTCTTGGACGATGTTTTTGAAAGTTTGACAGTGATCCGTGTCATGGCCTTTGACATGGTGATAATTGCAAAAGTGGTTCTTCCTGTACCATGCAGGGATAGGTGTTGAGGGGTCGAATTGATGTGGTCGGATTGAAGGAAGATTGAGGACCCCCTGCTTGATGAGTTTATCCAAGACAGAGGCATATGACTGCCCAATTGGAGTGAATTGACGCTGTATGGTTTGACATTGAAAATGTTTATTGATGTAGTCTAATGTTGAGGATGATGGTTGGTTGGTTATTGTTGAAGATGATGGTCTAAAGATGATAGTGTTTGCCGACCCCTTGGATTGAGAGTGGGCAGGAGAAGGTCTGGAAGAAGAATGGTCATTGGTTCTTGTGTTGGTATTATGCAATTTGACCTTATCTTCTTCAATGGCGCGGAGTTCAAGCTTTCGGGCCATGGTGAAGGCCTTGTCGAAAGTGTGGAATGTTTGAACTCGCAAGGTGGGTGAGATGTGACTGACACATGCTCGGGAAAAGAGCTCAATGAGCTCAGGTTGAGGCAAGGAGAAGGAGAGCTGGTTAATCAGGCCTCTCCAACGGGCGACAAAATCAACTATAGATTCATTGTCAAATTGCCTAATGGAGTAGAGGTCTGTGATCGAAACTTGTTTAGTGATATTGATTGAGAAATGGTCAACGAATAATTGGGTGAGTTGAATGAATGAAAAGATAGAATGTCTGGCAAGAGAGCTATACCAGTCAAGGGCAGGGCCAGAAAGAGACATAGGAAACGTGTGTAGAAGTAACGCATCGTCGTGGGCGATAAGGTAATAGGCATGTCTGAATGCCCATAGATGTTGTTGTGGGTCTTCCTTACTCTGAAAGCGAGTAAATTTAGGAAGTTCCCAATGGTTGGGATATGGTCGGATAGGGACAGAAGGATGGATGGGCTCGTTGCAAATCTGGTCATATGAAGAGACATTACTTAAACCAGAGATAGAAGCTTCGAGACTAGACATTTTATCCATCAGCATCTTGATGACGTCTGCTGACGGATTGGTGGACGGAGTGCCCCCTAGGTTGTAAGGCACTTGAAAGAGGTTAGAAGAGGCGTACGATGTAGTCGATTGTACGAATAAGGGCGCAACGTACAGATGACTAGTCGTAGGGACAGAAGTGGAGGCCAAAGGTGGTTGGGTTATGAAAGTAGAAGGCATAGGCTGACTAGATACCACCAAAGGAGGTTGAATAGCGGCACTGGTAGAAGGATACGTTAGGACTCCTGCATTTATGGGCACATGAGTGAGAGGGGTCGAGACAATCAAATTCTGGTATGATGTAGAACTTGGTTGAATTGTAGGTGATTGAGGGGGTAATGAAACCCTGATGGAGGTCGGTCTAAAAATAGATGAGGAGGCCAAACTTTGCGTATTGGCCATGGTCAGGTTAACGGTTGAGGTGAAAGGCTGAGTCATAAAAGGTTGGGTGGAAAATGGTGTCGATGTCATCGCTACATCACCCGAGAGGTCTTGGGTTGGGTTTCTCGTGAGATAGTTATGGAGGGCTGCAGTATTGAGGTCCAAGAATCTTGCAAAATCTTGATCCCCTTCTGGGATGATAGGCGTCTGGGTCAGGGATGATCTAATAGGAATTATTTCGGTCTCCGAGTAGAACTCCATTATAGGATTGGTTATAGACGGGGTAGGCAAAAGCGATTGACGTCTAGCGTGGTCGAGAAGAGCCTTGGTTTGACTATGAGTCAGAACCATTCAAGGGAGGAAAGAACGTCCTCACAAGCTCAAACAAGTAGATAAGAACTAAAAAGATGAAGAACACGAGCAGATCCTAAAACCCTAGGAGTAAATTTTTAGGATTATAGTGGCTTATGCCTTAGAATGTGTGTAGAGGAAGATTGGCTTTGAGTCAGGTCCTAGAAGAAGCAGTCTATGGATGGTTTCAGGTTTTATTATGGTGCTCAAGAAGTCTGTGTTAGCTTCCGTACAGGCCTGGTGCTAAGGAGCAAGCTCCCCTCACTTCACGATTCCAGTGGTTAGCTTGTTTCGCTTAGCCAAAATATACTTCCACTATAGTTTAGACTCTGCCAGAGAACAGAGTTGGCTTTCCCCTTGGTGATGAAATCCAAGTAAGATCCCTGGGACGGGTAAGGTATCCGCTAGGGGATGAAATCCCAGTCGGGCCTTGTCTCAGGTAAGTTAAAATGTTTGTTTTGTGCAAGTGGTTTGGTCGTGTAACATCAAGTGATCTAGATTAATTCAATATGCGTTTGTTAATTACTATGTGTGGTCTAAGAGATGCAGGCAAATAGAAATGAATGCAAAGTGTTTTAATGCCCAAGTCGAAATGTTTGTTCGTATGAAGACGAATGGAGAAAGAGTCGAAGAATATGAGTTTTGACTAGTCTAGAAGTGCAAGAAAGAAAAGAAAAGTTCTTTTTAGTCCTACTTATGATGTCGTTTAAGAAGAGACGAAAGGAGGCAAAAAGGAAGGAACCTAATGCACCTATATGAACAAAAGAAAGAAAGATCCCAAGGAAGGCCCTAGGGTCCCATCGGGCGTGCCAGAATGTTTCTATGCTAAATTGCTTTCTACATTCAAAGAAGAAATAAGAAACTAAAAGAAATGGTCAAGGTTAGAAGATACCTGATATAGTCATGCGCACCAAAATCAGACGTTGGAAGGTTCTCCTCTTTGGCTTTGGAGGAATGACACTTGCGAAGAAAAAGAGACTGAAGCACGAAAAAATGTTAGTCAAGGATATGGTGGGCTGTCAGGCGAACGCCCGATCCCGGAAGTATGAAGACTTCCTAGAAGGATATCAACCCACTGATAAAAAAGCAGAATATTGGACTGAAGTAGATGTAATGAAAGATAAAATGACAGAAAATAAAATGCGTACCTGATAATGAAGTAAACTGTTCAGTGCAGTTGCCAATGTCGGTCTCTATAGTGCCGGTGTCGGTTGGACAGGTGCCGACGTCGGTTAAAGTGCTGGCTTCGGTCGGGGCAAGTTCTGGATAGAGTTTGGGTGAGTTGCAGAAGGTCTGGTAGAGTCGGGATAGGGTCTGGTCAGGATCGGGATAGGGTCTGGATAGGGTCTAGTCAAGGTAAGGTCGAGTCTGGACAGGGTCTGGGGGTTTTGGTCGAGTCCAGATAGAGTTATAGATTGGGATAGTGGGCAGAGATGTACAGAAGGGACTCAGGGCTCAGGTCTACGGTCTGAAGATCTGAGATGATAGAAATAACGAATAAATAATAACCAGAAAGAAATAAAAACAAATAGAGAAAATACTTACCTGTCAGAAGATATGATAAAAGCCATGATTGAAATCATCGAAGCGTTGCCGTAAGTTGATTGAAGCTAATGTGGATTGGTCAAATGCTGGAGTTGGTTGATCGCCAGAGCTTATTGGTTGCAAGAGTTTGTGAATGTCAGAGTTCGGGATCGATTGGCAGAGATTTCGAATGGTTTTGCTGATGAAGGCGAGGGACAGTTCGATAACCGATCGGGAAACCAATTGGGAACTGAATGATAACTGATAATGGGTAACGGTAAGGTGACTGACATCGGTAGGATTGCCGATGTCGGCCGATAAGTGACTGACGTCGGTGACGTCGGCCGGGTAACGACCGTCGTTGGCAGATGCATAATGGGGATAGAGTCTAGCTTTAGCTCTGTGCTCATTTTTACATGCTGCCAGGGTCAAGGCTAGTGGGAAAAGTGGTTGACAAGGGTTAAATAGGTGAAGAAGAATAAAACGGGGGATGACCAGGGGAGTTGACACGATTTTGGTGTCTACAGTCTTTGATTTCTAGTTTAATTATGTTTCCCTTTAGTCTTGTTGTGTCAGTCAAAAAAGGTATTAAAAGACCCAAAAGAGTCTATTTGTTATTATCATATGAAAATAAATGAGTTATTTTGAATATTAGGCTGGTTAACCCCTATGAATCACCAAAAATATTGGTAATTTGGCCTGTAAAGGCCAAATTCCAACCCCTACAATTAAAAATTTTCAGAAACCATCAATAACCTTGCAAGCTAATCAAATCAATGTATTTTGGTCTAAAAAGTCATTTTTTTAATTCTTTAAAATTTCTATAAAAAGGTCATTAAATTATTCCAAATACCCTTAATTATAATCAAAAATATAACTTTATCCTTATCCTAAAGTTTCGTGCTTAAAAAGGTAATTTAATGCAATTTTTAAGCTAAAAAGACTTATTTTAGACCCACATGTGATAAAATTAATCCTTAAAAGTGTGTAAATGTACAAATTTTATATATAAACATGAAATATATTATTTTAAATTTATATCATGCATTATATTGGCATTGGAAGCTTGAATTATTTTTAAAAAGCTAAAAACAAGCTATTTTCTTCACTCTCAAGAAGAGAAGTATGGATCTGTATCAATTTTTTACAATAGGGGTAGGTAAAATAACTAAAATTTCATTAAAAATATTCATCATAAGTTTCATGGTGTTTTGATGCATAAAAATCTCAAAACTATTTCATATAAGCACTACTCCTAGTTTGCACATAGTGCCCTGCTTGCAGATTTGATGATGGTACTATCATTTGGAGAAAGGTACAAGTCAAAATTTTTGGGTGTAAAAAATAGACTTAGAGATATTTATCATGGATCTAGTTTATTTTTAATTGAAATTTCTATGCTCATGTACCATTAAGTTTAAGACAAGCTAATTTATGTAGCATTACAACCAGAAAGGCAACATGTTTTTCTCAATTTCTCCTCACCTGGGAAGGGTTTCATGAAATTTTAAATTGTTACAGAATATTGGGGACTTAATATATATTTAAATATCATCCTTAATATATTATTCATGCATTTCATGATCTAATAGATCAATAAAAAATAATCTATCAAATTTATAAATTGGAATGCTTTTAAGAAAAGTGTAGGGTTGGAGAGAGAAATAGATTTTTTAAAGATTAGATTTTTGTATTTTTTTTAATAATTTACTCCATTTTTTCATATTTTAAATCAGGTTTCTCAAATATATTTTCCAAAAATATCTATTATTTGGCAAATCTTGGTGCTTCCAAGCTTTCAAAAGGGCCTAGTTTAGCATGGTTTAAAATTTTATTGCATTTTTTAAAAGTTTTTTATGGAAAACAAGGTTTAAATGGACCATTGAAATAATTTAACAATAATTTTATCTGGAAAACATCCATTACCCATGAAATTAAATCCAAACATATACAAAAATACATTCAGGTTTGCACACATTCCATGCAATAGTGGCATTTTTTGAGTAAATTTGAGGTTTCTAGAATTTATAGGTGGAGTTTCAAATCTAAAATTTGTGTGTATAATAATAATGATTTGAATAATAATATATAAAAATTTAAATTCCATTGGAAAAGTGGAGGTGATTTCTATTTTTACATAGACCTAAGCCTCTCAAAACATAGTCAAGAAAATAAGCTTGAGCAAGATGAAGCCTCCAAGAACAAAATTCAAGATTTTGGTTGTTTATAAACCTTATGTGAGTTTTAAAGGTATATAATGGTGTTTTAAAATATATAAAAAATTAATAAATAATCATCTCTTTCTATTTTGAAGATTCCAGGAAGTTTCTAAGTGACAGAAGTTGGCTTAACAGGACTTTTTATGAATCAAATAAATAAAGGTTGGAGTTGAAATGTATATATTAGAGTTAAAATGGAGTTTTCCACATGAAACATATATATTTTATATGGAAATATAATTATTAAATAAATCCACTAGTTTCACTTCATATAAGTGGAGTTCAAGTGGAAGTTGACTAGTCTTTGAGTCCACATCTCTTCAGTTGACTAGTTTGACTAGTTTCATGCATCCCCCATGATTTTCATGAAAGATAAGGACATTAAATAACATAAAATAACTTTCAATATGGATTTATATTCCAATTTATGGCATTATTTTCATGTAAGGAAGGTTGACAAGTCAACATGGTCCCACCACCTCCAATTTTATGCCAAAAGTAAAGGCCATGCAATTTTTTGAAGACTTGAAAACTTGAAGAGTTTGTTTAATATTCTAAAATGAATTTATTATTGATGAATGACATGTATTTTAATTCACGATGAATTTATTTGACATCAAGATGGTTCCACCACTTTTGTAATGTCAAAAAAAAGGTTCTTTCAAGATAAAGAAAGAAGGAGATATTTAAAGAATATGGTAATTAATTTGAACTAAAAAATGACTAGAGTTCACATCCAATTAATTGCCTCTTCTTTTTTCAACTCCAATATTGGATATTGCTTCTATTTTCTATATATTTAATCTTTTTAGCCATTTTTAGGAGGATCCTTATTTTGGCAAGACCAGACTCTACCAAAATTTGAGTTTTGTAAGCATAATTAGAGAAAAAAGATTGTTTCAAATTTCCATTACTCTGGTATAGTGTGTTAATATCACTTTGATTTGCATATGTGGTATAATATCTCCCTTGTCAAGTCTTGATGTCACCTAGCTACTGATATTATATTATGTAGGTCATGTTTAGTGTTTAATGTCATTTGTTTAAGCTAACCTTGGATAAATATTGGCTAGTTAGTACCTTGAATCAAGTCTATTCCACTATTTCCCTCAAGATTATATTAACTGATAAAACCTCTTAATGAAATATTGATGCATAAGAGTCAATTGGAGTTGTAGATTCAATATTTGCTTATCTAATCAGTGTTTTAGAATCTCAAATAGAGTGGATGAACTAGAAATATAGGTGTATCACCAATAGTAGAGTAAGATTTCCCTTTAAATTTTTCTCTCCTTTTTCATCACAACATTCAGTATTTAGTAAGCAGTGCAGAGTGATATATCAGAGAAGCTAGCCTCAATACAATATAGAGGTCTAGTATGAGTTTAGGTGTCCCACAAATCATATCATTCCAATGTTAGTCCAGGTGTGAAGGTTTCAAAGCCAAATATATCAAGCCTTCAATCAAGATGCTATCTGGATAGCTAATAATATCAATATTAGGATTAATAGGCCTTTGTCTTTATCTTAATGGCTTAGTTTCATCTTCTAGATCAATGGTGTGTTGATCTAGACTTGGGTAAAATCCCTTGAGATCACTATATTGCATTTAAAATACATCAAAAAAGCTTACACATATCTTAATGAAAAATTTCTTTTCTAAATAAGTGCATACCTTGCCCAACTTTATGTTCTTATCAGGTACAACTTCCACATTGGCATAGTGTTATTCCTTTGTTAACAAAGATGAATTTTATTTCATCAGATCATCATCACCACTGGATATGCTTTCAAGTGTGACCAAATCTTGGGAAACTTATTTGTTTTTAGTTGCATAATTTGATTACCATATTGTTGAAAGTATTTTGACTGATTTTTTAGGAAAACTAAGGTTCCTCTTACAAAAACATGATAATTTGATTGTCATCTTCAAACACTTTCCAATTATCATTATATTTGGAACATAGGGCCTTATAACTAACTTAATGTTTGACTAGATCTTTTTACTTCTTAAATCATCTGGGATAATAAATTGTGCCCCAATGACAACCAGCATATTTTCATGTTTATTCTCATGCCTTGGAATTTATTGAATTTTGAAGTCCTGAAAATATTTAAGTCCCATACCCTATGATTATAATATTTAAGAAGTGGGTTTTTACATATATTAATTACTCTCACTTGGTGAACTATAAGTTCACTATCACCAAAGACTTGTAAGGCATTGACTTTCATCTTCTTAACCCATTATAAACCATGAACTAGTGCCTCATATTCAGAAGCATTGTTTGAATAACCAGATTAACACTTAATAGATGAGAAATATCTTTGCTTTGTTAGAGAAATAAACATCATTCCAGCCCCAATACCATGCTTATTCCTTGATACATCAAAGTATAATTTCCAAAGACCATTAGTAGACTCATCATCCTTTATTAAGGCTAGAATTGATGCATCTTTCTTATGGAGGCAATAAACACCAAGTCATTATTAAATTAGTTTATAAGGATCACATTCATGTGAGATAGAGGCCCACTCATCAAGGAAAAAATATATAATCCCATCTAAAGGTGATTTGGTCTCCTCTACACTAGTTTCTAGCACTTCATCAAAGATGAGATAATTGGTGTTCACAATACTTAGCATACATGGTTCCAAATAGAAGCATGTAATAGGTTCAAAATGTATGGTTACCTTAGTGAAATACCTAGTCATGAACATCAAATACATACAATCATCTAATAAATATCCTTAAATCTTTGAGGTGAAGTCTCTTAACAGGAACATGGAAAAATAGGGAGGTAAGTCCACTACAACTACATCTTGCTGAATGGTAATATTGGCACAAGCATGTGGTGTTAATTTCATATATTTTATGATTCCCATTATATTTGTTGGTGACCCATCTAGTTTCAACATACCCTTAGTATTTGTCTCATAGAAAAGACCAAGCTTGTTTGCAATTTACTTAGGCATGATAGTGCTACTAGCTCCACTGTCCACCATATAGTTATGAACTAGACAATCAAAAACTATAAAAGAGAGGTAGAAGGGAGGAGTTTTAATTGAATTTACCTAAAATTTTTACCCCCTTATCATATTATTTACAAGCTATTATTGATGCTTTATTGGTTGGCTTGAATTGGTTAGGACAACACCTTGATACCTTGAGAGTTGAAAGATCATGGATGAGCCTTTATTTTTGTCTTAGAATAGAAATGGAATCCCACATACTAATACTAAAGTTATATTTATTCATCTGATCTACTATGTTGAATGAAGCTCCACTAACATTTGGCTGCACCTTTTGAACCACTAGTTATTCATGGATGAGAGGTATTTGAGGAACCTTCCCAGTCTTTACATTCTAATTTTTCTATGTTATAGGGGAAAAAATTTGATCTTTGGTAGTCTTGAAAAAAACATTAGGAGTAATTGAAGCATTATTTACATCTTAATCCTCATTAATGGATCTTCTTTTATCTCTAGTTAAAGCTATAACTTGACCTCTTGAACTGCTAGTCTCACCACCATGACTAAATGCAACATAATCATCCATTTGCCAATTTAAATTAATGGAATCAGGCTGCCCTTGAACTTGTTGAGCTTCTCTTTAGGTAACAAACTTCTCTCCTGATACTCACCTCCTTGAAGAGAAAACTCTTCTTATGTTATTTGTGGCATATTAATGTCTATGATACCAAGGCTTGGTCCTGAGCATCATTAAGGTTGGAGGGCTACCAAATTGAGTCATACATCAAATTGTTTTGAGGTGGTGTGGGAATAATAACTTTTGATGTGGAAGATGCATTAGGATCAAGAGATGCATATGGTTTAACTAGAATTTTGGCTCCTTGTGATTGGTAGGGTGGTCTATTTTATTTAAATCTTTAATAAGGAGGCCTTTTATCTCTAAAGGGTTGATAAGTAGTCTAATATTATTATTGATAGGGCTTATTATTCTAACATTATTTCCTATTGAGTTATATTATTTAATTTCTAAAAGATTGAAGCAAACCTTTCAGCTCACCAAGCTCATTGGCTTGACTAGAAGGGACTACAATTTGAGCTTGAGGAGGTGGAATAGAGGATAACTATGGAAACTAGAGAACTTGAGGGGGTGAAAAAGATTGTAACTCTAGGAATATAAGCATTGGAGGCCTTAGAACAAGCTTACCATCTTGTATCAAACTATTTTTTGCTCTTATGTAACCTCATAAGCATTTGGCAAGGTATCACCACCTATGGACTGTATCATCACACTAATATAAAAATTAAGGGATCTTAAATAATATAATAAGGCATATTTAGGGGATGTTCTGATCAATGTAGGTATTCTAATCAATGTATTTTGGAATTTGAGGTTGAAATCAGACATGAACTCATGAGGAGATCTCTTTATGTTAGTCAGTTGTTCAAATAAAGATAGGTGATTATATTTGTCCTTAAATTGTCTAACTAAGGTTGAACCTAACTCATACTTGGTATCAATGTAATTCAATGAAAGATTTCTATACCACTACACTACTTTTCCTTTGAAGGAAATAATAAGTTGTCTAATAGCCACATTATCTTGAACAACATTGTGAATGGAACAAAGGTTGGCAACATCCTAGATGTGATCAATATCAGTTGTTTGACCTTCTAAGAATAATGGGATAATCTTAAAATCAAACATAATAATGTCATCAAAATGGGCCAAATTCATTGGACTACCCCTATTGAATGGGATGTACACTTGATTCCTAATATCTATTTGGGTAGTGGGGATTACATTGCTTAAAATAATAAGATGACTAAGAGATGAATATTGATTTTGGGGATAAGGTCTCATCCTATTAAACATTTCTATCTTATATGAAATAGAAGGTAGCTCAATGACTTCAAGGGGAATATCTTTACTAGATAACCTTGTATTAACCTTTGGCATGATAATGCTATCTAGATGGTGCTATGAACTTAGAAAATTTAAAGATATTTATCTCATACTAATGATGGATCTCCTTTAATACTATAGATGCTTCTCCTTAGCTCCAAATTTTAGCTATACTGAGGAGAATGGGTCCCACCATGCATGCCAAAACTATTGTCATATTAGGTTACACCCTAGCTGATAAGGGATTGTTTATGTCCTCTTGATCAAACCTAATCTAACATGGGAATGACCCTAGGTTATGGGTCACCTAATCTTGGGTTATACCTCCAAAAAATGTTGACTTCCTTTTGGGCCTATCACCTATACTAAACCTAAACTAGTATCTTGCTAGGAAAATGGGGGGAGAGATTAGCAATAATCTATGAAAGCATGTAAAAGGGGGGTGATGAACCAAATATTTTGATCCTTATACTTACACAAGAAACACTATAGGATGAATTAAAGACTGGAAAATATCACCTCACTCACTATTTGATCAACCCTCATATAAGTATTTCATAAAAAGGCACAGACTAGCTATTGACCTAGTATGGGAGGGCAGTTATTCACTTCAAAACTGACCAAAAAATTATATATTACACTTATAATTACCTATGATAACTACCAAAATAATTCATGAAGGTGAGGAAATTTAGATAGAGGTAATGAAAACATATATTCACTAAAAAAAATCAATAAATTAATGAGACACACTTTAATTTATCTTGAAAATTGAGAAATTTAGTCTTTTATTGCATTAAATAGGTGTTACAATACAAATCTTGGTAGAGTCTAGTCATGCCAAAGAGAGGGATCTCTTTCAAGGATTAGAAGCTTTTATTTATAGTAGAAAGGGATGAAAGAGATGAGGATCAATGCATACAAGGATGGAGAAGGGAGCATAGTGACTAGGATTTTCAATCATTTTGGCATTGATGTAGTTAGAAAGATCATAATGCCTAAGATTACTTATAGAAGGTAGTGATAACAACTATATCAGTCTCTTTCAATCTATTTTTGGCCTTCATTGATGTTATTTATGGTTAAAATGGTAGTATCAAGTCATTTGAAAGCTAAATTTTGGTATTGAATTAATTACAATAGTTGGATAAATATATTATGATCTTGTTCTGATGTAGATTTCTCCCTACTGGTTCATCTTTGGCATGTAAGAGTGGAGAAAAAGGTCATAATCATTTTTTTGGATTTGGTGATGAACCCATTGAAATAAAGATGTTTGCCTCCATGGCATACCTTTGAAATATTTACTTTGGTTTGACCTTGACCATATTTGATCTCCATTTAAAGTCTCAAGACTTCAAATTTTGATATTAGCCCTTGATCTTGATCTAGGTTTCTAAAAATGTGCCACCTAGAAGCTCTTCATT
>JARHVA010004921.1:0-10000 GCA_037957365.1 Torreya grandis
TTTGATCATTAGCTTATAAAAAATTTAAATGGGGAAACTAATAAATTCAAGGTATATTTGGAATGGTCATATATCAAAATTATAGGAATTATTTTTTGGATTGATGGTCTATGCTTTATGAATGATTGTTAAGAGTGGAAACATGTCTAAACCCTCTTAGAACCCTAATAAGGACATGGTGTTGAATATGCTGATAGAAAGTACAAATAATGGATTATTTTACATAGGTAAACTATTTTTATATTTTATTGGTGTCTCCCAGGTACCTTTAAGTTGTATTTGTTAGAGATATGAGAGAGAAAATGTTGAGTTACATACTTATTTTTGAAGATGTTGTAGAAGTCAAAAGTTTCATTATAAATAGTAATAAAATGGATGGATGAAGAAGGTATATATTAATGTTTCATTTAAATTAAGGTTTATATATATGTTATTTACCTCAAGTGTGCTAAATTGGTCATTCAGGTTATCTAGTCATTAAACAGGCCTAATGGGCGTGAAAAGTGAAAAACCCAAACAACAATGGGAAGATGAATTATAATATTTTTTTCATGGTAGAATGATGAAAACAAGTATATGTATATTTTTTGAATTAATTTTAAGATATTTTCATGATTTGAATAATATTTTAAGGTCATGTGTGTGGTAAAAAAATATGCTCACAAGTTGACCTATCTAGTTTTAAATAAGATAGTGAGATATAATGGTAATGAGATTGGTATGAAAGACCAATATTTTACATTACACCATATGATATTTATATGTTAAGATGGTTTAGAGATACCATAGGAACATATAAATTCATCAAAATTTATGTAATGTGTCTGTATATGTGTTTGAGTTTCGAGTCACCATGACTGGTCTTTAAGGTAAGCTGGTGGTTCTAAGTGAGCAAGTTATAGTGATGAGTTCAAGTATCTATGACTTAATTTTAAGTGTATAATTCATATGGTGATATTTTTGAGTTCATTTATTTTTTTATAAGAGATTTATTTTCATGGTTGTGTGGCTAAATGATGTGTTATCTTCAGTTCTTCAAGATAGACTTTTCTATGTGTTTAAAGGCCTAATGTAAATAGTGTTAATGGAGTGTTTCAAGTGGTGGTTGGACCTAAAAAGTGTCATAGTGATCAAATGATTTTTTATAATACCTATTTTAATATTTTGTGAAAAATTTGTGCCATTTTTATAGGTGTATATTATTCTAAGGGTTCATAAGGTAACTTTTCCTAAAGTAGGCCTAATGAAATTAGGTTTCCATGAGGCTTAAAGAATGATTTGGTCTATTTGAGTTATGTTAAACATAATTTAATTATTAATTACTAATTTTAATGTGTCTTAAGGCATATTTTGTAGCCAATATAAGTGGGTAAGTGTGTGTGGCTTACCAAGTGGTCTATGAACAAGGAATTGTATATGTACAAGGTAGTTTTAGGCCTATGTAAGTAAGCAATGAAGAAGCAATTGAAATAACACATTATTGATAAAGAGGTATTTTAGATCAAAATATAAGTGTACATGATCTGTAATGAATATTTTAAAGTGTGTTTTCATATTAATATCAATGTCATATGACCTAATTAGTCTTGAAGAGACCTAGTTGAGAAAAGAGGCCTAGAAGTCAGTTAGAGAGGGATAAAAGTGTGAAGAGATAAAGAGGTGGTCATAATTTGTTCATTTAGAAACATATTGTCTTGATGGTGATGAAATTAATCATGTTCTTGAGTTGGTTTTGATTCATCTAGGGGGTCAATGCCTCCTTACAAGTGGGTGCATGGATAGTTGGGGTTGGTACTCCATGTGGATTTGGTGATTCAATAATTTTGGTTTTGATCTTTTAGGAATGTATTCCATTTGTATATATTATTGGGTTTTATTCCCCTTTATTTTTTCCCACATATGTGACGTGTTCTTTTATTTCATATGCATGGTTGATTGTGTTTTGATTGATCTATATGTTTATATGAATGGCTCATGAATGTTAAGTGGAATTAAATGAATTATTAAATATTAATTCACCCCATCCCTCTCAGTCATTATGCTTACAATAATTGGTATCAGATCTTGGTCCATTGAATCAAGCCTAATATTTTTAAGGATATTCCTAAAGCACAAGCATGTCTAGTCAACAAGCACAAGAAGGTTTCTCAACCAATAAGGATCCTCTCTTCAATGGGACTAACTATAAATTTTGGGAATCAAAATGAAGACCTATATAATGTATTTGGGTTATGAAATATGGAAACCTATTTTTGATGTAGTTGAAAATCTATTGTTTATGGTTTCACTCCACCTATACACCACAAATTGATATAGCAAATAAGAAGGTAAATGAGAAAAATTCTAAGGCAACGAATGCCATCTTATGTGGTCTTTTAGAGGTATAATTTGTAAAGGTCATACATTGTGATACAACTAAAAGGATTTGGAAAAAAATTTAGACCAATTATGAAGGAGCCACCAAAGTAAAGTTGGAAAAGTTGTAGACTCATTGTAGGTAGTTTGAAATTCTAAGAATGAAAACATTTAATCTTATTTATTAAGAGTAGATGAAGTGGTAAATATCATCAAAGGTCTAGGAGATAAGTTAGAAGAATAAATAGTACTACAAAAGGTACTAAGATCCCTAAATTCTATGTTTGATTCAAAAGTGTATATAGTAGAGGAGATCAAAGATCTTAACAAACTACAAATGAATGAGCTTCATGGCATCTTGACTGCCTATGAAATAAAAACATGTGATCGAAGACCCTTTAAGAAGGAAGTTACATTCAAATTTGATAATATTTCAAAAGGTAAGAAGGCCAATGATGATGACATAGACATTATTAATGACAATATAGAATCCATGTTTGTCATAAAACTAGGGAGAGGTTCAGGTAAGTATAAAGTTACATTACTATTCAAATGCTTTAACTATGTTAAGATTGGTCACTTTGAATCTAAGTGTCCTAACAAGGATAAGATTGAGCATCATGAATAACATGATGAACATCATGGTGATGGTAATAAGATATATAATCTTGACAAAATCAAGAAAGATTTTAGGAAGTATGAAGGCAAGAAAGGGTCATTCAAGAATAAGATAAGTTTTGATACCAAGAAATAAAATAGTTCATTTGATGTAAGTGACATAAGTACATCTGATAGTGATGATGATAGTAATAACTAGGAAAATAATGAAACCTTATTCATGGATATCAAAATAGATATTGAGGGTTTCTCAAAAATGAAAGTCCTTATATATAATGAAGAATTAGATGAAGAAGATGCCGAATTGAACCTTCAGGTAGAATTGGTGAGTTCTCTAGAGAAGTTGAAGTTCCAAAGAAGGAAGTGTTGTGGTGTGGAGCTAAAAGCTTTAACTGTTTGCAGACACAAGGAAGGATGCTGAAGAACTAGAGCCACCGGTGTCAGCAGTATGACCGACGTCGGTCAAGTATAGTGGAGAAGGAGACTGGCGATGGTAGGGAATCGGCCGACGTCGGCAGCACCAGACTAGCAGGGACCGGCATCAGTCGCCTGTGTATTTTCAGAACTACTGTTGACGAACAGTCAGTTAAGTGAAGCGAGTGTTTGCATGTTAAGCGACTAATTATAGTCACGAGCTGCATGTCTAATTATTGTAACTAGAGTTCTATTTTTGTAAGCATGGGATCTTATTTATAGACCCATAAGGCATGTATTGTAATTAAGAAAAGAAGGCAAGTAAAAGCATTGAAGCTAGCAAGGTCAAGGAGATCAGCTAAAGCATTCAAGGCGGGATAGCAACTTAGGCTTTAGAGTTGTTGTGTTGAGAAGGAGAGAGAGGGAAGAAGGTCTTGAGGTGTGGCAAGCCTTTGAGGTGGAGGAAGAAGTGGCATCTTCCTTATTGTATTTTCTTCTAGTAGTATTTAATACAAGAGTGTGTATTATCTCTCAAATTCTTTGATGTCTCAAGTTTCTAGCTACTTTATCATTCTAGTATAATTTCGTGTTTAATTGCATATAAGAAAGTAATCAATTGTGCTCTAATTGGTAGAGCTAGAGATCCCTTGACAAGTGGTTTCAGAGCTACAATTTGCAGGAAGCAAGGTATTTTTTTTTGATTACAGGTCATTCACAGGGTTTTTTGATTGAGTGGGAGTTCAGCAATGGCAGAAGAAAGTAGACTACGAATGGAGAAGTTTAACAGCAAGAATTATCAACATTGGAGGATGCAGATTGAGGACTATCTGTATCAGAAGGATCTGTACTTACCGTTGGGTGGGGTTGCATGCAAGCCCATAGATATGAAGGATGAAGAATGGAATGTTCTTGATCGGAAGGCTCTAGGTTCCATAAGGTTGAGCCTTGCATCGTCTGTGATTTCTAGCTTATCACAGTGCAAGACAATGGAGGAGTTGATAAAATCCTTGGCAAATTTATACGAAAAGCCCTCTGCTTCTAATAAGGTATATCTTATGAAGCAGCTATTTACTTTGAAAATGCAGGAAGGTGGATTGGTACATACTCATCTCAGTGATTTCCATGGTTTGGTAAACCAATTAGCTTCAGTCAATATTATTTTTGATGATGAGGTAAAGGCTCTCTTGATTTTATGTTCTTTGCCTAAAAGTTGGGATGGTATGGTTATGGCAGTAAGTAATTCTGCATCTGCTTCTAAAATCTTAAAAGTTGATGATGTTGTGAGTGTGATCTTGAATGAAGAAATACGCAGGAGAAGCACAGGTGAATCATCAGGGAATGCTCTAAGTGCTTAAAGTAGGGAAAGGCAAAGGGAGAAGGTTGAGCAAGGGAAATCAAGGTCGGGAAGGAGATCCGAGTCCAAAGGTATTACTTGCTAGTTTTGTGGAAAGAAAGGACATAAAAAGGAGTGTTGGTTGAGAGATAAAGAGAATCAACATGCAGGTATGGAAGAAGCAAAGGATGCAAATATTGTGATGCAAGATGCTCTCATACTTTCTTCGGATAGTCAGGTAGGATCATGGATTTTAGATTCTAGTTCATCTTTTCATGCATCCCCAAACAGAGATTTGTTCTATGAGTATGAATAGGGAGACTTTGGAGTTCTTTATTTAGGGGATGGTACACCTTGTCAGATAGTTGGCAAAGGGAAAGTGCAGCTGAGATTGCAGATTGACAACACGTGGGTGTTGAAAGAAGTCATGCATGTTCCAATTCTGAAGTAGAGTCTGATTTTTGTAGGAAGGTTGGGAGATGAGGGATGCATAATAACCCTCACAGTAGATTCTTGGAAGGTTACCAAGCGAGCACTTGTTCTAGCAAGAGGTAAGAAAGTAGATACTCTTTATCTGTCTACTTGTATTACTGATTCTACTTCTGGTGTAGATTCAAAGATGTGGCCTAATAGGCTTGGTCACAAGAATAAGAAGGGAATGGAAGTTCTTGATTCAAAAGGTATGTGTTCAAATTTGGAAAGCACAGATATAGTTCATTACAGAAAGAGGAAATTTGATGCTTTTGACAGGAACAAAGAAGCCTTGGTGTTTATGGAGGAGATGAAGGACAGAAATCAGTCACAGGAGCTAAATAAATCTGATCAGGGCAGCATGGATAGAGGTTTGATCCAAGAAGATCTTGTGGATGAAAATTTCATCACTTACAGGAACACACAGACACTGATGTCGGTAGCTTGGCACCGACGTCAGTCATCTAGATACCGACATCGGTCATGTGTAGACCAGCAGGGTCGGTAGGTTAGATGGGAGAAGTCTGACATTGGTCATAAGGACCGACGTCAGTAGGAGGGACACCGGCGTTGGCCAGGGAAATGACGTTGGCAATCAGGGTCAGTGCAGGGAACCGACATTGGTCAGGAGCAGACTGGGAGATGGCCTAGATCGGTCACTGGAATGGATGTTGGGTGAATTAATAAGTCTCAAACACCCATGTGGAGGTCAGGAAAGGTATGTGAACCTCATATTCATTGTTCACCTTCTTTATATTGCTTACTGATAGTCATGAACTAGGAAGATGGAAGAAGCAATGCAGGTAGAATCCAGAAATAGTGGGAGCTTGGCATGGATGAGGAGTGTGAGTCCTTGGAGAACCAAACAAGTATTTGTTGGTAGTGTTGTCAGCTGGAAGGAAGCACTAGATAGAGGGATGGATTCCTATTTTAGAGAAGAGAGTGGATGGACACATGAGATAGAAGGTTATGGTATATGGTCTTGATTATGCTGCAGAACAATGGAGGTTTGACCATTGTATTTTATCTTTACCAGGTTGGATAATATTAGCTACATTATCCTGTTACTGTATTGTGTTACTTGTTGCAGGGTTTCATATACAGGGAGTTTTCTGAGCTAAGGGTAGAGTTGGTTCAGAAGTATGTTATGAAGAATTTGGGAGCAAAAAAATTCTTGTGGCATAAGAGACAGGTATTACATCACAGGTTTACATGGTGGTTGGTCTTCAAGAGTGACATTGAAGAGGGATACAGAGCCTAAGGAATAAAATAGATGGTGTACAGGTACAGGTACAAGTTGTAGCTATTTATCTCCAAGTGGGAGATTGTTGTGGTGTGGAGCTAAAAGCTTCAACTGTTTGTAGACACAAGGAAGGATGCTGAAGAACTAGAGCCATTAGCATTGGTAGTATGACCGATGTCGGTCAAGTACAATGGAGAAGGAGACCAGTGACGGCAGGGAGTCAGCCGACGTCGGCAGCACCAGACTAGTAGGGACCAGCGTCGGTCGCCTGTGTATTTTTGGAACTACTATTGATGAACAGTTAGTTAAGTGAAGCGAGTGTTTGCATGTTAAGCGACTAATTATAGTCACGAGCTGCGTGTCTAATTATTGTAACTAGAATTCTATTTTTGTAAGCATGGGATCTTATTTATAGACCCATAAGGCATGTATTGTAATTAAGAAAAGAAGGAAAGTAAAAGCATTGAAGCTAGCAAGGTCAAGGAGATCAGCTGAAGCATTCAAGGAGGGATAGCAACTTAGGCTTTAGAGTTGTTGTGTTGAGTAAGAGAGAGAGGGAAGGTCTTGAGGTGTGGCAAGCCTTTGAGGTGGAGGAAGAAGTGGCATCTTCCTTATTGTATTTTCTTCTAGTAGTATTTAATACAAGAGTGTGTATTGTCTCTCAAATTCTTTGTTGTCTCAAGTTTCTAGCTACTTTATCATTCTGGTATAATTCCGTGTTTAATTGCATATAAGAAAGTAATCAATTGTGCTCTAATTGGTAGAGCTAGAGATCCCCTAACAGGAAGAATCAAAAAATAAGATCATTGGTTAAGAGTTATGAGGATTAAATCAATAAATTTTAAGAGACACTAAGCATCAACACCAATGAACATGAGGAGATCATCAAACAATTGGAAAATCATATTGAAATTGTCACTACAAGTCTTAAGACCAAGGATGAAGAATGCATCAAGTTTGGAATAGAAATGGAGTCCTTAAAGGTAGAATTGGATCAGGTAACAATCAAGTTGAAGACACATCAGATATTTGAGAAGAGTAATAAATTTCTTGGTGATATTTTAAATATTAAAATATCTCTACATGACAATATAGGTCTTGGGTTTAAATAAGACCATAAAGAGAACAAGAAGAGTCAAACTTGAAAGACCTATGTATAAACTCTCAAATCTGAGACTCATAATGATCATCAAAAAGTTAATAATACTAGCATAAAGAGACTAATAAAGCATCTAAATGTAATGATTTATTTCAATTCTTTTAATGGTTATTGTTTTTCTTATCATAAATTTGGTCATAGAGCAAGTATTGGAGAATGGTCTCAAGGAATGAGTTATCATGGGACCATGAGAGAAGGTGTGATCAATAAAGAGGTATGTATACAAATGTTGTTTTATAAAATTTTCACAATATGGGACACATTTCAAAATTTTGTCCTAATGAATTTATAAGTCCCTCAAGGCTTAACAAGGTATATGGAGCTCTTAGAGTGCATGAGAAGAGTCAAACATTGGTATGGAAGTCAAAGAAAGTTAAGACTAATCATATTTATCCCAATGGTCAAGATATATTATTTGATAAGATAGAGAAAGGATCAAAAGTGGATCAATGCCAAGAACATTTTTTATTTTCATGTGTTGACAAGGTAGGCAAAAAAAATAATAAGGATGACAAGGTAGATGAGTTGAATGTTGTAGTCAAGCCTATATGGATTGTAAGGATGGACTATTAGTCTCATGATATTAAGATAGCTAAGGAAAGTGGTTTGGAGATATGGGAATCTCATGATTTCATGGATTTTTGAGATCCCTATGGAAAGGAATGACTCCATTAGGCCTTATGGAGACATTCTTCTATCTGCAGAAGAGTGAGGTTATAGTCAAAGGACTCATCTTGAGAGGATTTTAGGTTGTCTATGTTTCAAGATATAAGTTGTTTTATCTATAGCTTGTATGTATATTATAAGGTGAAAGGAGTTTTGTAATTGATTTTGGAGATAATTTCATAAGGATTCATGGTATTTAATGCAAGTCTAATTATAGGATTGTATCTAGAGACATATGGAATATAGATTGGTTTTTAAGACAAAT
The DNA here is from genome assembly GCA_037957365.1 of Torreya grandis. NCBI lineage: Eukaryota > Viridiplantae > Streptophyta > Pinopsida > Cupressales > Taxaceae > Torreya > Torreya grandis. The sequence goes on from JARHVA010004921.1 coordinate 8,525, forward strand.
ATGACCATAGAGACAAGTTGAATGTTGTTGATAGAGATGGAAGTGTGATGAAAGCCTTTGTATCTAATTGGTATATTATAAATTATTGAAATATGTTGATAAAGGTTTGTGATTCTTTATGACTCATATGATGAGCACAAGTTGTGAGGACAAAGGGTGAATATGTTTGTATAATGCTTCATTAACTCTATGATCCTGTTACCAAGAAAGGAGAAAGTTAAAAATGGGGAGAATTATCATATTTAGAGATGTTTCAAAGATTTGATTCCATATTATGAATCAAGAGGAGAATATGGTGTTATGGGGAGAGTTGTAGCTCTATGTTTTGAAGTGTCAAGATAGTGATAAGAAGCATGTTTTCTTGAGGTATAGTTCAAACGTTATAGAAGTTGTCTATAACAATTGGTATGAGCCTAAGATGAGTTTTTTTCATCATTTCTCTATGTTCCTCATTGAAATTAAGGTCCAAGGATCATATGGTAGTTTGTATAATAAACTTTGTCATTCATGTCAAAAGGGAGAGAATGAGTAGATGAGAAAAGTATCATTTTTGAAGTGATTTCATTTGTGTAGTGTGTTTTCCATCAATGAAAAATGGGGAGTTTGTTGGAATGATGTTATCATTGATGTCAAAAGGGTACATAATATAAAGGCATAATGGTCATTGATGTTAAATATGTATCATGTCAATATTGTTTAGTCAAGGGTGATGTCAAAAGTGACTTAGGATAGATGGTAGTATGTGATATATCAAGGAACATAAGAGTGTTGCATTGATGAGAACCATCATGAGTGGTAGGAGCATGGAAGGTATAGGTCATGAAATATATTTGAAGACAAATAATGTCATAATAAGAAGCCATGTGACAATATGAATTTGAAGGAAAAAGAGAATTTTAAGGAAACTAATGTCTTATGGTTACATAAAGGCACATGCCAAGGTGTTTAGGTGCATGGAAGAGAGATGTCAAATCATATGATGCTTGGTCATGTGGTTTTAGGTTTGTATGAGGATGTGGAATATTATGGTCAATATAAAAACAATGGTGTATTGATATGAGTGAGGTTTAATATCTTATATCTACTTGGTTTATTTTTTGTTAAGGTTATGACATGGACGAAATAGGTTAAAGATTCAAGTGCTTAAGTATCCTAAGCCTAGTCATGGCATGAAAAGACTTTGTGAGAAGGTATGAGCATGGTGACTTGGTAAGATTAGTGCAAACATGCATGAGTGGTTGTATGAGTTTTTTTTAGCATATATGTGAGGCATTTGAACACTCATTAGAGTTTCAAGGTGAGACTACAGGGGTAGGACCTTTAGTCTAAGTCTACATCTATACATCTCTTAAACCTTGCTTGGCCTAATGAGGCATCATGATCTATTGTCAAGGAATGTGAAGGGTGTATGGTAGTGTTTAATAATGAGAGAGGTTTTATGGCATGAATGTGAGATTTTTAACATTACAGTAAAGT
>JARHVA010004921.1:17500-77500 GCA_037957365.1 Torreya grandis
TTAAAAATACTCTTCCAATATACAAATTGGATAAAAAGAGTGTTAAGACTGAGTATTATGGCTGAAAAATGGATAAAAATCCATTATCTAAGCTTTACCAAAGCTTTTACTAAGTCTCAGCCTTTAAAAATAAAAAATGCAGTCTAGAACCTGTTTAAAACAAATACAGATTCGTGCTTTTATAATCAGTTGCAAGCCTGTGGCGTAGTGGCTAAGTCTCCTATCTTTTTACCACAAGGTTAGGGGTTCAAAACTAGCTGCCCACCTTTCTAGGTGACTTGACTGATTTTGAACTTGTCTTCCCTCCATTTTAGGTGCCTTGGACTTTGAAATTTTCCTTGGGTGGCATGATAAACATGGCAAGGTGGCGTGGCATGCTTGAAAATTTCAAATAACATGTGATAAATAATACCTAACCAAATTTTTACCTCCTAATTATTTTCCATGTGTTAAATGGATATTGGTCCACTTGGCATTCCACAACTGTGCCACGTCATTTTATGACACCAAATTTTTACCTGTCGAACCAAAACTTCAGTGGCCTATAACTTTTGCATATGGTGTCCATTTTTCAAACCACGAAAAGCATCAAAAAGCTCTCTACAAGCTCTATGCTTTGCAATCATTTTTATCAGAATATGAAACTTTTATTTTTTTTCAAAAATGGAGAGATCCACCTAGATCAAACCTCCCCACTAAGTGCTTTTAGACCCCAAAAGCGTGGTCTACATTAAAAATTCTTCTACAAAAAATATCACTACAACATATCATATTAACGATTCAAATTTCAAATTGAATCTTTGAAATGTCAGTGAAAAACAAATATCTACCCATTGCCACATTGTGGATAGAAACACATTGCTTGCTCAAATGTCGCATCTCAAAAATGGTGCATCTGTTAATCACTGCAAATTGTTCACCAAGTGTAACTGCAAACCAATTTGTTAGTGTAATAATTTTACATGCTATTTGTAACCACAATTGACAGTTACAATAAAATGCCTAAAAATGAATAAGGGTCTTATAGAATGTGGAAATATCATGCATGGCTACAAATAGTTTGTATAATTAGTATAATTACAAATGGTGCCCATAAAGGGTCTTATAAGCCTCTATTTGCACAATATAAAAGACAACATATAAATTGCTATGAAAATTTCTCAAAATAGGCATACTACTCATGTCCCTATAAACTACATATACTATTGTCAAGGTTTAAAAATGAAGTTTCAAAATCCCAAACATGAGAAAATATTCCAAGTATGTTTAACCTATCCCTTGGTTGTTCTCTACGGGCCACTCCAATAAACCATATCAACATTCAAAGCATGGTGGATGTCCTTTATCATCACATATCAAGGATCCCAATACATGAATGCATTATCAATCCACTAATCATGACAACATGAATGTCAAAATTTGTTTACCAACCCTCTTAATCAAATTTTCTTGATTAGTTGGTGAGATTTATTTAGTGGATTTAGTAACATTTGTATGGGTTGACTTAACTTCATTAATTACCTTATTGATAGGTTTATAGACCATCTTAATCTTACCATTTCTAGGATGGCGTGATGGCTGAAGTCTCCAACACTTTTCAACTCGATTTCCACTTCTGTTACAATGAGTACAAAACCTTTTGTCCACTCTATTGAAAAACATATTCTTATTGCTACTCTCATAACTCTATCTAGGACAATAGTATTTCAAAATATTTCCTAACAAAGATTTACGTTTCCAACATTTGGCTACATAATGATTAGACAATCCATAGAAACTACATGGATAAACGTGCCACAAATTTTATGTACCATAATCAAAAGGAACATTGGAATATTTATGTTGTCTAGTAGAATTAAAATCAACATGATTGCAAGTGTGGTGAAAAGAATGTGTTTTACCTTCCATCCAAGTGGATTTATAATTCTCCATAACACATCTTGCTTTTGCTTTCTCAGAGCATTCACTTGTTTCATTTTGAATACTAGATCTATATCCTAACCCTGCATGATTAGGCTTATTCTCTACTTGAATGGGGTTAGTATCACCTTGGCCATCTTTTCCTAGGCCTTTTCCATTAAACCCCATTTTAACAAGTCATTTTGAACCTATTCCTTTTGTATATTGTTCAAATTTACCAAAATCATTGTTATTAGATTCTTCATGGGAAGGAAAATCAATTGATGACTTACATGCACTTACAATGTTTTCATTTGTCATAGTGTTTGCATCTATAGTGGAAGGCAAATCCTTCACTTGTCCACCATTCTGTAGTTTTTCCACAAGCTCATCCTTGGCTCATAACTCCATTTTCAAATAGGCAATCTCCTCATCCAAGGATTACAATCTTGCTCTCAAGAAAGCATTCTCTTCTTGGATTTGTTGGTTATATGCTTCAAGCTCATCAAGCTTGGCTCTATTTGATAACTTTCCCATTGCACCTGTCAAATCACAAAATTGAAACAAATGCTGAAATAGAAGCAAAAACAACAACCAATTATTAAATCCCATTGATCAACTACTCTGATTCCAACTTGATTTGTAAACTCCACTAAAAAAACTCAAAGTGAAGTTCAAAATATGAATAATGATTTCTCAAAACTGATACAAATTCTTGAAAAACTCAAAAGAACTTGCAAAATGTTTTGGCATAAAACATTCTAGATTATTGAACCAATTTTTTAATAACATTGTGTTATAATTGTCATAATGAAAATTACTTGCATGAGTTCATTTACTAATTAAACCAAATCAACAAACTGAAACAAAATCATGCATCAAAATGACAAATTACCAAGAAACATGAAACGTGATAACGGAGTTCGGCTCAACAGATGATGCCTACATCTCCAGGTTCTCCAAAGGAGTGGACCATTTCCATTAAGGGCATTTCAACAACCTGGAAATAATAAACAACTTTCCTACAAGTTGATCTCTCAATACAAAAATTCACCTTCACCATGACTGATAATCAAGCCTTGCACTTTCAAATTTTGTGAGTCTTCACACCTGCAAAGTTGCTCCAAAAGTCGTAAAAATCTCCTCTATGGGCTTAAAAATACTCTTCCAATATACAAACTAGATAAAAAGAGTGTTAAGACTGAGTATTATGGCTGGAAAATGGATAAAAATCCATTATCTAAGCTTTCCCAAAGCTTTTACTAAGTCTCAGCCTTTAAAAATAAAAAACATAGTCCAGAACCTGTTTAAAACAAATACAGATTCATGCTTTTATAATTAGTTGCAAGCCTGTGGCATAGTGGCTAAGTCTCCTATCTTTTTGCCACAAGGTTAGGGGTTCAAAACTAGCCGCCTACCTTTCTAGGTGCCTTGACTGATTTTGAACTTGTCTTCCCTCCATTTTAGGTGCCTTGGACTTTGAAATTTTCCTTGGGTGGCGTGATAGACATGGCAAGGTGGCGTGGCATGCTTGAAAATTTCAAATAACATGTGATAAATAACACCTAACCAAATTTTTCCCCCTAATTATTTTCCACGTGTCAAATGGAGATCAGTCCACTTGGCATTCCACAATTGTGCCACGTCATTTTATGACACCAAATTTTTTCCTATCGAACCAAAACTTTAGCGGCCTATAATTTTTGCATACGATGTCCATTTTACAAACCGCGAAAAGCATCAAAAATCTATCGATGAGCTCTATGTTGTGAAATCATTTTTATTAGAATATGAAACTTTTATTTTTTTTTCAAAAATGGAGAGATCCACCTAGATCAATCCTAGAGATCATTTATTATTATAAACTTTGGCCAAAATAATGTTTTGATTAAACATTATCATTTCATAAGTTTATATAGTTTTCATATGTGTGCAATATCATAATAGAAAATATTTCTTTATGGTACACATTATGTATTAGATATCTTCACCACACAGGTTCTAGTTTATTAATCTAGATTCCCACATCATCATTATCTACCCATCCATGAAGGGAGAGACATCCCATTATTTGGGAAATAGTGCAAGGGATCTATGGTCTATGGTTAGTATATAAAAGTTCTCAAATTATGATCTCACTACCAACTAAAGTACTATACTAGGTACTACAATTGAGATTACAAATTTATAATTGAGTCTTAGAGACTCTTGACTTAATATGTCCACTAAGGCAAACTTATTCTCTTGATAAGAATGAATAATAATGGTGCATGATAGAATAAGAGGCGAGGGTAATTTGAATTCTAAATCCCCTATTGATCCAAATCAATTTGATGTTAAGAAATCTACAAAGTTGGACTGAATGCTCACAACCATGTAAGAGACTAGGGACTGAATTATGGCCCTAGAATAAGAAGTGCTTATCCATGAAGAGGATAATTATTAGGAGGAACCTAAAGAACATCCTGATAACCATGAAGATATTCAATAGTAGAGGCATGAGGAGGTTCCATAGGATATGAGAGATCAAGTAGTTGTAGAATTGGAACATGACATGAAAAAGGTGAATCCACCCAAGTTTGATGGAACTATTTTATGGGATGGAGATGAATTGTGGCTAACAAAAATTAAAAAGTATTTGAGATTCAGAATTTTTTTGAAGTCATGAAATTATTCTAGGGAGATTATCATCTTATTGGTGAAGTAATGAGTTAGTGAGCAAATAAAAATTTGAATATGAACCTTGACTCAACCACCACCACTTGGGAATAATTTGTGACATTTTTAGGTCATGATGGCTACCATAATTATATTCAATCAAAAGCTTATGGATTTTACAAATATTAAGCAAGGGGATTCATCAATGAATGAATATTAGGATAAATTCACTAAGATTATTAAGTATGTACCTCAATATTATGTGGATGAGAGTAATAAATTATCATGGGATCAAAACTCTAAATAGGTTGTGAATTATATGTGCATGTTCCATCTACCATGGATTAGGTGTTTGACAAGGTGGTTAAGTAGGAACATGAACTAAGATATCTTTCCCAAGTTAAAAATAAGTTTAAAAATAAATTTGGAAGTTCTAAACCATATTTCAAGAAGAAGAATTAGAATTAGGGGAGTGGATATTTTAAGGGTCAGTTCAAGAATTAGAATGACAAGTTTAATAGTGGTTCAAGGAATAAGAAACTTGGTAATGGTTTCAAGGGAAACTAACAGTCTAAGAAGAGAGGACCTATTGAAGGTTGTTTCATTTGTGTAGGTCACCATTTTGCATGAGAATGTCCTCAAGAGTAGTTGAATAATAAGGGTTCAACTTCTTAGTAAGGTACATTTCAGCAATGGATTCATTTAGCTATTGACAATTGAAAGGATGAGTATCAAACTTCACCCATAGAATTGTCAAGTATTTTGTTCAATAATCTAGTTTATATTTTGATTGATACATGAGCTACATAATTTTTCATTGATATTAGAGTGATTATTAAATTATCTATAAAGGTTGGAGTTATAACAAATTCATGGTTGGTACAATATGGAAATGAGTCAAAGGATAAAGTTGACAAGTGTCTAGTTGAAGAAGAGATTAGACTGCATGAGTTTACTATAGTAGTAGATATTTTTACAGCACTTTTGGGATCATATGATTTGATCCTAGGAGTTAATTGGATTGCTAATAATAAAGCTAAGGATGACTATTTTCTAAAGAATTTTGAGAGTCAAGATGATTTAAAAATTAGACACAACTTCAAGGTGAGAGAAGGGAGTTGAAGCTAAGGAATATTTATGCAATTCAACTCAAAAAAACTCAAAGGAGGGGATGTAAGGAATTTATCATTAAGATAAATGATATGGAAGAATATAAGGAACCATCTATCAAAGATTATCATTTTTTGAGAAAATTTCATGACATGTTTCTATAATAATTACCAGGATTACCACCTAAGCATGAGTTTGATTTATCAATTGATATCATACCTAGATTGAAAATATAATCTAAGGAATAGTACAAAATGACAACCACTAAATTGGTTGAGTTAAAGGCACACCTTTAGGATTTTTTGTCAAAATGGTTGATTTGACTGAGTGTGTCACCATGGGGTGATCCAATTGTCCTCATCAAGAAGGAGGATGACATTCTTTACCTATGTATAGATTAAAAGATGTTGAATAAAGCAATTATCAAAAATAGATATCCATTTCTATGAATTGATGATCTGCTTGATTAAATGTGAGGAGAAATAGTATCTTTTAAGATTGATCTTAGAATAGGGTATCATTAGTTGAGGATCTATGAAGAGGATATTCTAAAAATAACATTCAAGACTTGATATGGGAACTAAAAATGCATAGTATTACCATTTAGATTGACAAATTCTCTAGCAAAATTTATGAATCTTATGATTAGTGTGTTCAGAGATTATCCAAATCATTTTGTTTTGGTCTTTTTAGATGACATCCTCATTTATTCCAAGGATTTAGAATTGTTTTTTCAACACTTGTGGAAGCAAAAATTATATGTCAAGTTGTCTAAGTGTGCATCTTTCCTAAATAAAATGTAGGATTTAGGACATATTATTAATGTGGATGGTATTTCAATAGATCCAACAAAGATAAGAGCCACAATGGAGTGGATAAAACCAAAGAATGTGCATGAGGTAAGAATTTTCATGGGATTAGTAGGATATTATAAGAAATTCATTCTAAATTGATCTAGGATAGCTAATCTAATCACCTCTCTTCAACATAAGAATAATATTTTTATCTCATCAAATAAGTGTGAGGTATCCTTTCAGGTACTGAAAAAGAGTATTTATTTATCACCAGTTTTAAGACTTCCTGATCCTAGTGGTCAATTCTTAGTGATCACTTATGCATATGGAAATGGAATTGGAGGAGTTTTATGTATGATGTATCAATGGTAGCCTATGAGTCTAGGAAACTAAATCCATATGAGGTGAATTATGCCCCTCATGACATAGAACTTGTAGCACTTGTGCATTCTTTTCAAAATTGGAGACATTATCTATTGGAAAAACCATTTGAGCTCAAGACTAATAACTTGAGACTCAAGTACATTTTCACCCAACTAAAGTTGAATGTTCATCAAAGGTGATGGTTATATTTCTTATCTAATTATGATTTTTATATTATTTATATCAAAGTCAAAGATAATAGACTAGTTGGTGCTCTAATTTGTAGGAGGTAATAACAATCATGGTTACTATCAAGAGTACTTTCAGAGATCAAGTGATCAAATTCTTTCTAAAAGATGAATTTTATTATCAAGTCAGGAAAGCATTATCTAAGAATGATCAAAAACCTAGGTATAAGATATTTAAGATACATAATGATGGTATTTATGGTACAATGGTAAGATGTATGTGTGTGATAGAGAGAGTCTAAAGAGAAAAGTGCTAAATGAATCACCTAGGACATCTAAGAGTAACCAAGCTCATAGATGAGCTTAGACCACTCTATTTATATAAAGGAATCAACAGAGATGTAATGAATTTTGTGTCTTGTTATTTGGAATGTCAACATGTGAAAGCTGAACATGTGCATCCAACTAGATTATTGTATCCACATGGCATACCAGAATGGAAGTGTTAGGTGATTAGTATGGAATTCATCCAAGGGTTTCCATTTTAATGTAATAAACATGAAATTATCTTAGTTTTAATTGGAAAACTAACCAAGGTATCCCACTTCATACCAAGAAATTTGATAGATGATGCACCTACACTTGTGAAGAGATTCATGAAGGAACAGTATCGATTACATGGTTTTATAGAGAAGATAATTTTTATATTTAGATATGAGGATGACTTTTATATTTTTGTTTACTCTAAATTTAGATCTGGGTACATAGATAAACTTGAATACTCCTTATCACCCATAAACTGATGGATAGACATAATGAGTTAACTAGGTTTTATAATATCTCCATCATATGTATTGTATGGATCATCAATACAAGTGAGATGAGTACCTTCCATTGGTTGAGTTTTCTTATAACAACTCATACTAATTAGCATTAAATATGGCTCTATTTGAGGAATTGTAAAGAAGGAAGCGTAGAACAACAATTAATTGGGATAGGTTAGAAAACATGGTAGTAGTTGGACCTAAGATGATTTTATAAATGAAAGAGTAAGTAATAAAAATTAGGCATAGGATGGCTGATGCTAATGATATAAAAAAAATTATGTTGATTTCAAGAGAATAGCTAGGTATTTTTCTATTTGTGATAAAGTCTTTCTATAAGTTAAGCCTTAGAAAAGCTTGATTGAATTCAAGAATTCAATGAATCTTTCACCAAGATATGTGGGACCCTTTAAGGTTTTATAAGTGGTCAATAATGTAGTGTATAGGCTTGCATTAACATCATATCTAGATATTTTGTATAATGTCTTCCATGTATCTTATCTTAAAAAGTATATTTTTGATCCTTCACATGTGTTGGATTGGAATGTTTTGCAAGTTTTGAACCCTAAGGTACTCATGGAAAAACCAATCATAGCAATTTACACTCATAAACTACATTTGCATAATAGAGAAGTGTCACATTGTAAGGTCCTATGGGACTGATATTTTTAGGATAGTGCCACTTGGGAGGACTATGATAAGTTTTACATGTTGTTTCCACATTTGTTTGCTTGATTTTCTATTACATATCATATTATTTTTTACTAAATAATATTTTAAATTCATAACTTGTGTTTGAATAAATATGATAGTGATGATGACTAGATTTAGGGAAAAGGATGTCACATCTTGATTTCTCTCTAAAATGAATAACCTATTTGATCCATGAATTATTATGGTTGATTAGTTGATTATGATTAGTTGATTAACTAATATTTGATTAAGCTTTATGACAAATAATGATTATGGGATAGTTATGTGTTGCTTAATTTATATGATTAGTTTACTATGAGTTAACAATACTTTTACATTCTGTATATTGTTATCATGTTTTTTCATTATACCACATTATTTTATGGATATAATGATGTTTTGGTCTAACTACCTTCATTTTTGTGAGGTAGATTTAGGATAGATTCTTCCCTCAGAGTGTGATAGAGTGAGAGCATCATCAGAGAGGTTGGTTTAGATGAAGACATTAGGAGATGATAGAGAACAAATCTATAAACCCTTACACACACCACATTAGTATTTCATGATTGTGTGGTTAAATTTTTAGATAGATAGTTGTAGTATACTTTGGTTTTCATTTGAATGACTATTACGATATTTTATATTTTATCTAGTCTAGTTGCTATTAATGATCATGTTAAATGAGTGAACTCATATATATTTTACTTATCATACATCGATTATCTTATTTGGCATAATTTATTTATTGAATGAGTGAATTCATATATATTTTACTTATCTTACTTCCTTAATTGGGTATGGTTGTGTAGTATAACATTATGATGATTTTTGTTTTTGTTATTTGATCTTTAAGATTTAGATAATAATAATTAAAGATTATTATTATGATGTATTATATGTGAATATCCTAATGTCAAAAAGATATAACTAATAATGTTATAAAAGTTATTTTATTTTATTAAATATTAATCAAGGGATTAATATCCATAATAAAATAAACATTGGTTATTATTGTTAAATGATTTAATGAAATTAGTATATTTGCAAAGTATGTTTGTAAATGACATTTTAATGTTAAACTATAGTCTTTAAATACATATTAGTATTTCCATACTATATGGTAATATGTTAAACAAATGGTTGACTTTGAATGGGAAGTTAATATCAACTAATTCAATAGTTGTTGCATGGTATAGCATGAAGTTTGTGACTTTTAGTTTATTTGATTGTTTTTTTAGTTTGGGAAGTTGATGAGGGAATAACATAAGTCAATGACATGAGATTATATTTGATATTATAAAATTATTATTTTATTTAGTTAAAAAGAAGTATTGAGATGATTAGGGTTACTAACCACTCATCAAATTTGGATAAACATCATTTTGGGAAAATCATGGAGATGGTTTTGTTTGCATGGTGGTGGATTTTGGAGTTAGTTGAGTTATATGGGCATGCATATTTTTGAGTTAGTTTTATCTATCATTAATGATGGAGAAGGTACTAGTGAATAAGTTAATGGAGATGAATAAAAAGAAGGGAGATAATTATGTGAGCATACAACATGACACACATCATACAATAGAGAATAAACATAAGAGAAGGAGGAGAAAATTTGAGTGAAGGAAGAAGAAGACATTCAAATCCTTGGCATATTTACTAGGTTGGTTTTGTATTTAAATTCTTGTGTGTGAAATATTGAATGGGTCTTCAAATTCATTTGGTTACTGGGTTTTCATTATTTTAAACATAAAATCAATGGGCTATATGTAGGGCCCTATGGAGGGATTAGCCTCCACAAAACCCTACATCTAACCTAGGGTAACCTAAGGAGGTTGGGTAGAGCTGTATAATTGGCCATGATTGTTTTAGGTTTTTAAAAAAACTCAGTAATAAAGTTTTCTTTTAATTTAAATATCATTGTTCAATCTTAGAAGATTATTCTAATGGGTGTGTGTGTGTGTGTGTGTGTGTGTGTGTGTGTGTGTGTGTGTGTGTGTGTGTGTGTGTGTGTGTGTGTGTGTGTGTGTGTGTGTGTGTGTGTGTGTCTGTGTGTGTGTATAGACACACACACACACATTGTATATATATATATATATATATATAAATATATATATATATATATATATATATATATATATATATATATATATATATAATATGGCTCGATCTAGTTTTGAACCAATTTATTATACATATTCATTAAGGTATAAATATTTATGGAAAAACTTTGAAACAATATGTGGGTTCATTTGTGTAAATGTATTTGGATTTTTAGGTATTAAAAATGGGTTCCTCATTGAAAAATAGACTATGTAGTATACACACACATATATATGAACATAGTCAAATGAATTATTAAGATGTATATACATATATATGTATAGTAGTATATATTTATATATACTCTATTATTTTGAAACCTAGGGCTTCTAAGGGTAATTCTATGTGTGATAATTATAAGATGATTGTTTATATATATATATTATATATATATATATATATATATATATATATATATATATATAATTAGTTTCTAATGGGTTTTGATACTTTGGGTTTTAAAATGAATTATATTCATTTTAAATATTCAAGTCATAGTATTCATTATGGACTCTATTTTGAGTCTAGTACCCTGCATATTTACTTATATGGAAATATGATAACAATACCATTTAAGATTTAAGCATGGGTATGGATTGGTCAATGCATGAAGGTTTTGTTTTAGGCTCAATTGTATGCTTATATATATATATATATATATTGATGTTAATATGATAGTTAAGATTTCATTATATTCACTTGATGTGAGTACTTAATTGATAGCTTGACTATATATTAATATTATGTATTTGGAATTAGTTATAATTTGGAAAAAGAACCTTGCATAGTTATTAGCATTATTAGGTATACATGTTTATGTTATTGTGCATAAAAAGGTTTATATGGTTAATTCTGTGATATTATATCAAAGACCCAATTTCACCATAGTTAAGCTGAGTGTATGCATTTAATGTAAATTTAATCCAATGGGATTTTGATTTGTGATTAAAAGGATTGGTATAAATTAGGGGTTATGTATTTATGGAAAATCTATGTGTGTGAGTGAAACAAGAAATTACGGTTTCATCTAGTTTAATAAAAGGGCTTTATGGGCTATTTTAATTGATGGATAAGTATACATTGAGATACAAAATACTTCAACATATTTGACATTGGATATCATATTAGGTGTATATTGTATACAATATAGTATTTTTACATTATTGTAATGGTATTTGAAGATATATCTGTATGTATGTATTTATGTATGTGTGTGTGTGTGTGTGTGTGTGTGTGTGTGTGTGTGTGTGTGTGTGTGTGTGTGTGTGTGTGTGTGTGGTAAAATATACAATTGGGGACTATGTCATAAAATCGTAATTAGTTTTACCATATATATATGCATAATAGTATAGTGCTTGAAAAAATTATTGTTAATCATTGTGTAAATAAATGTTAGAATATATTTTAATGTTTGTATAGAAGCATCAAATTAAATTATTAAAAAGTTTAAATATAGAGCATATTGTTATGTTTTGGACTAGATTTTGTTTTATATGTGGAATACGAACAATTATATAGGCTTGTGTTATAATGATTATTTCAGGATGAAATAACATTATAAGTTACTTGTGAGAGGGGTAACTAATAGTTTAGATATATTCATTACCCAAATGATATGTTATATTGAGGATTGTCTTTGAATTTTGTTTATTATTTTTAATAAATTAGATGTTATGGATTCATTGCATTTCTTTTAACAAACTAAATGAATGTATGTGATATTTTTAACTTAGCATAATTTTTATTATCTAAAGGAAAATATTTTGAATGAATCTATTGATTTTTATATTATTAAATATTTTTACTGAATCTTGCATTCATAATCCTAAATAAGTAGTGGATAAAATCCATTGGCTTAATTATCACGATTAATGCAAGATGAGGTGTAATCTGATTGAGTGGTGTATACAAATTTGACTAATCTTAGAGATCATTTATTATTGAAAAATTTGGCCAAATAAATGTTTTGATTAAACATTATCATTTCATATGTTGATATAATTTTCATATTTGTGTGATATCAAATTAGATTTTTTTTTTTTATGGTACACATTATGTATTAGATATCTTAAACACATTATATACCCATCTATGAATGGAGGGCCATCCCCTTATTTTGGAGACAATGTGGGGGATCTATAGTCTATGGTTGGTGTGGAAAAGTGCTCGAATGATGCTCTCACTCTCAATCAAAGTAATATACTAAGGACTACACTTGAGATTACAAATTGATATTTGAGTCATGGAGACTACTTTATGGAGATTTTTAACATGTTTTATCATTTGAGATACTATTATGTATTGCTAAAAACTTTAGCATTTATACATTATACCTTTACAACAGTGGTTATAATATTTTATCAGTCATGGAAGAATTTATATTATTTTATTTATGGCTAGATGTAGTATTTATTATTGTTTAGATATTATTCATAATTATAATATTTTTTAATGATGATTCTTATATAAGTGGATTAGATATAAACCTTCTCATTAAATAAATTAGTACAATTAGTTAATGATCACTAGTTAGGTTTCTTGTGGTGAAATCTATATGATGAATACGTGTAATTAATTTTATTTTAAAAATTACTATATTCCTATAAAACCCATTAGGGTTGTTATAGGGAGACACTAGGAATGAAGATGTTGTTTTGGATTTGTGATAAGTTAATAGGGATAATTTGGTCTTGGAGATATTCATATAGGTCTTGGTACCAAGGGGGGTTGTGAACATCAATGTCACATACCATCATATAATCTAAGCACACATTAATTGATTAAAGAAGATTATTGATAAAAAAAATTGATATTTTTTTGACATTTTTGACCATTGATAGCATGGATCTAATTATTTTCATTGAATCTTTTACTCTATTATTGCATATTTTGACCAATATCTCTAATCTGATATTGGTATAGAAATTTATTAATGATAATTTTGGAATCCCCATATACCATCAAATAATTAATTTTATATTTCATAATGAGAAAGAGTCATGGAATGAGTTCCTTATATTTTGACATATTGTTAGTGAAATGAAAACTAATGTTAAAGGACTTGGGAATAAGACCTCCTTGTGTCATAGTAATAAGAATGTCAAGTAAAGATTTGTGGGATGTGACAAAACCATAAAAATAAATATTCCATTACTTGGATTCAATAGACACTTCTTCACAACTTTTGGGAAGTGAACACCATTGATAAACAATATTTTTTAAATTGATGAATAGTTTTTCTCATAGGATACAATCAATATTCTCAAATAGTAAACTACACATTCACATTGATCATCATGTTGAGATAAAATTTACCCTAGTGCATGTTCATTTGTTGAAATGGAAAAAAGAAACTACCCTAGTGGAGGTGGGTTCAACCTTGGTGGGTTGGGAAAATAGGTTTTTAATTATTCAAAAACTTATTGGTAATATGTGTTCCATTGGAAAGTGAACCTTTCTTCAAAATTTGAGTAAAGGAATGACACCAATCTTTAATTTATGAGATGAACTAGAAAATAGACTAGATTTTATGTTGCAAGCTACATAGATGCTTAGGGTAGAAGGAGGAGGCATATCCATGATGGATTTTACCTTTGAAGGATATAATTCAATTCTAATATGAGATTAAATGAATCCTAAAACATTTACAGAAGTGAAGCCAAGGATGCACTTCTTAGGATTGAGGCACACTTTGTATTCATGAAGTTTCTCAAATATTCTTTGTAAACTGTCAAGATATCCTACACATGTCTTTGATTTTGCTGTAATTTCATCCACATAATTCAACAATATCATGTATCATGTCATGGAAGATGATAGTCATGTCATGTTGGTAGGTTTCACCAATATTATTTAAGCCGAAAGGCATGACTTGATAAAAAATGTCCCCCATAAAGAGGTGAATGTCTTTTTGTTCTAGTTTTTAGGTGTAATTTTTATTTGGTTATATCTTGAGAAGTTGTCCATGAGGAAAAAATATTATAATTTGTACTTGAAATGGCTATCATTTCAATGTTTGGTAGGGTAAAATCATATTTAGGGTAGGATTTGTTGATATCCCTAAAACTAGTACACAAGTGAATCCCTTGCAGTTTCTTTTTTACTAGAATAATATTTGATATCCATTTTAAGTAATCAAGTGGCCTGATAAAACTTGCTCCTAATAGTTTTTCTAATTCTTTCTTAACTAGGATAATAATATGTGGATGCATTTTCCACAACTTTTATTTAATTAGATTAACATTCATGTGCACAATAAGATGATGTACTACCAAAGATGGATCCAAACCTAGAATTTCCACATAAGTCCATGCAAAGATGTCAATAAAATATTTCACAATAAAAATAATAAAATTTTGCTCATTTTTAAAGAAAGTTTTATAGGGATCTTTTAGCCACTAGTTTAAACAAAATTAGTATAAAACAAAAAATAGCTAAAGATCAAAAATAATTTAGAGAAGGCCTTTATTCAAGCATGAACATACTAGAAACCAAAATCAAATAGACAAACCAACAAAATAAAACCAAAAAAATCAAAAAATACCACAACCAAAATATTAGCTATAACAAAAAAGCTCCTTGGATCTTGTATTATCTTGAGTAATCTCCTACTCCTCATTGATCTTGTGGCTAGTTTATTTTAGTAGAACCTTTTTAATTCTACCCTTGGTATGCTTTGAGGAAACTTCATCAGAGGTGAGGATGGTAATTTATTGAGTTGAACTTGGGGCCCGTTTATGATGAGAAGTGGTTTGATTAGTAGGGGATTCCTCAGAAATATCCACTAGTTTGATCTTATTTTCTAGTGGAGGGTCTTCCATATTTAATACCACATCGAAGTCATTATTGAGGCTCACCATTGCCACTTTTAGATGATTCCAGTCAATAATAAGATTTTACATGGCCGTCTCAACATTTTCAAGATTATCTAAAAAACTTGAAAGTTCTCTATTATGCTAGTATTTTGAGTCTCCCAAGGAGTGGGTTAGGGTGCCTTTAAGGCTAGTTGCCTCCTTGGCATGAGTGGAGATGATCTTCCATTTTTTGGCATAGGGTAGTGAAGGGGATATCAAGTGATTGAGAGGTGTATGATAAAGGATGGTTGAGGGGGTGAAGGATCTATATGTGGGGTAAGCCTCTTCATTATTAGGAGGCTTAGGGACTTAAATAAAAGGGTATTCAATAAGGGAGATGGGATTGATTAGGAAAGGCTCACCTTTTTGTACCAACAAATAAATCAGACCATGATGAATAATGTCATTTTTATTACTCACCTAGTAAGTTAGGGTTGTGCTTTCCAAGGATTTTAGTAAATAAAAAGGCAAAATTATTTGTTAACCTTTGAAATGGTTAAGAAGAAGGAAGTGACATGGAAAATTATAGTGAAATTTACTTATAAAGTGAGATATTTCATCATTTTAGGTAGATTTTTGGCCAATGATTTGGAATATTAAGCCTATGGAATCCTTTTTTATCTACCTTCATCTCCTCATCAATTTTGATTTTTTTTGCATAAGTTCCAACTTATGGATGATATCATTGAAATCTTTCATCCCATTTCATGACATGCCTATCACATCACCAATACTTTCCTTTGAGATAATAATTATCAAACCCCTCATTCTAATTATATGCTTATTCTAGGAGATAAAAAATCCTTCAATAGGTTTTCATCATGGTCAAGAATTTGTTTCATGAATGAGTCTAAACCCCCTTGTAAACTTGTGATCTTTATTAATGAGGTACATGTCAAATTTAATTATTTATGGATCATCATACGTACCAATGTTTACTTTGGTAGTGTCTTCCACAAGAAGTATGGAACCATCTTTTAAAATATTTAGAAATGAATGAAACTAATATTATTTAGGGGCTTATGAGTCATAAGGCTCACCCATGTAAAAATAATTAGAATCATCCATGTCTAGTAGTGGCTAAGTAAAAAAATTCTATGGAAAGTAGTGAGCTATTTTTTTGAAGAATCATTACTCATTTAAACTGATGCTAGACCTACATGGGAAATGTGAACTATAGGAATCTATGCTTCTTAAGGAAGAAATAAAACCTCCCCATATAAGGTTGCTTGAAATAGATTTTCACTAATGGACTTGTCTTTTCATTTACTTTTTCCTTGATCCAGAGGCACTTCAAAGAGGTTTTCACCAATTAATCTCAAAATTTTATGTTCTTTTTAACCAAAGAAGTTTGTTTTTTCTCCAAATTTTGTGGTGGGGTCCAATGTGAAGTCAAAACATTGTTTATTATCACCAAAAATTAAGCCATCTCTGAGGTCCATGAACTCAAAAATCACCTCTTCATGGTATAAATCATCTAATGGTATGATATAATATTGATGGTCTCAATGGATTAGTTCAGGATATTGGAGAGAAAGAGGAACATGTGATATGATAATGATAATGACATTGGTATAAAATAAGTTGGTTTTGAAAAACTCATCATATACACTATAATGGGGCATGGTATCACTCCTAAGAGTTTCATAATTAATCATTAAAGTGGTATCAATCTCAAAATATGAGGGGTCACCTTCAGGTGATGTGAATCCAATATTTTGATTTGTTGTATGTTTTTCTACAGGGATGGGTTCAAGGATGCCTTATTCTTTTACCCCCAGACCTTTACCTTTATATTCTTGATTGTCAACAATTCTATTAGGAATGGGGTTACTGATATTCTAAAATCACATAGAAAATCCATAACCATGTAACCAAGACCCTTCAAAACTTATGGGTTAGCCTTGATTTGGTGAGGTATATTTGACAAACACAAGAAATGTTTTTTGGTGTCCATGTTTGCCATACCATGTTGGGCCTACTAGGATTTTTAGTAGTCTTGAGCATATTATTAGACTCAAAATTTTGGGTAAATCCTTTTTAGAATAATTATCACAAAATAATATTGGTATAGAAGAGTCACAACATATAAGATCATGGCATAGGAGTCCATGACACAAGAAGACCAAGTCAGAGTAAATATGCATAATAAATAGAGAACCCAAGAATGAAGGACTAGAAAAACTAGAAAAAGATGTGGGGAGCATGTAGGAAGTAGAAGTTTATGGATAAATTCATAGGGATGAAAGAGATTAAGTTAAGCACAATTTTAAAACCAGCCCATGAAGATAGGCACTCAAAGATGAGGATCTAGTACCAAAGAGAGTAAATAGGGGCACAAAGTCTTAGGTCCTCAGTAAATAAATGTAATTGGCCACCATGAATCAAGTGTGATGATGATCATTAGTGAGTCAATATGAGTGTGATTATGTTTATAACTACTTGATTAGGGACACCCAAGCATAAATTCCCTTGGATAAAACTATGTAAGGTTATTGGTTATTATTGTGTTGATGTGATTGAGAATATTATTGTGAAATTTTATTATTGTACTTGGTTAGAAAATATTAATATCTAAATATGATTGAGTTTCTATATAAAAAATGTTATGTGATATTTATAATCACTTATTATTATGATGAATGGAACCTATGTTACTTAAATGTTATTTTTGTGACTATGGAGACAATGGTATTGGTTATCTTATATGTTGTTTAGTTAACTGAGTTTAGGTCCATAGTTATTTATTTATTTTTATAATTAATCATTAAGTAGTGTATGTTTTTGAGTGCCCTTATATGTTAAATAGACCCTCACATGACAAAACTAATGGAAACTAGTCCCTCACTTCATGTTTCAAGTGAATGCATGAGAAATCATTCTTACATGAAATGCCAATGCACCAACACATTGGGTTTTTAGTCAATTTAGTTGTGACTAAAGAAAGTTGTGCTTAAGTAGACAAAATAATCCTAATATTTTGGTTCCATTTCCAAGGACCTATATCACTTTCCATCATTATGGTGGAAGATGATTTAATGACTTTCACTTGAGAATATTGAGTGATGGAATACTAGTGTTGAGGATAATTTTTCAATATTGTTTCTTAAACATAGAATGTCCATGTACACATGGGTTGAACAAAATCTATACAATTTTCTATATGAGACATTCTTTGTGGAGGTATTTATTCATCTACATGCTTGGATTATGGCTTATATTCAAGACCAGTCAAGGAACCATGGATGGAAGATAATTTAGACACTAGAGTGTTAGTCAACTTTAACACAATTGAGAGTGCCTTGGATGTGTGATATTGATATTTTGTGGCATGGGGTTTTGAATAGTTACATATTGGAATACCTAGTTTTGACTTATTCTTGTCTAAAAGAGGCTCAATTCCACTTTTTTGAGAATCTCATGGTTGATATCTCAGACACTTTCTATTAGAGATGATGAATATTTATGGATTTTGAACTTGAGACTTTTTCCATGGAAGGATAAACTCTTTTTTACATGAGTAGCGTGGTTGGTGGGGAAATGAAGGGGTACTTATGAAGTAGAATTGTTGGTTTAGTATAGTATATAGTCAATGGGAATTTTGAAAGCACAAATATGATGAATATCGATGAAAGATTATGAGTGGAAGCAATCTAGGATGGGGTCAAGAGGACTCATAAAGTGGTATAAGTGTCCATAAGGAATCATAAGAGAATAAGGATCATCCCTCAACCATTGGACCATAATTAATGCTATTTTTAGTAAATATAAAATAAGGAAGCTAAGAAGTTGTGATTGAAGATGTTGGGACCCCTTTTTAAGAAGACTTGATCTCATGCCAGCTAGACCAACTGCAACATGTAGAGACCCATAGAGGAAGTGAAATACCCATTTTACACACCTTGGTGCTAACTAGATAGACTTCCAGAGTGCCCACACTACCTAGTCAATAGTTACATAGTATCATGATTCTCAAGGCATACCTTCTCAGTCTTGTACATCATAGTTTGATGCTCGAGGAACATGGAGATATCAGTAGTGGAGTAGGTAAGAATACATCCCCAACCAATATCCTAACACCCATTATGCACTTTGGTTGTCTTATATGGTGTAATGGAGCTGACAATCTCTCAACTACCCATCCTTCAACATGTGCCTATCCATTTAGCACTAAGAGTGGCCATCGCTTATATAAAGGAAGCAAACTTCAAGATCAAAAGGAGGAGACCATTAAAAATGAAGTTATAGTGAATTAGAGAGTGATATAGGGATTAATTATTGAATTGATAAGTAGTAGATGTAAGCCATCCTCATCTATTAGCCTTTAGCATTGGTTAAAATAAGATTGAGTAGTGAAGGCTTTTACTGGCTATTGTAATGTAAACAAGATATCAATGGATGAATATTAATTGTTAGTGATTTATTTTATTGTGTTATAGACTATTTGAGTTGTGAAGTTCCATCCCCATGAAGGATGTTAATGAACTAAGACTCAACCCTAATAGTAAGTGGTACCTTCATACCACTTAACCTCTTACCTACCATGAAAGGCACTTATACTAGACCCTATGTCAAATGATGACCTTCAAATAAATACGCATACTAATGTGAAATCCCTTACCTGCATGTAATAATAAGGACTCAACCCCCTTAATTTGAGCATGTGCCCATAGACCTATCCATTTGAGCCTTTGCACTAGAGACTCTATGAATCCCTTGAACCACTACACCCTAGACAACCCTCGATTTCACCATGACATAACTATCCCAACACAAACCTAGTCCTTTAACTATCATGATTTGGGTGAGGGCATAAGGTTTGTGCCTTATGTGAAACTAATGCCAGTGTGTTAGCATGTTTAAATGTTATATGCCAGACCTTACTCCCCTTCTGTCTAACTAATTTAACCCTAAAAGTACCTAATAACTAGAGTTGCATGCATGATTGAGTGTCATGCCTACTTAGATAACACACTTCACTATAACATTTTGGTTTCATTGTAGGGACATGTTGAATTCCATTACAAAGATGTTGCAATGAGGTGTTGCTCTAACTATCACTAAAAAATGTTGAGTGTTGGCTAGAGAAAATTTAAGATTACTTCATGTAAAATCATCCCACATGAAAAATAGAGAAGCCATGAAAATGGGTGTAGAATTATCTATATGACCTATTGTATGAAGTATTCTTCTATGAGTTATCGAGCACATATATATAATGGTTGGTTGATTATGTTGATACCAAATGAAGAAGTTATGGATAACACCTTATGTGGATCATAGAGCACATAGAGAGGCTAGAAATCATGGATGAAGTGTGGACATGTTCCATAGACAAGTGTTGGGATGGCACTTTGAATAGCTACATGTTGGAGTTTGTAGTGTCAACCTTTTCATGCCCAGAAGAAGCAAAGCATGAGTTTATTTGAGAACCAAGGGGTGTGTTCATCAAAGGAATCCATACCAAGATAAATAATGTCATGGTTGATTATAAGATAGAGACCATAAGGATGGAAGGCTAAAAGTCCTTACGCATATGGGCAAGCATGAAGAAGTGTAGGAAAGGTGCCATGGAAGAGAAACAAAAACTTGACACTTGAAAGCTCTAGAGGCTAAACTATAGTAAGCATAGATGAAGGTTGATGGAAGGCTTAGAAACTAAAAGTGTTAAGAGGACTTATAGTAAGAAATAAGGGCATGGGGAAGGATATTTTGAAATACCATAGTGTGATAAGCTAGAATAATAAATAAGTGGTCATATTTCATCGATATGTGTTGGATTTAACTAGTTCCTACTAGATAAGGTGCTTGAGGATGCGCTAGAGGCACCTACCCCCTTTAAACCTAAAATGAAAGCACATGCACTAGATTCCCTCTTTGAAAACATAAAAAAGGTAACTAAACATGTTAACCTAATAGACTACAATTGAACCAATATTTTAGATCAAGGATTTGTGATTGAATAAGTGATCCCATATGAGGAGCTAAGTAATGGTATGGCTAATTGAGTAGGCACTAGTCTAAGTGACATGAATATAAGTGCAAATATTCCTATGCAAGTAATGTCAATCATGCAAATTGGGTAATAGCTATCAAGAAGTGGTATAGTGCCACTAGTGATTAGAGTCATGATATCAATATCTATGTTGAAACCTACTCCATTAGGGTCAATGCTCAACCCTACTAATGGGGATATTGAAGGACTACCCCCTACATAGAAGGAGGTAAGGCACTAAGTAATCCCACACCACTACCTTAGAAAATATACTATAAGATATCCATGTGTCTACTTAAGTATCATAGAGTTAAAAATTTGATAGAACATGTGATAAAATGTGAATTGTAATGGTATGGTTAGGGCATTATTTAGCCTAAGCATAAGGCAACATAGTTCATGACAACCCTATTGGATCGTGCCCATACCTGGTATCAAAAGTTTGATCTAAACTAGGCTATAGTTGACTATGACATGTTGAAGGGAGCATTCCTAAAGGAGTTTCACATTCTTGAGTTTAAATAATAAAGCATCATAGTGCTCAAGGAGATAAGCCAAGGGTTATCCAAGAGCATGTGATTTTATGATGCATGGTTTAAAACTCTCCTCTCCAAGCTTCCTTATGATATCCAACCCTTCTAACAAACACAATGGTTATTGGAGGCCTATTGGTGAAATTCAAAAGGGTTTTATCCATTAAAACCTTCATATAACCCCATGAAGTGCTCAAATCCATGCTCTAGGTCAAGGCGGTAGGCAACATCGACACTGGGATTAGTCCATTAATGGAGGCATAAATTGTGTCAATAGCTTCTCAAGTATATAATCTTACTATTGGATAAGCACATGACTCTCATAGTGGGCTATGTTACATCTAATATGAGATATAGGGGTACAATAAGAAAAAATACCCATGTAAGAATTTACATGTAATAATCCCTAACTATGAGGTTTGTCATGGAGTGCATGACTACTAAAACTATCCCCTGTTATAATGTGTTGGTCAAGTAAATACTATAGTTTAATACAATATGTGTTATTCTTACACACACATGATGATAAAATATAGATTCATCAATGAGATGTGCTAAAACATGGATAAAGACACAAGGTAAGCCATAACTTCCACTGGTGGTTAGGTAAGCCAAGGTAATGAGGGTTATGGCTAGAACAACATGGGTTATGGAAACCAAAGAGGAGCACGTGGTTGAGGAGGTATACATGTTGGAGGTAGATTCCCACCATGATATTGTTATAAGTTTGGGTTGACTAAGCATTATCAGCATGACTTCCCCACACACCTAATATGTGAGCACTACTGAGGCCCACATGTAGTCAAAGACTACCTAGATATCTAAAAGAAGTTGATGCAAGGTCAGATTGGCATGGATAAAGGAGTCATTATGGTGCAACATGAGTCAAAAGAAGGAATATGGGCCCCCAAGCCACAAAAAACTCCCAAGGGGCCTCTAAAGGTGTATGTCATGACTCAAAGTGGGCTCAACACTTAACCACCTACCATTCCAAACTAAGCACTATGCTTGGAATATGGTGAGTTAAGGCACACCAAGTGCATGACTTGGCGATATCCAAAAGTAGTATCATATCCTAATCCTACATGATAAAAGGATGTCTTGTATTAAGCGATGACCATGATATAAGACTTATATGGAAAACTCAAATTGGCTAGAGACTTGGAGGCTACTATGTACCTAGGGATATGATATTAATGTATATGGGTTGATAGAGATGCCAACATGTGGCATGCATCCCCTTAGTTCATTATATGGGTACAATATATTAAGATAATGGAGTAACTTGTGGAATTAGTGCATTGGGTAATGGTCAGCCTGCATTGGGATTATGAGGTTACCCATCCATTGGTTAGATAGATGTATATATAAAGGAGATGATTATCATGGTAAATATATCTAGTAAGCATTGAGTCTTCTATTGTAAGAGGATATTGGAGGTTGTCCCCTCGAAGAGAAATTGTGGATTTATTCCTTTTTAAAGGAGTATTATATGGTGTTTCCCTACCTTACGGGTATTTCTACATATATTGAATGTTTGAATCATATCAAGATCATATCAAGTGGTATCAGAGCTTTGATTTGGGTAATTTGTGTGGAGTAAAACCCTAATCTTTTTGAATTGTCAATATCTTTTGATTGGTTTTAAATTTTTCCATCAACCCATATACATTAATATATCATATCCTTAAGTACATAGTAGAGGTATAGGCCACTACGATGCATAAAAATAAAGACTAATAAGAGGCTAAAGTTTAGGAGTTGACTAAGATCTTGTGCCTCCTACATATGGAAGGAGTACTACCCCTACTGAAGGACTTGATTTTAAGGCATGTAGAGAAAGCACTAGCATGGGAAGATAGCCCCCAAGCAGTAGAGATTGTAGCACCACATGTGGAGTGGTTATGATAATTGAGGCATAATTAGAACATCAAGTATGACTAAGAATTGCTAATAGACACCACCTTTAATGGGTGGTCAGTTTGTTAAGTATTGGTCAACATAGGTGTAAAGATCAATATCCTGACCAATAATGCTTGAGATAAAATGGGAAGGCCACCCTTAAAACCATCACCACACATGTTTTTCATGGTGAATAAGACCTAAGCATAGCCCATAGGGATTATAAAGGGTTCCATAGTGGACATTGTTGATGGTTAAAATTGTGCTTGTTTCTAACACCAACAATGGGAAGTTTCAAGATGTGGGACTTGTGACTTGAAACAACCTCTAAATTTTTAAGAAACTGGTCTCTTCTTTATATCAAGTGTATAATGGGAAAAGGGATAGGAATTTTAACATAAACACAAATGCAAGAAATAAAATCTAAATATGGTGATGCGCCTGAATGTAATTAAACCTTAATCTTAAGCATAGTGAGACTATATGTAAGATTCAATTACATTTAAGAGCAAACAAGGCATGATCAATGTAAAAGTTGAAAATAATAGAAATAGAGGCTCACAACTTAGACTACTTTTGTAGTGACACAGAAATTATCAACAAAGGCACAAGATTCAATCTTCTTATTAATTCTCTAGTCACATAAGAGGCACAGAAACATGCACAATTATATAAACTTTCCAACTCAAGAAAATAGAACAAAGGCAAATGATATTCCTAATCACAGCTCTAGAAAGCCTAAAACCCTTGACAACATAGTTTAGACTACTTTTGTAATGACACAGAAAATATCAACAAAGGTACATGATTCAATCTTCTTATTAATTCTCAGGTCAAATAAGAGGCACAAAAGCATGCATAGTTACATGAACTTTCCAACTTAAGAAAATATAACAAAGGCAAATGATAGTCCTAATCATAGCTCTAGAAAATATAAACTCTTGACAATAATTCTCTCAAAAAATTATCTCTAAGTATCTCTTAATGATCCTTATGGTGATCTCTGCACTCCTATTTATAGCCTCAAATTCACTCTGGATTGTCTATGTGTTCCCAATCTAACGGCCAAACTAAAATCTAATCAAACTAGAAGTGTCTAATAGAAGATATTCTTAGATTATGAAATTCTCAATCTTTTAGCAGTTCATTGGCTGAAAAAGATCATAAGACGCTCCCTTCTTTTAAATGGAAGAGGACACTTGACCAATTCCTTAAAAACATTCTTATTACTAGAGAATGACACTTGGCATGTTCTATAATACTTACCAAAGACACGCAACACTTTCCACGTAACTTATACTTCTTTTGTATCTTTGCTTAGAAGTGTTCCACCTTTGACACCTATCACAATCCACTTCTTCAAAACTTTAACAACTTAACAAAAATAAGACCCATAGCATTTCTTGCCCAAGCAATTTTAAAAAGAGCATAGGGACAGGTGACAATTTTTGCTTGTCTCAACAAAGGACACGTGGCACTCTCCACTTTACTTAACTAGGGATATGTGGAAATCTCTACTACTTTTAGCCACCTTTTGAGAAACTTGAGAAAGGTGACACGTGCTGGTATTTGCATCGCTCTATTTATATTATAGAAACAATCAAGCCTCATCTCATATTTACATAGACATCGACACTTGGTGGCTTTTGCTTGCTTCAGAAACCAAACCTAAGACCCACCACAGTCTTTGCTATATCAATGAAGCAAAATGAAGATAATTCAGATCTCACCACGTGGTGGCTTCCACTCTCTTTAGCTAGGATACGTGGTGTCTTCCATCACTTTTAGAAAAACAAATTGAAACCTTCCACGATTGCCACTTGGTGCTTTCTGCCTAATCCTGATACTTAGCTTATTGAAACCTTCTGCTAAAAAGAGATTTGAAATGAGGATACTGATATGAAATGTGGATACCAACACTTGTCACATTCTATTGAGATGCTATGAGATGCATGGCACATCCTGACCAACTTATAAAATTTATGAAAGGTGTCTCAGCCATTGACACTTGGCAGCTTCTGTTCGATTTTGACACTTAGACAAAAATAAATCAAAAGGAAATCAAGCATGTGCTCTATTTCAAAACTTTGTTGTCATGAACCAAAGTATGTGGGAACAAAATTTTGTAGTGTGCAACTAAAAATTAGAATGAAACATAGATTATTTTTTAGTCTACAGTTATTAGCGACCCCAAGGAATTTTAAGCTTGCTAAAAAATAAACCACAACTCCCGCTAGATCAAAATTTCAAAATTTTTCAACAATGCTGTTTGGTAGGTGGACCACTCATCCTCAGATAAACCCTATTTATTTTGCAATTCATTGAAGGCTAAATCAAGGTTAATAATATCCTTGTGTGAAAAATTCTACAAAATTTGAACCATAGCCTTCAATTTGAATTCGAGATGGGAAATAGGAACCAAGACAGCTTCTACTTTAGGGATTGATGAATCATCCCTTAAATCCTTAAAAATTGTCTCATCATTCTATTTGGCCAATAGCAAAGGTTCAAATCATCAACCATTAGCACTGTGTTATCATCAGGAAATAGAGAAGGAAGACCTAATTGCACTAGATCTTCAATATGTTGTTTCATTTCACTGATTCCTTCTTTCATGACATCTAAGAGCTCTCTACAACTGGTGGCTACAAAATTACAATTGAGAACCTCATTCACTCGCTTAGCAGTGACCATTATACTCTCAATTCCTATTGTTGACAACATTGCATCTATTGCATCATAAAGCTTTTGTAGTAATGTTTTAAAGTCCATTACTCTCCCAGAAACTATAGCCAGAGTGTTTGCAACTGAAATCTCCACCTTTTCACATAATTTCTGTCCATTTAGTAGGAAGGTGAGAGAAGGCCTAAGTTGAATAATCTCTGAGGAGATTATTTTCCACATGGATCCATAGAGCTCCTTCACTAGACTTAACACTATAACATTCCTTGGCCTATTGTCTAGCTCCAGTCTCAATTGTTATGTCCTTTTTTGCTTTACTCAAAATTGGGCTTGTATAGCTGAAGTATTATTCTATTCAACCAATAAATTTTATTGTAATTAGGTAACCTACAATAGGTGTTCCTCTCATTTTTCTTACAATGCTGCCTTTTTACACCTTACAATCATTATTGCATCCTTTACCTATGTTAGCCTTGCTTTTAAGGAATCATTTTGGGTCTAGACTACCCTGTGAGTTTGAAGAGAAATAGTATCTTGAAATTGTTTATTTAGATTCTCTATTTCATTATCTTTTCTATTGATCTCTGAGTTCAAACTATTATAGTTTGCCTTTTCCTTGGCTAGATCAGCCTCCATCTTTTGTAGCCTCCTTGATGTCTTCAAGTAGTCTTCAACAACTGTAGAAGTGGATTTGGTTAGCAGCTCAATTTTGTCTTATGGCCTGAAGAGGGACATGTCAATGGCCACTACATTCATCATGTAGTCTTCTGACTACATCTGCTCAGTTGGCTTGATTACATTTGGTGACAAATGAGTCACCATTTATTATTGTTAAATGGGGTCAAATTGTGACCATAGATGGGGTTTAGCTAAGGATTTATTTTCCTTGATATTCTTTTTCTCTCTTCAGGCTTCCCTTGCCTTTTTAACAGCATCTGCTTGGGTCTGGAAGGTAGAAGGAGAGGCAATGTGCCCACCCACAAAAGGATGTCCCTATGGCAAACCATATTGAATAGCCAATTGTTGGCTATGGAAAATCTAAGGGGAAAGTTTCTTGGGAATAGAAGGGGAAAAGTGAGGTAATGTTAAAGCTTGAGGTGGTATAAATGGGGTAAAGTGAGAAATGGGAATGGTAGAGGTGGTAGGGGATGTCATCTGGCTAGATGGAATCATCATGCCAACAAGAGAAGAAAGAGATTGAGAAGGGGAAGGAGGAATAATACTTACCTGAGGGGTAATTACAATACTCTATAATTGGCATTGTGGGGGGTCTACCTCCTCTTCTGAATCAAACTAAAACTACACACTCTTTTGCTTCTTGGGTGTCTCTTCTTCTAGCTTTGTTTCTTTTCCTACCATCAGTGATGCTTGTGGAGAATTGGAAATTTCAATAACTGATGCTGATGGGGAAGCTTTTGGTGGTGAAGGCACCACACTCTTTTGCTTTTCCATGATGTTGAGAGATTGAGGCCAAATTGATATAGTTACTGCAGCTGCAGTTTGCCCTGAGGCTTATGACTCTTGGTTGGACCCTACTCTATCTTCAGGCTCTACACTTGGTGTTAGCAACACTCATCCCAGAGTTCTTCCCATCTCTCATCTGAGTCCACATTCTCGAAAGAATGGGTTGTTTAAGAAATTTCTTGCCTATATTTCTAATAGGCTTCTATTTTCTTAACATCCCAATATTTATTCTTTAGTATCCTTTTTAAGCCAGAAGCCATTCTAAATTTAGGATCATAATCCCTCTACTTAACATAGAATGTTTCCCATGGCCTATTTTGTGGAAGGGGCAAATTTGTTAATCAACATAAAATCTAGGAGCATCTTCCCTAGGTTTTTTTTTGTTCTCCCAAAAGTAGTGGGGCCTTCATGTGAAATTCTGGTTGCAACCCTATTAGTTCTTATCTAAGAAGCTATGAAACCATTTCAGTCATATACCCATTTGTCTTCTATTAGAAGGAAACCCAGAAAGGCTAGCTTTCTGAACAACACAACTTTGACATCTCTAGTTTCTAGTACCATGTTGTTTGTCATCCATGGGAGGTCATACATTTTTCTCTTCCTCTTCCTAGAGCCATATTCATTATTGACTATGGATACCTGTCTGGTGATCTCTAAGAATGCTAACCTAAGAGTCAAAATCTTAGGTAGCAACATTGGTTTCCCACAAAAACCATGGACTCTTATAATTGTATCGTGGGCTCCAAAATAGAAATCATAAGGAATTGGGCAACTGGCCAGAAGGTTTGAAACACTTGGGAATAGTCTATTCATAACTGGTTTGGGGCTGAGGTGACAAAAAGCAAGGGTAACAAATAATTCCTAGAATTCATATCGGTCACTAGTCTTTGATAAAATATGTGTCCACACAGACATAGGAATGGTCCTTTGGAGATCAAATCTTGGGTCATACATATCAAGATACATATGTTGGGCAAAGAGTTTGGAGTTCTGAAACAACATGAGGTGAAACAAATAAGAAGAGTACCTGAAAACTCCTTTTGATTTAAACTGGGCCAGTTGTTCCACCATTTAGAAAGTAATTTGTTCAAAAAAGTCAAGCCTATACTCTTGAGTTTTGTCAATGGTCTTCAGCCTGAAGAGGATAGCCATTTTTTCTCCATAAATTGCCATATCATCTTTCATGCCAAAGATGAAAGCCATCATAAATAGTGCATCTTGGCTAGCTTGTGCAAATTGGGCTCTTGCTATAGGGAATGTAGGCATAGTAGTGTCATCATCGCCCATTTGTAATTTAGATCTCAAGAATCTCAACTGAGTATTGATGTTTTCCCACATTCTTTATATTTTGGCAATAGTGGGAGTTGTAGCTATCTTATCGTGATACATGGCTAACATATCCCTGATAGCATGCAGTGTGATTTGCACTGTAAATGGACCCTATGGAATGGTGTTTGAGGGTGCATGGAACAAGTCTACACATAATTCAACCAAGTTAGGGCATGGATGTATCATTGGGATAATGAATTGTGCCAATTGTGAAGTCCATATCCTCATGGTAAATGTCTCATATTGCCCTACTCTGGCCCTCTATAGACACATTTGATGTGCCCCTTCTCTAAGAGTTTTTCTACTAGCTTTCTAAAGAATTGGGTCCATGACTCCATTTGCATAATCTTTTATCTTTATTGGGTCACTTGCTTGACCAAATTTAGGGATTCTGGTCTATGGATAGGTCTTTAATGGTTGCATGGGAGCTAAAGCATACGACTTGCTCACAAGAAACTTGTCTAGGGATTCATACATCTAAGCTCCTTGTTGTGAAGACTGTGCTCCTTCTATCTCTATATCTTTTCTGTGATAATTGGTATGAACTTTCTCAAAATAGAAACACTTTCACTGAAGCAAGTTTACTAGGCACTAAAAATGCAACTAGCAGGATATTTTCTTGCAGATGTAGGAATATTTGAGAAACTTTAAGTTTTAACTCTTATTAAGAGGTATTTATTGACCTATCAAGTCTCAAAATGGCATTAAACTTGGATAATTGTTAGCAAATCTTACTCAATCTTTATGGGACAATGAGGCAAACACATTATGCAAGTGGCAGTACAAGGTACCTTGGGGATTTCTAAAGATTTTGGAGACATTTGATGTATTGAGAAATTTTAAAAATTTTGAAAAAAATTCTAAGCTACTGACTACATGTTCAAAGAACATTTATTTAAAAGAAAATTGGGAAAACAAAATGGGAAAACAAAGTAATACAAAAAGGGGAAACTATCTAAATATAATACATAAACCGAGTATCTTTATCTCCCTCTTAGATCAAAAGAAGAATTTCTAAAGTCTCCTTCATGACAAGATGACATATGTTGCCAGAAAAGTGGTTGAATTGGATGTAGCTCTGGTAACTTGCTTTCTTTGTATGCCACATTGATTGGCCTACATTTGAGTTAGTCTTAGTCAAAACTGCTTCCAACATATATAAATTCTTCTTATTCTTGTAAGCTTGTCAAATACCAGCTCTTGATATTGGCATATCTTATCAAGAAATAAATGACTATTTGCTCATTAATAGAAGCCCTTTAATATATATCATTTATTTTCATATCTCCTTCTACCTCAAACTCAAGTTCTATTACATGATCATCCTCTTTAATGAATTTAAAATTACCAACCTCTCGAAAGGATAACTCTGAAAGTTTGCAATAATTTTGCATATGTAATTGAGTCTCAATGTTGTCTTGTTCATCTGCAACCAGCTCACAACCTCCTTGAAAAATAGTATAACCTGACCCAATGATTTCAAATAAGTCATTCAAATCATGATCAAGGAAATGTCCATGCTCCTCCACATCATCTTACAAAGTAAGAAGAAATTCAAAAATGATCTCTTCTTC
Source organism: Torreya grandis (assembly GCA_037957365.1). Taxonomy (NCBI): domain Eukaryota; kingdom Viridiplantae; phylum Streptophyta; class Pinopsida; order Cupressales; family Taxaceae; genus Torreya; species Torreya grandis. Next base: position 48,462 of record JARHVA010004921.1, read on the forward strand.
ATCAGAGATTAAGGCATACACTTGTGACTTCTCACTCAGAATATGGAATTCATGTTGAGAGACCCGAGGATTAATAGAAGAGGTATCTTTTGACTTTTCTTCCCTTAAAACATTTGGGATTTTATGATCTTCCTCAAATATGATGTAAGTACCCAGACCCATGGAGTCATAATTTCCATATGGGTCAATTTGCATCATAGCTAATAAATGATCATTTTCCTCCTCTTGATCATGTTTAATCCATTCAACTAACTCTTTAATAAAAACCCTTTCTTCTTTATTCATCATAACATGAGCTGCTTCTAACTTTGTAATTGGTTCATTGGTGATGTAATCCTTATATAATGGCTCAGATAATATATTCATCTTTGAACCATATTTAGTTCTTAAGATGAGGTGAGACCAATCAAGGGACATATATCCTCCTATCTTGGCTATAAAGTCTCTTTTAAACATAAGCCAAAAATAGGAGGTATATCTATTACTACTACATCTTAATTTACAATTATATTGGGACAACTATATAATTGTAATGGGATTTGTTTAATTCTCCCTATTGTTTGTACTGCTTTGCCATCAGTTGCATGACTCCTTTAGTGAGTGGTTCATACTTTATTTCTAAAGCATCAGCTATCTGCTTAGGCATTACTATAGTACTAGCCCCTAAATCAATCATTGCATTATGCAACAATTTCTTGCCAACTATCAAAGTCAAATAGAAGGGATCTGGTTTGGATTTGCTTACCTCTGGTGCATTATTCACTAGGGATTTTGTCTATAGATGAACTGTGTCTTTGAGCTTTTCTTTTTCAACAGGTCTTTCTTTGATAACAGTACATTTGGGCACTACTTGGCCTTGTAGAGCTTCTTGTAGTAGTGTTTTTTGTTGAAGAATATCCAATATATCTCATATTGATACTTGTGCTAGAGTCTTCTTCAATTGATCCACCACATTTATTGGTCCCAGAGTCTGAGTTCTTTGAAAATAAGGATATCTTATTTTTTCTTGAATTTATGAAAGAATCACTTGAATCTATACTGGCTAAGACACTTCTTTTCTGACAGCTAAATTTCTTTGTCCTTGAAATGGAGGATTCTCCATGACTTGACTATTTACAACTTCAGGGTGTTCCACCATCCTTCTCTTTGATCTAGTATAATAATCAGATTGCACCACTAGTTTCTTAGAAGTGGAAGCTTCATTCAAGAAAACTGATTCTTCATCTTCAACCCATGAGAAAAAGTCATGTTTTGGGGCTATTTCTTCTTTTTGTTGTAAAGACATCCCTTGCATCTGAGCCATTAAGACTAAATTTTGCATAGCAAAAGACTAGTAGGCCTTATTGTCACTAGAACATGCAAACTGTTCATCCATTCTTCTTTACTCTGCCACCTTTTGTTGTAGATTACCCATGGAACAATCTCTAGGCATATGAGCATTATTGCAAGGGAAGCACTAGGCATTAGTGTTATCCACATAATTATTTTGCCCTGGAACAATCTCTCTATTTTAATTAGGGGGAACAGTTTGTGAGGGTGTAGGGACTACAACTAATTGATATCTTGGCTGAGGGTTATTTTGGCTTTGAGAACCCTGGTATTGGTTTGGCTATGATGAGAATCTATTTCCTTGATAGCCTTGATATGGAGGCCTAGGGAAAGGATTCTGCTATCTCTTTATATTAATCAACTCATTAGAAAATGTCCTTAAGATATTTTTGATATCGTCTAGCTCAAATGACTGGGCAGGGACAATTTCTTTAGCAGGTGGTTGAGGATATGTGTACATAAACATAGATGGGGCTATGTATCTAGGGGATTCTTAAGGTAATGGCAAGGAAATCTCTAGAAACATGGGCATGGGAGGCCTTGGAGACAACTTTCCAACATCTATGAAATTATTTTCAGCTCTGACTACATAGTCATAAGCCTTTGGCAGAGTCTGACCTCCAAGTGACTGAATCATAATAGATGTGTCTGAATTTAAAGCCTTAAGATAGAAAACTATATCCATACCTAGTAATGGTCTAGTTGTAGTAGGGATTCTTTCCCAAGTCTTTTGAAATCTAGAATTGAAGTCAGTCATCACTTCTTGTGGTGCCCTTTGGATGGTAATCAATTGTTGTAATAAAGAAGACTTATCACCCTTCTCTTCAAATCTTTCAAAGAAAATATCTCTGAGCTGATCCCATGTAGATATGGTACTTGGGGTCAAAGACCGATACCATTCTAGAGCCTTCCCTTTAAAAGAAGCTGCTAATAATCTTATGGCCACATTTTGTTGTGTGATAACATGTATAACACAGACATTTGATACATCCTATAGATGTTCTTCAGGTGTTTTGAAGTCTTACGCACTAAATTTAGGTAGAGCATTCACTGGGATAGGGTCCCAAGTGGCTGGTGGTATTGGGAGAATCAAAGGAGTACAAGTGTTCCAACTTGTGTAATTTCTTGGGGGGTATAGGGGCTCCCATATTTTCTCTTGGTATTGGTATAAACTAGTTGAATCTTCTTCTTGGACTAATTACTAAAGGTGGCAAAAGAATACTTGGATTTATATCAGATTGTGATCTGGTTACTGGTCCATAGCTTTGACTCTTTGTAGCTCTCTAGTTCATACAATCTTGAAAGAAACTTCAATATAGTGTCCCACCGGGCGTGGAAAAAACTATTGATGGTTAAAATTGTGCTTGTTTCTAACACCAACAATGGGAAGTTTCAAGATGTGGGACTTGTGACTTGAAACAACCTCCATATTTTTAAGAAGTTGGTCTCTTCTTTCTATCAAGTGTATACTAGGAAAAGGGATATGAATTTTAATAGAAACACAAATTCAAGAAATAAAATCTAACTATGGCAATGTGCCTGAATGTAATTCAACCTTAATCTTGAGCACAATGAGACTATATGTAAGATACAATTACATTTAAGAGTAAACAAGGCATGATCAATGTAAAAGATGAAAATAATAGAAATAGAGGCTCATAGCTTAGACTACTTTTGTAGTGACACATAAAGTATCAACAAAGGCATAGGATTCAATCTTCTTATTAATTCTCTAGTCACATAAGAGGCATAAAAACATGCATAGTTATATAAACTTTCCAACTCAAGGAAATAGAACAAAGGCAAATGATATTCCTAATCACAGCTCTAGAAAGCCTAAAACCCTTGACAACACAGCTTAGACTACTTTTGCAATGACACAAAAAATATCAACCAAGGCACAGGATTCAATCTTCTTATTAATTCTCTAGTCACATAAGAGGCACAAAAACATGCATAGTAAATGAACTTTCCAACTTAAGAAAATAGAACAAAAGCAAATGATATTCCTAAACACAGCTCTAGAAATTGTAAACTCTTGACAATAATTCTCTCAAAGAATTCTCTCTAAGTATTTCCTAATGATCCTTTTGGTGATCTCTGCACCCCTATTTATAGCCTTGGATTCACTCTAGATTATTTGTGTGTTCCCAATCTAATGGCCCAACTGAAATCTAACCAAACTGGAAGTGTCTAACAGAAGATATTCTTAGATTTTGAAATGCTCTATCTTTCAGTAGTTCATTGGCTAAAAAAGATTGCAGGATGCTCCCTTCTTTTAAACAGAAGAGGACACTTGGCCAATTCCTTGAAAACCTTATTATTACTAGAGAATGAAACTTGGTGTGTTCCACAATACTTACCGAATACACATGGCACTTTCCATGTAACTTATACTTCTTTTTTATCTTTGCTTAGGAGTGTTCTACCTTTGACACCTATCACAATCCGCTTCTTCAAAAATTTATCAACTTAATAGAAATAAGACCCACAACATTTCTTGCCCAAGCACTTTTAAAAGGAGCATAGGGACAAGTGGTGATTTCTATTTGTCTGAACAAAGGATACGTGGCAATCTCCACTTTACTTAACAAGGGATATGTGGCAATCTCTACTATTTTTAGCCACCTTTTGAGAAACCTGTGGAAGGTGACATGTGTTGGTATCCATGTCACTCTATTTGTATTATAGAAACAATCGGGCCTCATTTCATATTTACACAGACAGTGACACTTGGTCGCTTCCACTTGCTTCAAAAACCAAACCTGAGACCCACCATAGTCTTTGTTATATTAGTGAAGCAAAATGAAGATAATTCAGATCTTGAAATGTGGTGGCTTCTGCTCTTTTTAGCTAGGATACGTGGCATCTTCTATTACTTTTTAAAAAGCAAATTAAAACCTTTTGTGATTGCCACTTGGTGTTTTTTCCCTGATCCTGATACTTAGCTTGTTAAAACCTTCCACTAAAAAGAGATTTGAAACACAGATACCAATATGAAATGTAGATGCTGACACTTGTTACATTCCACTGAGTTGTTATGAGATATGTGGCATGTCCTGACCAACTTATAAAATTTATGAAAGGTGCCTCGACTATTGACACTTGGTAGCTTTCACTTGATTTTGACACTTAGACAAAAATGAATCAAAAGGAAATCAAGCCCACGCTCTATATCAAAACATCATCGTCACGAACCAAAGTATGCAAAAACAAAATTTTGCAGTGCACAAATAAAAATTAGAATGAAACGTAGAGTACTTTTTACTCTACAGACATCATGGGCACTGAGTTTAAAGCTAACTTCAACGTCATATAGCTAGTAAAAGAGGACAACTACCTAACGCTCTTAGGAAGACCATGGTGTTATACAAAAAACATTGGTACATGCTTCAAAAATTGCTATATGACGTTCAAAAAAGGTATGGAGAGGGTGGTGATACCTCTTTCAAGTGACCAAGGGACACCTTACATTAAAAGTGTTAATCTTGAGTTTGAGGTGAACCACATTTATAGCATCATAATTCAAGACTCTCAATCTCAATGAATAAGGGGTGCTCACTTGGGAAGATGGCCAATCAACCTTGGATATAATGGACGTAGCTTATGAATGTTTTATCTAGGAAGCCTATGTGGTCACTAGGCATAGATGTTGCCTAGTGCACAAAGCTAGATCTCAATTGTTTGGCATAGGCTTGGTAAGAATTGCATGAGCCTAGAAGAAGTTGACTCCTCACACCAAGAAGATAGGAAAGAGAGTGCTCTAGCTCATCAAGGTAAAGATCAAAACACTCCCTAAGTATGAATGAAACCAATATATTGAGAGGTATGTATAAGATATTAATGCTTCCATCCTATAGTATATTGATAATCTATGTAGATTGGTGTATATATTGAAAATTATTACCACATGCTAGTGGGCCATGAAAAATCCTAGCTTTCCTACTTGGTAGGATGTGAAGGTATCCATGAGAAGTAGATTTGGTAGGAGCAATGAGGATCTAGCCATACACCCCTATGATGGAAACTTTGACCTAATTACACACATCCAACTTTGTGAAGATACTTGGGTGATCTATAGAGAAAGCATGCATACATGCCTTCTATAGAACTCTGAAGACATGGGTGCAAGCATGATACATCATGAAGAAGATGCACTGGGAAATAGAAAATTGTGATGCACTAAAGGATAAATTTGTGCACACTTTCTCTTTCTCTTTATAGAACCTTGAATTACTAGAGTCACTACAAGTCATCCATCAAGATATGTTTGAGGACATAGCTATCATAGAGGAATGATTAAAAGAGATGTTTAGAGACAAAGGACTAGTGCTTCTAATTTTTTTTGAATAAATGGTGCTCCATAGTGACTTTGGTGAATAATATGATGATACTTGGAAGGAGTGCAATTAGAGGGCCCTAGTATTTAATCAAAATCTCATCACCTCATTGATGATGACTCTCTAGATGATAGAGACCTAATGCACCTCTAGGTTGAGATGATAGAGGGAACAAGGTAGGTTAAAGAATCCCACCACGAGAAAAATGAACCCTATTATACAACCCTAAAGACCACCTAGGTAGACATTAATAGGAAGGTGAGCCCAATATGGCCACTATAGGCACATATTAGTATGAGGAAGAGCTCACATGCATCATCGACCTCCTAAGGGAATTTTAAGATCTCTTCCCATATAAGTACAAGAAAATGAAGGGTACCCACCCTTCATTAGGAAATATGAGTATCAAATTGGTGGATGGCATAAGAATAGTCAAAAATCACCCTTATCAAATGAACGCTAATTTCTACACCAAGGTGAAAGTGGAGATCGATGGAATGTTAGTCACTGGTATCATATACCTAGTGTAAGAATTAGAGTGGGTGAGTTGATGGTCATCAACATCAATAACGATGAGTAAATATGAATCTAGATTTATTATAGGATGATAAATTCCACCTACATCAATGACCCTTTCCAAACACCATTCACTAATGAAGTCCTAGATGGGGTCACAGGTTGTGAAATCTACACTTTCACTAATGAGTTCTCAGGTTACCATCAGGTGAAAATAGAAGAGGTGGATAAGCCCAAAAAAACCTTTATGAATTAATGGGGTTATTTCACTTAAAACATGATGCCCTTTAGGCTCAAGAATACACCATCCATATTCTCTAGAGTGGTGATCATCACTTTCAAATACTTGATCCACAAGCTCCTCCAAGTATATCTAGTTGTCTGGACAATGTATGGTCTTATAAGGGACCACCATGACAACCTAAACCTTATGTTTGAAAGGTGTAGACAAATCTAGATATCATTAAACCTAAACAAGTTCATCTTCACAACCTCATTTATCACACTACTTAGACACTTCATCTACAAGGATAGATTGTTCATTAATCTAGTGAAGATTGTAATAATCATCCAGATCCAAACCCCTTCCATGTAAAAGGATGTTTATGCCTTCCTAGGACATTATGGCCACTAAAGGAAGTTCATAATGGGCTATGTAAAAATCATCATGCCTCTAGAGGAGATCTTACACAAGGATGACCCATTATATTAGGGCAAGGTGCAATAGGAGGCATTTGACACTTTAAAGCTAAAGTTGGTGAGTGTGTTCATACTTTAGTTTCTTAAATGGATGAATCATTTTCATTTACACATTAATGCATCAATCTTATCCATCAATGCCATTTTGGCACAACCAAGCAAAGGAAAAATGAACCACCCCATTTTATTTGTAAGAAAAAATTTGATGTAGGTTGAGTAGAACTATACCACCACCAAGCATGAAACACTAGCAATGGTCTATGCCCTATAGAATTTTAGATAGTATATAATAGAAACACCTTTAACTTTATTCATTGATCATGAGTTACTTAAATACCTCGTGAACAAACCTATTTTTCATGGGCACATTTTTAGATGGGTTGTCCTCTTCTAGGAATTTCAATTTTTAGTCATGATTAAACCTAGAAAGTAAAATTTGGGACCAGAACACTTATCCCACATCAAATTTGGTGATGTAGTAGTACCAATTGAGGATGATATTCTATATTCATATTTCTACCAAGTTCATCATGTTTCAAAATACTTAGTGGAGATTTATACTTTCTTAACCTTAGGGCTAGCACCATAAACACTATCCTCCAAGGAGAAGAAGTAGCTTGCTATCCATGCCTTACCCTTCTATCTCATTGAAGGGGAACTATACAATATGAGTAGGGATAAAGTCTTTCACTAGTGTGTTTTAGAACAAAATTGGGACTCCATCCTTCAATAAATGCATGAATGGATAACTAGAAGACATTGCACCAAAGATATAATGAGGCACAAAATTCTATAATCAAGGTTTTGGTGACCAAGCTTATTCAACAATGCTAAATAATATGCATAGGCATGTGATTTATGATAGAACATTGGAAATTCAAACCATAAAGATGATATTCCTCTCATCCCTATTCTATCTTAGGTGCCATTCAAGAAATGGGTCATTATCTTTGTAAGGCCAATCACCCCTATAACATAGTGCACAGGAGTAAGATATATCCTCATGACAACTGACTATTTCACAAAGTGGGTTGAGGAAATTTAGACCAAAAAATACATAGTCATAATAGCTTCATGATTCATCTGAGATAACATCATTAGTTGATATAAGTGCTTGTTAAGTCTGATTAGTGATAGGGGTACTCATTTCATCAATGAGATGGTGCACATCCCTCTAATAGAATACATGGTGGCACACCACAAGACCACCCCATATCACCCCCAAGCTAATGGCATGGATGAAGAATTCAATAATATCCTTGAAACCTACCTCACAAATATATTTAATGTAGGTCATAAGGATTGGGATGATCATGTCTCTATAGTACTATGGGCCTACCACATGACATACAAGCACCTAAATAAGGCTTCAGTATTTCAACTAGTGTTTGATTCAAAATTAGTTCTACCCATGGAGTTTTTAGTACCTTATTTTCACATCACATGAATTGGCCACCTTGATGACCAAGAATCTTTGAGTGCAAGGTTAGAATAATTAGAATGCTTAGATGAGATGTGTGCCCAAGCCAAGTAGGGTCAACAAGTTGAGAAGGTGCACCAAAAGAGGTGGCATGATAAGAATATCAAGCATAAGGTGCTGATTGAAGGATATTTAGTCTTGCTATATAACTCCAAATACTTTTGGCACCTAGGCAAGTTGTAGATCTAATAGATAGGTCCTTATGTCATCCATCACATTTTATAAATTAGCACATGCAAAATGTGCACATTGTCCAACAAATGCTTTAAGGACATTTTAATGGAAACCAATTGAATCCATATGATCAATAGGGTAGCACTCATTCCAAGGTACTTTAAATCTATAATCAATAGTCAATTTGAATTGAGCTAACTAAAATAAGGTTTGGCATAAGCCAAACCATGTGATTCTTTAATTTGTTTTTTTTTAGTGTATAGATAGGTAATAGGTGGTGTGAGATGGTTGTAGAGATGCCTATATTTTTCCACTCCATGAATAAATCCAATTGGGTGAGTTGAACCTTGTGCCACAAGTGAATGAGGCCAGACACCTAAGTTATGGGTATGTGAAGCCTCCAAGTCAAGTAGTAGAAGAAAAAGAAACATATATATAAAATGTGCATGGTGATATGGTAGGAAGAGCCCTTGAAAATGATGAACCACCAAAGGACTGGTGTAAGAGAAGATGCTAAACTATGTTAGGTACAAAACTAAATGAGAAGATGTTCAACTTGGGTGGATACAAGATGAGGAAAGAAAATTCTCAAATTTGTTGATCAAAAGATAGGTGAGAAGATGCACTTCTTATGAAGTTCATGAAGTAGATGAAGATACCAATCACTGGAGGACCAGTGCAAGGAATTTGTATGGGGTAGGATAGGCCAAGGCAAGATGATGCATGAGATATTGACCAAGATAAAGGAGCATGCTAAAAGAGGAGTATAGCTAGAAGACATAGAACTGAGGAAACTAAATTACATGTGTGTGAGGTACTATACCTAGGTTACCAAAAGAGAGGTGAAAGTCAAAATAAGGAGACATGCAGAAAGAGATCATTAAGGGTAGTTTTCATCCACCTAAGAAAAGTGGGAAGTGACCATTTGAAAAAGGATGTCACATCACCAAAAATTTATTAGAAGTATTTAATGTGATGGTGGAACAAAGATACATATTTAATGTGGATAAGACATGGAATATTTGAAGATATCACAATCTCTTATAAAAATGTCAATCAAGTCCAGATGATGGCATTAACAATGGTAGTTAACATATCAAGTTATAAATATGGTGAATGGTGAATGAACAGGGTTATGAAGTCATGTGAAACTGGTAAATAACTAGAGCTAAATGACCTCAAGAGATTGAATTATCATATAATAGATAGTGCATCAAGTAAGAAAATTGGTGCAATAAACTAGAAAAAAGGGCATCAAGAGTGAAGTGGTACCAAAAAATTGGAATAGAGAAGGTGAACTAGAACAAATTCTAGGCTACCATTAATGGCCAAAGAAGCTTAGATATACAACTCACACCAAACCAAACATAGGGGTTTTAGTAAGCCACATTTCTTACCCTTAAATTTTATTAGATTCAAAATGAAATTGAAGTGAAAGGCATCAAGATATGAAGAGGAATGACTCAAACCCAAGTGGGTTCAAATAGCAGAAGTAACTACTACCAAGACAAGGGCACAAGTAATGGTAGTGATCAGCATTGTGATAGTAGAAGCTGAGGTGCTAACGAAGATGTCCTACCAATATATGTATTTACAACTTGAATTTTTTATGGGTGAACCCTAACACTCATTTTCAAATGTATGCTAGTTATAGGGATATAACCATCTGACATCAAGTTAATTTCATGACTTGATGCAAGACTAGATGGTGGACACTACATGCAAGACCCTAAAGGGAGATGTAATCTTTGACATCCCAATAAGAGATAGATTGAAGGCTTTAGGCATAACTCACTATATGATTTTTCCTATTTTAAAAATCTAGAGGAACTTTTTTAGTTCCTACTCTTATGTGTACACAAAGACTACATGTACTGTATAGGGTGATGCATGAAGATATCTACACACCTGATCAATAGAATAACTAGATTACTAAACATTTAATGAAACATCCATCAGTTGATGGGTGTTGACAAAGAGTTAGAGTGTGTCTCAAATCTCTTTAATTACTTCAAGGGGAATACACTTTCCCCATCATTAGGTTTGAAGACATGGGCATAATGGTGGTGGTGTGACTTTTCAGGTCAAAGTTATGCCTAGGAGGGAGATAGACCGATGTGTCCAAGGTATACCTCTACTTATCTTATCACATGGAATAAGAGGTAAATTTCAATGTGGCATAGTTTATTTCCACAAAATGACCAAGAATGTATTGGAGTGCCACAATATGAAGGGGATGATTAGATGGGGATCTATCCTCATCTTGATAGTCATGGAAGAGATCGATATCCTTGATGGTAGAGAAGAAAAATTGTGGCTATTCTTAGAACACAATGAAATCCTAGTGTATAAATATAAGGACTTCACCTAACCCACATTCTTCAATACAAAATATAGGACCCATGTACTGAAGTGGTGTGAACAATACATAAAGGCCTTCAAGTCAGAGTGGTGCATCCCATTATGGCTCCTAGTGAGCATGTTTGGAATGATGACCTTCACCGTCATGAAACACTAGTTCATCATCCACCTAGTACTCAAGGATAGTAAGAAGTTATGATGGTTGAATATTCCCTTTACCTTCCCAACTGAGTTATTTTGAGATGCACTTAGTAGAATCCCCAATGTGTAGATCATTGGCATTCTAATCAAAGAGCTAGACATAGAGATCCGATGGATGAGGTACATATTTCCTCACATAGATGGAGGCATGACAAAAGATGAAGATTATTAGATAAATATCAATTCTATGTAGGAGGTAATAATTCTTGGCTTCGTCCATACACTATACTATGTGATGAATCTTAGAAGAAAGGATGATGACATAGGGTTTAGCACCAAAAAATGAAGAGACCCCCAAGTCCTAGTTGGGGAGGAAGGAACCTCTGTGTCCTAGGAAAAATAGAAGCTTCCCAAAAATAAGAGGGGGGAGACACTAGAAGAGATCAAGGAGAGGCTAAAGTTAAAGATAACTTCAAAGGGGGAAGCCTTAGCAATAGAATCATACTAAAATCACATGTACTTTGCCTTTCAATCCCCACAATCCCTAAAGGGAAAATGAAAGAATATCCCCCTTCCCATACACTAAAATAAGACACATTAGAAGAGGGCTCAAAAGAGGAAAATTGGGAATGAGTCACCTACATTGTGCTTAAGGAAAAAAAATCATCCCCTAGTGAACACTCCCCTTCACCTACACCACAAATGTAGTTGAAAAGACTAAGGTGCAGGCTGAGACCAAATAAGCATAGGAGTTAAAGAAGAAAAAAGAGTAGATGGCCAAGGTAGGGGTGGCTATTGAGGTCATCCAAATGGTAGAGTTAGAGGAGCAAAAAAAAGTAGTTTGTAGGGCATAGAAGGAAGAGACAAGTGAAGTAGGTGAAGCACCTAAAGAAGCAAATTCCTCTAGTGTAGGGAATGAAGCAGAAGAGATACTAAATAAATGGGGAGGAATGGACCTAGACCAATGACACATCAACTTATCACTCACCTTACACTAGAGGTGCAAGGAGTTGAGGGCCTCAATCTTAGCCAAGGTTGATAATGACTAACTCAAGCTTGAAAAAATTACAAAGAGAGAAGAAAAATGTGCTACATAAGAAGTGAAAAGAAAGGCCAAAAAAGGAATGTCCAATAAAGAGGAAATGATGGATGAGGCAAAGGTAGAATGCACCCCAAAAAAAATAATGGGAAGCAAAAGTGGCCCAAAAGGAAAGGGTGCACATTCTAGATGAATAGGAAACAAAGAATGGATTCATTGGTGCCAAGCCTAGGAAAGAAGAAATCAAGGTAGCACTTGGCACTGACACCCAAATAATGGAAGAAGCTTCATAGAAGGCATGTTATAGCTCTGAGGGGGTGCCTGAGAAATAAAAAGGCAATGCTAGTTCCATAGAAAAACAAGTGCAGAAAGAGACACCACACCAGGAAAAGGATGAGGGAAAAAAGTCTATCGAAGAAGCCCCATAAAAATAATGACAAGGTGAGTCTAGCACTAGAGAGGAAATAAAGGAAGAATAAGAGAGAGAGAGTTGAAAAAATGGGGACTAGCACTAGTGCTAGCAAAGAAGAGCTTAAATAAGAAGCAAAGGTTGAATTTGATAACTATGAGAGAGCTCAGATGGGGTTTAAGGAGGATGATCACTTTTACATGATGGAGTGCATGCCTCCAATAACTATCATAGCCCTTACATGCCACCAAGTCTCATGGGCCATGAAATGCTACATGGATGAGCTAGAGTTCAAGGTCTTTGCAAGGGCCATCCAACATGCTAAGAAGGTATAAGAGGGTTATGAATACCACTTGATTAAACCTCATGACATGAACCTTGCACACTTGACCAATGCCTTGATCAATATGGAAACCTTTGTGGCACATAATAACATCATCATCAATGTCCACACCAGTAGATGGAGGAAAATTGCTAAAGACATGGAGAAGGAGATTTAAGAAACTAAACTCAAGCTCTAACAACTGATTGAGATTTATGAGGAAGTGAAGCCCTCCATTTGAGACAACATCAAAAACTCTAGCATGAAGGATGTTGACTATGCCTATGCACTCATTGAGCAGATGATCCCTAGGCTAAAGCCAGTGCTATAGGAGAATGAAGACCCATGTGAGGCTATAAGGGGCAAGCTAGCAAAGAAGATGGAAGAGTTTCAATACCTCTTCACCAAGCTCAAGTAAGGCACCATATAAGTAGACACCATCTTTTTCAACTTCACAAACCAAGCAGAGGCCATTAGTATGCACCTAAAGTAAATAAAGGAGGAGAAGGATGCCTTGCTCCAATGTTCATTCACAATTTCAAGGACTAATCATGTGTAAGTGATGGTGCAAGTCAACTCCTTTAGTACCTAATTAAAAACACAAGATCAAGAATTGGAGGTAATATTTCACACCTTCCAGATTAAGGCTAGTGATTAGAGTAAACTCCTAGATGGAAGAGTGATCAGGGTGAAGAAAAAGCTACAAGCCTTCAAAAAAGAATTAGAAAGCATGGATGTACTTTCTCTATAAGTAGCATCCACAAAATTAAATGACACCATTGAAGAGTTAAAGGTCAAAATATATAACTTTAAATATTTTAAGGAGGATCTACAATAGGCTACACCCAAATTCTACAAACCTAAGGCACTTTAGGGGTAGTCTAGGGTGAACTAGCAATTTTGTATGGGGTGATGTTAGGACCCCTTTTTGAGAAGACTTGATCATGTGCTAGCTAGACCAACCTTGGCATGTAAAGACCCATGGAGGAATTGAATGACACCTTTTTCATAACTTAACACTAACTAGATAGACTCCTAAAGCCTCTACACTAGCTAGCTAATAGTTACATAACATCCTAATTCTTGAGGCATACCTACCTAATCCTACACATGGTCATTCAAGGCTCAAGGAGAATGGATATATGAGTAGTGGAGTAGGTAAACATATATCCTTGACTGATATTTTGACACTTGACATGTGCCCTAGTATTCATATATGGTGTAATGGAGCTGACAAGCTCTCAATTGCCCATCCTTTGGAATACACCTGTCTAGTCAACAAGAAGAGTGGCATCACCTTTATAAAGGAGGCAACCTCCAAGAGAAAAAGGAGAAGACCATTAATATCAAAGCTCTAGAAAATTGAAAGTGATAAAGGTATTAAATATTCAAGTTCTGTAGCGGATGTAATTCATGCTCATCTATGAGCCTCTAGCATTAATTAAAATAGGATTGAGTAGTGAAGGCTACTACTAGCTATTGTAATATAAATAAGATATTAGTGGATTAATATTGATTGGTAGTGATTTATTTTAGTATATTATAGACTATTTTATTTATGAATTTTTCTCCCCATGAATAACTTTGATGAATTAGGACTTAACCCTAGTATTAAGTTCCAACTTTGAACCACTTAACCCTCTTACCCATCACAAAAGGCCATTGCACTAGACCTAGTGCCAAATGATTACCTTATGATGACTAGGCATCCCATGTGGACTCATTTACCTACATGTACTGATAATACCTTGATCCCCTCTATTTGAGCATGCACCCATGTACCTATCCCTTTGAGCCTCTACACCAAAGACTCTATGAATCCCTTCAACCACTACACCCTAGATAGCCCTTAGTTGTGCCATGATGTAAATAGCCTAACACAGACCTAGTCCCTTCATTGTCATACTTGGGTAAGTGCATAAGTTTTGTGCCTTATGTGAAAATGATGCCTACATGCTAGCAATTTTAAATGTTGTGCACTAGACCTTGCTCCCTTTGTGCCTAACTCCTTTAACCCTAGAAGTGCTTGATAATTGGAGTTGCACACATGACTGAGCACCATGCCTACTTAAATGACACCCTTCACTATACCAAAAAAAACCCAAGTTAGATAGACCTAGTTCCCCACCAATTGCATGACCTCATGCATTTTATTTAGATTATATTTTTGTATGTAACTAGGATCTATGCAATGTAGATTCAAAAACAGAACCTATGATAGAATCCTTAGTAGAATTTTTTTTATATAGTAGCTTATTGGCTATTTATTTTCCTATCAAAGTAATTCTATGGCCTAACATGGAATTCTAAGTAGACCCATCATAAATAATGGGTAAATTAATATCCCAACTATAGTTTATTAACCTACTTATGTTCCCAATGTCTTATGTGTTTCTACTTTTATGGAAGGCATGAGAGGTGGATTTAGTGGTGTTTAAACTAACAAACTTGTAGGTGGTATAGGATGTAGTAATGGACTTTCCCCAAAGAATAGGAAGGATCAGAAGTGTTTTTCAATAGCCACCATTGAAATCAACCCATCCACCCATTGTATACTACAAAATAATGCTTCACTTTCTTGAGTATCATGGTGTGGAAAATGTTGCAGATCATGTTCAAAAGTTTGAACTTCTTTGGTGAGCATGAGGCATCACCTCTTTTTAATGGAAAGTCAGTCAGTTTGTAACCACCCTTTTGGACCATATACATAAATGGTACTAGAATTAATATCCTCAACAAGTTATAGTAAATTATGATCAGCTCAAGGGATAATTTGTCATCTCAAAGTTAAAGAAACAAAGTATAGCTACATTGAATGATATTAACTAAGAACTCATTGAGAGACTACATGAGTATGATGTATATTTCAAGACACTTATTTCTAAACTATCATTTGAGATAAATTTTACTCAACATGCCCAATGGGTTTTAGGAGGTTTATTGTTCCCCTTCATATAGACATTGTCTCAAAAAAAAATTACCAACCCATGCAAGGCATGGTAATCTACCATTCATGCCAAAGTTGTTGGCATTATTGACATAGGGATTAGTCCCTTCATGGAATCTCAAATTGATGCAATGGCATCTCAACTAGAAAATATTATTACACATAGAACTCATGACACCTATAATGTCTTATAGTGTGTTTATTGTGATTTTGAAGATCATAATAAGAATAATTATCCCCATATAAACATTTGAGCCATATTGAAAAAAAATTGTGAGATCTACCATGAAGAGCATGATGTTCAAGATTGACATTTTTTATAATGTGCCACTTAGTCAAAGATGTCAAATTATTATAATATATATGATGCATACACTCATAAAATTAATTATTATTGTCTCATTAGTGAATTTCATGAGGTGCACATGTGTCATATGCATTAGACTTATGTTGACAATAACCAAGAAAATGAAGGTGGTTATAATGGATGAGATTAACATCAACATGGAGGTGTTATTTCCACCACAAACTTGTTATAATTGTGGTTCCCCTAAGCACTACCAGTGTAATCACTTGATCTATCCCACATGTGCCTTTTGTAAAAAATAACACCATTTGGAGGAGTTCCCTAACTTGTACACAATATTATTAAGGAAAGAAATGATAAGGGTGATAGCAAGATACATGTTTAAAATACACATTAGAGATTATTCCCCATCACTCTAATGGGTCCTAAAGTTAATATTACATCATGAAGTGGTGGTCAATCCTAATCTAGATCCAAGCCACCTATTAAGAAAGTTAAATGTCAGGATCTACGTGATACTCATTATACTGATGCTCAAAATTAGAAGGAGGTGATCTAGGACACTATGAACTTGGTAAGATTATTTTAGGGAGAGATCTAGTTCCTTAAGGATTGTGATACTGCTCAATGTGCTGATATGTAGAGAGCCACATACCATCATGACACAACATGAGATGAGTTTCAAGATATATAAAAATGACTACTAGATGAGGACATTATACCATTATTGCACAAATATCTAAATCATGATTCACCAAGGCCTACATAATATAATTGGTTAGACCTTACACGATGATAAGAAACTCTCATCTAGCGTAGCCTAAAAGGGGATAAGGAGATACTAGTTAACACCATCATAAATGGATGGATTATCCAAAATATCTTAGCTAACACCAAATTTGAAGTCAATGTTCTCACAAATGATTCTTGGTAGATGGCCAGCCTAAATTTCCAACCTTCACCCTATGTGTTATTTATGGTCAGTAAAACTTTCACTTTTCCCATCAGCATATTTAAAGATGCCACCACGGATATCCTTGGTGTCATATTCAAATATGATTTTGAAGTCATAGATTTTTTTGAGGCTAATGACTTCCTATCTCTATAAGGTCATCCATGGTGTTATGCCAATAATGTCAATTTGAGATTTAATAAGTGGTTAATCAGATTTGAAAATGATGACCAGTGCATAGTCATTCCATTAGACCACACTCATGGGCCTCCCTATGTTGAATCAGGTAGTGTTGATGGTAGCATAAATCACATTCATAATTTCATAGATCATGGTAATTAATGCCATGACCCCATCCCAAATGGCATATTATGATAGACAAATGCATAATCGCTATCTAACACCACTATTAATGCCTATGACTACTATGCTCAGGGTGAATACGATCTTATTAGGAGAATATGTGGCACTATAGGTAGTCATGATGATACTCAATGGAAGTATCAAAAATGCCATAGATGTGTTCATCTACTTCATGGATAAATCATGGTTGTGCCAGATGCAAAGCTTGATGAAGCTCCATGGTCAAATGGAAGTTCATGAAATTGTACAATAGTTAGATGCCTTTCATGACTATAACATTGATTAAGTACAATAAATTATTCACATTTTTGATGGCACAACTAATTGATGATAGCAAACTCATTTAGAACATTTTTTACTAGGGATCACATAAATTTTGCTTTACAACATTGATTTCACCATGATAACTGTATATGTTGTGATATCAACTATAGTGGTATTCAAGATCCAAAACATCACCTTAAATATTGTGAGATAATGTAGAAAATGGATGAAACCTTGTTTCCTACATAACTATAGGTTCATGCATTTTATAACACTCTACACACTTAGGCTAGAGCATGATATTTCCATGAAGAATGTCATCTAAATACAAGTTCTTGGTGCATGCTTAATAGTAACATGATTATGGTGCTATCATATTCATCCCCTTAGATGGATTTACACCTTACACCATAATCCATGTGTTCACCTATCATAGATCACCCAAATCTTATTGAAGATAAAATTCATAATATATATGATGCACAAAAGGAAGGTTTGACTATTTTTCATGAACCTAATCATCAAAAAACCTCTTCACTACTTGAACATGTATTAAACCATGCACTATGAGATGAAATCTAAATGGGTAAGCAAAAGAAAAGTGTTTTAGGTTGATGAAGGTGATGAATTTTATCTGCCTAACCTATCTAATAATCATTTAGCTATAAACATAGAGTATGGTGGTCACAATGTTCATGAAACCATTCAAGATGACCAATAACCATACTTAGAGATGCTCTAGACCATTCAACATAATATTTTCATAGAAGAAGAAACAAAATTGGATATCATGAGGGATTAATAGTTTGATATCAAGATCATAAAGGTATTTGAGCTATTGAAAGAGTATCATGATGGCTTCCAACAAAACTATATCGAGATGAAAGGTGGGCATTATTATTTGGGTAAAATGCACATCAAATTGGTATAAGGTGTTTGACCATTAAAAAAGAGGCCTTATCAGATGAAACCCAATTTTCATGCTTGTGTTAAAGAAGAGATAAATATCATGTTATGCACAGAGTAATCACTCTTATCAATGAGTATGAGTGGGTGACTCCTAGGTAATAAGTATCAAAAAGGATAGACACATATGGATTTGTGTGGATTATAGAGTACTTAACTTTAATTGTGTTACTAGACCTTTCCCAAGATATTTCACTAAAGAGATCCTCAAATGCATTTCTAGATGTGAAATTTATACATTGACGAATGGATTCTCTAGCAACCATAAATTTTAGATCAGAGAAGAAGATAAGCCCAAGATGACATTTACAATTGAGTGGGTATCTTTTGCTTATAATGTCATGCTATTTAGATTAAATAATGCCCCTACTATGTTCTCTTGGATCATAGTTGAATTTTTCAAGGATTTTATTTGTATGTTCTTTCATGTATATCTTAATGATTATGCAATCTAAGGCTTAGTGAAGGACTATTGTTACAATCTTTGGCTCATAATTTAACAATGCTATAATATTCATATTTTTCTCAATTTGAAGAAATATATTTTTTCTACCCCATTCAACTTTCTCCTTATTCATTTCATATGTTGAGATGGAATTTTAGTGGACCTAGCCAAGATTGTTTTCATCCTTCATCTTTTAGTGCTGACCACCTAACAAGAGGTCCACATATTCCTAGGGCATATTATATATTATAAAAAGTTTATTTATGGGTATGCTAGGATTTTAGTGCCTTTGAAGGATTTATAGAAACATAATGGTCATATCATTTAGACCAATGATCACCAAAAATCCTTTATTGCATTGAAGTATAAACTTATCACTACACACATTCTCCAGATTCATAGATTAAATAGAGCCTTTCTAGATCCATGTTGATGCTTTGACATGGTTTTCAGTGATATACTTGTTCAACTTGGTGAGGGTAACTTGGATCACCTTATATAATTTATGAGTTAGAAGCTTATTAAAACTAAATGGATCTATAAAACTACTAAGTGTGAGGCATTTTCTATGGTCTATGCCCTCTAAATGTTCCATCAATACCTTCTAGCATCTCAGTTTAATTTCTTCATAGACTATGAGGCACTCAAATACATAGTTAACAAACTAATATTTCATGGGCATATTTTTCAGTAGATTGTTTTATTTATTTAATTTTATTTTTTAGTAATGGTCAAGCTTGGTAAGACTAATTATGGTCCAAACCATCTTTCATGCATTGAATCTAGTGAACTAGTGCATGTCATAGAATATAATTTACCTAACATACAATTGTTCTATGTCTCATGCATCCCCAAGGAATTATAATATATAGCCACATTTTTTAATACCATCTCATCCCCAACTCATCTTAATATTCTAGAAAAGAAGTAACCGGATACTCAAGCCACTTCATCCAGCTTATAGGGGAGACCTTTACAATCATGACTAGGATGAAGTGCTTCAATTCTATGTTATGCCACATGAATTAGTTGAAGTACTTTGGGAAGTCCATGAAGGTATCACTAGAGGAAACTATGCTAGTGAAGCTACCACATGAAAGGCCTTTTTGGGTAGCTTATGATGGCCTACCCTATTCTCATTTAGACCAATGAGAATGGTGTTGGATCAAGGTATCATCTCATTTGGACCAATGATCACAAATAATCCTTTATTGAATTAAAGTATAAACTTATCACTTTACCCATTCTCTAGATTCTAGATTAAATAGAGCTTTCTAGATCCATTTTGATGCATTTGGCATGGTGTTCAGTGCTATACTTATTCAACTTGGTGACGTTAACTTGGATCAACCTATATAATTTGTGAGTCAAAATATTCTTGAAACTAAATAGAATTATAAAACCTCAAAGTGTGAGGAATTTTATATGGTCTATTCCCTCTAAATGTTCCATCAATACCTTCTACCATCTCTTATTAATTTCTTCATAGACTATGAAGAACTTAAGTACTTAGTTAACAAACTGATATTTCATGGGAATATTTTCTAGTAGATTGTGTTGTTTTAAGAATTTTAGTTTTCAGTAATGGTCAAACTTGGTAAGGATAATTATGGTCCAAACCATCTTTCATGCATTGAATCTAGTGAACTAGTACATGCCATAGAATATAATTTACCTAACATATGGTTGTTCCAGGTCTCATGCATCCCTAAGGAATTATAATATATAGCCATATTTTTGAATACTAGCTCATCCCTAGCTCATCTTAGTAGTCTAAAAAAGAACCAATTGGATACTCAAGTTGCTTCATTCCATCTAATAGGGGGAGACCTTTAAAATTTTGGATGAGATGAAGTGTTTCAATTCTATGTTAACCCACATGAGTGAGTTGAAGTACTTTTGGAGGTCCATGAAGGTATCACTAGAGGAAACTATGGTAATGAAGCTACCACATGAAAGGCCTTTTTGACTACCTTATGGTGGCCTACCCTATTCTCATTTGGACTAATGAGAATGGTTTTGGATCAAGGTATCATCTCATTTAGACAAATGATCACCAAAAATCCTTTATTGCATTAAATTATAACCTTATCACTGCACCCATTCTCCAGATTCTAGATTAAATAGAGCCTTTCTAGATCCATGTTGATGCATTTGGCAAGGTGTTCAAAGATATAATTGTTCAACTTGGAGAGGATAAATTGAATCACCCTATATAATTTATGAGTCATAATCTTCTTGAAACTGAATGGAACTATAAAACCACAAGGTATGAGGCATTTTCTATAGTATATGGCCTCTAAATATTCCATCAGTACCTTCTAGCATCTCCATTTAATTTCATCACAAACTATGAGGTACTCAAGTACTTAGTTAACAAACTAATATTTTATGGGCATATTTTCTAGTGGATTATTTTTTTTTAAAAAAAATAGTTTTTAGTAATGGTTAATCCTTGTAAGACTAATTATGGTCCAAACCATCTTTCATGCATTGAATCTAGTGAACTAGTGTATGCCATAGAATATAATTTACCTAACATATGGTTGTTCCATGTCTCATGCATCCCTAAGGAATTAGAATATATAGCCACATTTTTTAATATTAGCACATCCCTAGCTCATCTTAGTAGTGTTAGAAATAAGAAACTGGCTACTCGAGTTACTTCATTCCATCTTATAGGGGGAGACCTTTACGATCTTGACCAGTATGAAGTAATTTGATTCTATGTTATGCCACATGAGTGAGTTGAAGTACTCTAGGAAGTCCATGAAGGTATTATTGGAGGAAACTATGTTAGTTAAGCTACCACATGAAAGGCCTTTTTGGCTAGCTTATGGTGGCATACCTTATTCTCATTTGGACTAATGAGAATGGTGTTAGATCAAGGTATCATCTCATTCAGACTAATGATCACCAAAAATCCTTTATTGCATTAAAGTATACACTTATCACTACACCTATTCTCTAGATTTTATATTAAATAGAGCCTTTCTAGATCCATGTTGATGCATTTTGCATGGTGTTCGGTGCTATACTTGTTCAACTTGGTGAGGGTAACTTGGATCACCCTATATAATTTGTGAGGCAAAAGCTTCTTGAAACTAAATGAAATTATAAAACCACAAAGTGTGAGGCAGTTTTTATGGTCTATGCCCTCTATATGTTTTATCAGTGCCTTTTAGCATCTTCATTTAATTCCTTCATAGACTATGAGGCACTCAAGTACTTAATTAAGAAATTGATATTTCATGGTAATATTTTCCAGTAGATTGTGTTGTTTCAAAAAAAATTGTTTTTAGTAATGGTCAAGCCTGGTAAGGCTAATTATGGTCTAAACCATCTTTCATGCATTAAATCTAGTGAACCAATGCATGCCATAAAATATAATTTACCTAACATACAGTTGTTTCATGTCTCATGCATCCCTAAGGAATTAGAATATATAGCCACATTTTTGAATACCATCTCATTTTAGGAGTCTAGAAAAGAAGTAACTGGTTACTTGAGCCATTTCATTCCAGCTTATAGGGTGAGAGATTAAAAATCTTAGCTATGATGAAGTGCTTTAATTCTATGTTATGCCACATGAGTGAGTTGAAGTACTTTGGGAATTCCATGAAGGTATCACTAGAGGAAATATTCTAGTGAAACTACCACATGAAATACCTTTTTGGTTGGCTTAGGGTGGCCTACCCTATTCAAGAATGCAAAACTTTATACATCTGGGAAAGCCAAATATGAGGTATGTGATGCCCCTTAACCTATATTGTCTCAATAACCTTTTAAAAAATGAGCCATTGACTTTTTTGGCCCCATCAACCCAATAGGGAGGCATATTGATGCATGCTATGTTATCACTACTACTTACTATCTAACTCATTGGGCTGTCGATGTGCTAACATAGGATTTGTAACAACCTCATTGGGTTTTACCAAATTAGAGTAAATTTTTATTTTTAAAATTAATTACACATATTCATCCAATATATTTTACCATGAGAAATCTAAGTGATCTTTAACTAAATTTATTATTTTAGTTAAATCCCATAAGGTTATTATCCAATCTATTTAGCTAATGATCACCATGATAATGATATGTCAAAAATAAATAATGTTGAATGAATAATAAATCTTGAAATTATTTCATTAAAGTAATTATAAATTTTCATCCACGGCTAATACAACATTATAGCCACTATTGTAGATGTATAAATGAATAAATAGTACAATTTTAGCAATCAATAATGTCTTAATAATAATATAATGATATAAAGCTATGTAGAGCATGAGTTTCCACAACTAATGTATTCATCCATAATCTCAAGTGTGGTCTCTAGTGTACTACTATTTTGGGGAGGAATAGCATCATCTAAGTGATTTTATACACCAACCACAGACCATCAATCCCTTGTACTATCTCCTAAAAGTGAATGGCCCTCCCTTTATGAATGGGTGTATAATGATGGTGCAGGAATATAAAGTGACAAATAATAATCCATGTGATATAAGATAACTAATGCATGATGTATACCATAAATAAATTTATTCTAACATGATATTGCATAAACATGTAAACTATATCAAACACAAGAAATTACAATGTTTAACTATAAACATTACTATGGCCAAAGCTTTTCAAATGTTTAATGATCTCTAGGATCATTAAATTCCATACACACCACTCAATTGAATTACTCATCATCTTACATTGTTGACACTAATTAAGTTTTTTAAATCCATCCATTTCTTATTTAGTGTCATAAATGTGAGATTTAGTTAATTATATAATAATATAAAAACTAGTAGATTCGATTGGAATATTTCTTATTAGCAAATAATAAATATGATAAGTATGGAAATATTTAATACATACATTTATTCCATCAAATGTAATGCAATTAATCTAATAATCATTTTATTTATTATAGAATAATAAATAGAATCACAAATAGTCCTCAATATAAACATACCATCTGAGTAAGAATTACATCTAGGGTAACTTAATTTATAATGTTATTTCATCCATGACACATAACATTAATCATAGCTTTAAAACATCATACTAAAAGAATGTTTAAGATCATTTTAACACACAAGATTAAAATGTAGAGTATTCAATCTTGAATACATTCCTATATAAATGTTTTTTGCAAATAGTAACACACATAAAATTTAGCCAAGATAATCAAAATACACCCATATATAAATATTTGTCATACCATATTATATTTTAAAGTGTTTTATTAGGTGAATATATATATATATATATATATATATATATATATATATATATATATATATATATATATATATAAAAACTAAGTCCCAATCTACATGTATACCGTATATGTATATATTAAGCTTATACTCAACTATGTCTATTAAATGAATAGATAATATAAACATTTTACTATATATGCATTGCCATAATGCTATAGTCTATATGGACTTATTTTTTATCCATAATACCCGTTAGTATCACGTATATAATAAAAGACATATACTTATTTTATCTAGGCAATAATTCCCTTCTTAATTTCAACTTAAGGTAAGTAGATTGTTTCAGTATTGAACTTCAACAACCTTTAAAGAAGTATTTAAAATCACATCCAATAATTAATACAAAAATGTACATTGTTGTATACTAATCAACTTAAGATTTTTTTCTCACATATTTTCATAATACCAAATAATTCCAAATTTTATGCTTCAACTAAATAAACCAATAATATTGCTCCAACATCAATTCAAACTCAATGAAAATAAGATTTACCATTTCTATTGATTCAAGAGATATAATCAATAATTTTATAAATCAATTCAATGCCCTTAATTTTCTCATTAATAAACTAATATGAGTTTATACATGCAAATCCCAAAATATTGACAAGCAATTTTACACAGTCATCTAATTAAACTTAGACCTTTGTTCTACATAGTATGTTTTAAATTGACTAAAGATTTTATATATATATATATATGTGTGTGTGTGTGTGTGTGTGTGTGTGTGTGTGTGTGTGTGTGTGTGTGTGTGTGTGTGTGTGTGTGTGTGTGTGTGTGTGAGTGTGTGTGTGTGTGTGTGTGTGTGTGTGTGTGTGTGTATATATATATATGTATGTATATGTATATATATGTTGTATATGTATATATATATATATATATATACAAACACTCACTCACACACACACACACACATATATATACATATATATATATACACATACATATATATATACATATATATATATATATACATATATATACATATATATATACATACATACATATATATACATATATATATATATATATATAAATACATACATATATATATCTATACATATATATATATATATATATATATATGGTATCCATATGCAAATAAAAATATTCACCACTTATGTATATTTAACATAGTTAGCCATATGTTTGACTTAGTCTACGAGTTTAATATATGTATGTATATATGTATGTATGTATGTATATATATATATATATATATATATATATAT
This sequence comes from Torreya grandis, assembly GCA_037957365.1. Taxonomy (NCBI): domain Eukaryota; kingdom Viridiplantae; phylum Streptophyta; class Pinopsida; order Cupressales; family Taxaceae; genus Torreya; species Torreya grandis. Next base: position 74,030 of record JARHVA010004921.1, read on the forward strand.
ATATATATATAATTGGTACCCATATACAAATACAAATATTCACACTTATGTATATTTAACATACTTAGCCATATGTTCGACTCAGTATGGAAGTTTAATATTTATATATGTAAAGGACATAAAACTCATATACAATACAATTGTCCTATATAAAAACTTAAGACCTCATAACCAAAAGCCTCAATCATCTTAAATTGATTTCTCTTACATTTTATATATACATTAGTATGTATATATACCCTATGTCATTGAATTATTATATGGTGTATGTATATACCCATATATATGTATGCATCTTATCATTATGATATACACATAAATGAAACAACCTAATTCATTTTATTTTCCAAATGACTTATACACATAGTCAAATCCCTAGAAGGGTCTGTATTATTAACCAAGTATGTGTATACATTATAATAACAAGAATTACTATATATATATATATATATATATATATATATATATATATATATCTTTGGGTTTTATTCAACCTTAAAACAAAGAATTATTCCTCAAGGTAGAGCAGTTAAAAATCCAAAAAAAATAGTCATGAATAAACTTAGGCTTTGTATATAAATTTTACTAGAAGAACCAACATCCCTTAAAATATGATTCCCTATAAATAAACACAATCATAGTCTTTGTTTTCATACTAAAATTTGATAGTATTTAATCCTTTATTTCCTTAGCTAGGGCTAAATTTCCGTTAAAGTTAACACACAAAATTTAATTCCACTCAACTCATAATTATTTTAAAGATAAAATCTTACAATGTCTTTGCCATTTAAGATTTAGGGTTTTAAGAACAAATGTCAAAAATAAATAATATTGAATAAAAAATAAAGCCTATATTTATTTCATTAAAGTAATTATATAGTTTTAGCCGTGGCTGATACAACATTTAAACCACTACTATAGATATACAAATGAATAAATAGTTCATTTTTAGTAATCAATAATGTCTGAATAATAATAATAATAATAATAATAATAATAATAATAATAATAATAATAATAATAATAATAATAATAATAATAATAATCATCTCCATGAAACATGAGTCTCTACAACTCAAGTATCCATAAATAATCCCAACCATAGACCATCGATCCACTACACTATCTCCCAACAAGGGAACCCTCCCTTCATGGATGGGTAGATAATGATGGTATGAGAATATATAGTGACAAAGATAGCTAATACATTATATATACCATAAATAAATCCATTATAACATGATATCATACAAACATGTAAACTATATCAAACACACAAAATAACAATCTTTAAGTATAAACATTACTTTGGCCATAGATTTTCAAATAGTTAATGATCTCTAGGATTAGTCAAGTTCATACTCACAACTCAATCAGATTACACCTTATCTTACATTGATGGCACTAATTAATCTATTGAAATACATCTACTACTTATTTAGTTTCATAAATATAAGATTTGGTTAATTATATAAAATGATAAAAACCAAAAGATTCAATTAGAATATTTCCTATTAGCAAATAATAAATATGTTAAGCATGTAAATATAAAATACCTATATTTATTCCATAAAATATAATGCAATGAATATAATAATTATCTTATGTATTATTGAATAATAAACAAAATCATAAATAGTACTTAATATAAACATACCATCTAGGTAAGAATTACATCTAGATTACAAGTTACCCAATATAAATATGTAATATAATGTTATTTCATCCACAAAACATAAAAACATAATAATAAAATAATGTTTAAATAATCTCATTTTAACAAATATATTGTAATGGCAAGTATTCAATCTCAAATACTTTCCTATATATATATGTTTTCCCTGAATAGTCATAAACACATAATTCCACCAAGATAATTGATGCAGGGGCATCAAGAAATTTGTATAAATTTGATCAAATTCAAGTGTCTTAGGTCTTGTATCATGCCTTAAAAGTAAATTTTTTCTTTACAATTCATTATGTGTCATTGAGTTAAGTTTTCTTTGGCTTGGGAACTTTCTTTCCAAAACCTTAATTTGAATATTCAAACTATGTTAGTGTGTTTAGGAGCATTTTGGTGTGTTGTAATGGTTAGTAAGTGTTATTTCAATGTCATAAAGGAGTATAGGTTAGTTAATAAAGATGGTTTATGTACAATACACGAATAACATGGAATAAACCCAAGAAATTTAAATATAATGTCTCTATGAAAGTGGTTACCAAGAGTTAGTTTTCTAGGAAGGTAGTTTTCTTGTGTATAAAATGAGTTTTGGATTGGATTTAGGGGTTTGTCTCAGAGATAGAGGTTAGATTAGGAGTTTATGAAGTTATTTTTTAAGTTAGAGACAAGGAAGAGATAAATAAGAAAAGAGTAAATGAAGATAAAGAATTTTGTACCTTATTCATAGTCATAGTGATTACCATGTACATATGTTAAATCATTAAAAGCATTGAAAGGTTTAAGGTGATGTTTATGGTTTTTATGTGATAAAATTATCAAGTGAGTGAAATTATTTATTTTTTAAGTCTTAAGAGTTTTTAGAATATTATTTTATTATGTGAAAGTTGGCATGGTAAAGGTATGTGATCAAAACCCAATTTATATTCATTTAAGTCTATAATTTAATGGAGAGAGGACTTTACAAAACAACATGTTGAGAAAAGGAATGTGGTTTCTAGAGGGATTTTATTAATAAAATATTTTGAGTGATCCTTATGAAATATAAACCCTTGTTTTTTTCCAATAAATACAAGGATTTAATATATAAGCTTGTGTGTGTACCCTATTTCTATAATAGAGTCAAGAAACTTGTATTAGACCTACACAAGGGGGTTTTAACCATGATGAAGGAGGTTATTTAAGCATTAAGATATGTATATGATTTCATAGTGTAGTATATATATTTAAGGAGTGTTACAATGTAGTAGGTAAGGTAAAATGTATCTAAACCATGTTTAGCTACACATAGTCAAATTATATACACATAGTTTGTGAAAGTAATGTTTAGAGTGTGTTTGGAATTTGGTCAATGAAATATAAAGTTTGAAGAAGGTTTGGAGTAGGTTTTTATCCATTAATTAGGTCACAATAAGTTTGTAAAATCTTTCTAGATGAAATACATCAATATTAAACCCTCTTAGGCCTGCACAAACTACAAGAGACCCTAGTTTAGGGAATAAACTAAAAAGTGGGATATCTAGCATTCTAACTACTGAAATAGAGTGAAAATTTTTATTTTTAAGTTTTTTGACATAATGAAATATATTTTTAAGTTTTTGTATACATCTATATGTATAGTATTCAGATGACTATGTGCTAAAGGTGAAGAGACCTAGTTATGTCTTGGCATGAGTTGGAAAAGATACTTAGGAGTGAATTTGGTAAGTGAAAATTCATGGAGAGTTGAAAAATGATATAATGTGTTATATAATTGTTATATTTATTTAATATTATGTCATACTTGATCATAC
>JARHVA010004921.1:82500-195000 GCA_037957365.1 Torreya grandis
ATATATTTCTCCAAGTTCATGCACCACTGTAGAAAGATTCATGTCCATTGGGATGGACCCTTCATCATTGATAGTATCTACCCCACTGGCACATGCAAATTAAAATGAATATATGGCCAATTCCTTCTTGGTCATTTCAATGGTAGTCAGTTGAGACCATAATTTTTTAAATAATATTTCCTTTGTATACTAATAAGGCATATGACATTTTCTTAAACTAGGATTTTACTTATTTTCAATAAAGTGTAGCACTAGTTGCAAACCCTTGAATAATTTTAGATCAACACCTTGGTTTTATACTTTTTTCTATTCTCAAGGAGGACCATGACCAACTATTAGTGTGAGGTAGGGATTTTACATCTATTGAGTTCCAAGATATGGTTTATATGAATGTATGTAGGAGCGAAGGCACGCAAGTGAAAGTGTATAAGGATAAAAGGGTATGCAAGTTGTGGTATGTAATCACAAGCTAGTTGAGGTAAAGAATGATTCCCACCTTTGGAATGGAAAACATCAAATTTTATTTATAGTTATTATTCACTTTCATGAAAGTGTGGGAAGGGACATGTAATTAATACAAAGAGAATAATGGTAATTATAAGTGTGCCAAAACTACATCATGATAATACCAATATTTGAATTTATTGCATAAAGTGATGGTCAAAGTGGAAGGGTATTAAATGCAAGTTACCCCCTCAAGCCTATAAATAGATAAACATGGATCATTTTTATTTTTAATATTTTTATGAGTGTGAACTTACAAAGATGAAGAAGGGAATTCAAGAAATAGTAGAATGATTTCCAAACTTTTAGATGAGTGTAAAGTAATATATTTAGGTTATTTTTAGGCCTTGTAGTGTGTATTAGCTAAGAAGAATAGATAGGGTCAAGATAATTAAAAATAAGTGTGGACATTTTAAATTTGTATATTTCAAAGGTCTATGTCTTCTTTTAAAGTGTGTTAAACAAAGAGAGCTAAAGTAGTTACACAAGCAAACACATATTCCTTTGGTAAAATTGGATAGTCATGCCTCAATATTTAAGATCCATAAAGGGTGATGAAACTAAAAAAAAAGGCTTTAAAAAGTGAACCATTGCCTTTAATTCTATATGAAGAAGAGTTGAGTTTGGGTGGAGAGATGAAATTGATTAGAGAAGAATCATCTGAAGAACTAGGAGCACACACAAGAAACATAGAGATAGAAATGGCACACCAAATAAAGAAGAAATATTTTATGCACCCTTCAGCACCTTTTATTATTCAAGAGATGAAGTACCCATAGGTGGTACTAAACACTAAAAACTAGGTTTCTAATGTGCCAACCTATAATGTATTTGACTATAACCACCGCCATCCTAAGAATGAAGTAGAGTTACAACATGATTATAGGGTAGAGTGCCATTTAAAAAGAGTGAGATAGTTTATGACTTGAATATTTTCGATGATTTGGATATTATTGGCCTCTTCCATATTTTGAATCTCCTTACTATGGAAATCCAATTTAAGAAGTGAAGTTTTTTCTCTCTGGTACAAGAGGATTATATTAATTTTGTTGGGCACTGGATGAGGATTGTGGTAGAATAAATTAGCAAAGTATCAGGGTTGTATTTCTTAGGTGAAGACTTTTAATATGACTTAAAATACTAATATGAGATAGATAAGATTTCCATGACACTTAAGTATCAAAAAAAAATCCTTGTCATGCACATCATAAGTCTTTAAGATCTCACCCTTAGAGTGGTTGAGTGGATCATAATGACAAATGTTGGAGGTGGAGACAAATGGAAAGAGGTAGATATGGACTACATGTATGTTACACAATAGGTGATTGATGGGTTGAAGTATAACTAGGCATAATACTTTGTTATAATAATCATAAAGGATGCATAAAAATCCCACCAAGAACCCAACCAAATGTTTGCATGGGTAAATTTTCTATTATTGATGGTGTTCAAAGAAACTAGTGTATCTTACTACAATTATGGAGAGTTGAAATGGGCATACCTACCTAATAATAAACCCATCATAGAGTGGTATATGTCACTCACCTTTCCTAGCCCAATCACTCCATCCTAAAAAATAAAGATGAAAGGATGGTACAATGGGATGAAGGAAGCCTTTGGGAATGAGTGGTGTGTCTCAAAGGACCTACCTACATAGTTTAAAGACCAATCTAAGTTAGTTTTTAAGTGAAATTTCTCCATTATGTGCATCCAAATGGCACCCTCTAGAGATTTATCCACATGGCTTAAGCTTCCAAACACTTTCATAGCATGATACTTCATGAATGTCATTAATTGGATATATGATGCATAGCCTATGAATATTACTACATATTAGATTCATTCGTGGACTCATACCCTATGATACACACAGACACACACACACACACACACACACACACACACACACACACACACACACACACACACACACACACACACACACACAGAGATATATATATTTGTGTGCGTGTGTGTGCGTGTGTGTGTCCTAGGAATAAATCCTATAGGGAAAATATGGATTTAGACAAAACCAACATAAAATCTCAGTAAACTTTGGTGGGATATTCAATTCATTATTTATTCTATATTTTAAATCCTAAAAGTAAATCTTTAGGGAACACAAAGTGTGAAAGAGAGAGAGTCCCTTCAGAACTAGTGCAAGAAAAGAATTAAAATTACCTTAGGCATGATGTCAATATAAGAACTCAACTAAAACCTTCAAAAAGGAAAAACATTACTCAGGGAAAACTAAATAAGGATCCCCTAGCTCATCAATGTAAAGGCCCATAGCCAACAACATTAAGTAATCCCTTAGAATAGTAGATGGTGGCACCTAAGGATAGTGACATGGAAGACTAGGGAGAGATTTTTGAAGGGACACTAGAAAGAGTCACTATAGAAAAAGAACAAGTTACTCTCAAATTTTAAAGGACACCTTCACCAACATGACATGAAAAGACCACCCTTGAGGATGCACAAATAGAGATTAAAGATATACTTGGTGAAGAGATGGATGGTTCTTATATGGATTTGGGACTAAGTGGACTTAACATCAGGGCTACTTACTATGAGGAAGACATGGATGTTGAGATACTTGAGCAAGATCCCTTGAAGGGGAAGAAGCATTTGATGACTCCATTTTGAGAATAAATAATCTTGATGTAACCACAAACCTTTAGTCTTAGTACCAAAAGGGAACGCCGGACAAGATATTATATATGTATTCTCATCTTGCATAGGAGTATGCATCTAAATAGACCTAACATGAAATTTCATTCTTCCTCAATATGTACAATGAAGAATACCAATTTGAGATGCCCTATGATGGTCTTGTAATAGATCCATAAGTAGTGGATCTACCCAATGCCCCTTAGGTAGATCCATGAAATCTCACCTCTATAAAATATAGTGTGACACTCTTAAAATTGACATTTGAGATTGAAGGCAAAATACCTGTACAGAGTCTAATGCACTACATGCCCAAAAGAAACATGCTGAGATGGTGGTGATGTATAATAAAGAGGTCACTACTAGGATAAAGTTAGAAGAAGATTTGTTTGAGATTAAGCACCCATTATAGGTGGAAATAGTTGATAAGGTTGAAACATTGAACATTTTCAAGGAAATATTGACCTAAGAACTAGTGTTAGTAGACAGAGTACCCCTATCTAGTGAGGTAATACATAAGCTAGAGACCCTGGTAAAGTTAATTTTGAAATGATTTAAAGGAAAATATAGCCTCTTAAATGAGAAAATTTGAGTGACAAAATAGTTTGAATAAGTAATGTATGTGTTCAAGATATCCTTACACAAAATTGGATATGTTATTCCCATTTTAGATGGGATTTTTGAGAAGCTGGTATAGCTGAGAAATATTTTAAAAGCTTGAATTTAGGCAAAAGAGATTTAACACTAATAGTTGGATGATAAGTCCATATTTATAAAATACTTCTCAAAGTGCACCAAAATATTTAAAGATGTGGAGGCCATGGAGGAAATAATAAGCACACAGATAAGAAATAAACTCAAAGTTTGTGTTACTCTAAGGATAGGTTGTTATCAAGGTCACCAAAATTGAGGGCATTCATAATGATACTTCCACATCTCTTGAACATTTGGTAAATAAAACAAGGGAGTGGATCAACCAAATTAAGGATAATAAGAATATAAAACAAATAATTTAAGAAATAATGGCCAAGCTATTGAACACCTTATTACATTGGGATAGTGTTAAGAAGCAAATTGAGTAGGTTAAACCAGAATTTTTGGTAGATCTTAAGACTGATGCTTAGTCTAGGATAAACTAATGTAATAGTGTGGGCTGATGTTGGAACCCAATTTTTTTCTACATCCTTTTTGGAATAGCCAATATAGAATGGTGTAGAAGAGTCACAATGAAAAAGATCATGACATGGGAGGACCAAGTCAGAGTAAATATGTATAATAAATAAAGAACCCAAGAATGAAGGACTTGAAACACTATCATAAGACTTGGGAATCATGTGAGAATCAAGATAATATTATGGATATATTTTCAAGGATGAAATATATTAATTCAAGTATGAATCTATCACCATCCTATGGGAAGATAGGTGATCAACAACAAGGACCTAGAACTAAAGAGAGAATATAGGGGTGTAAAAGCCTAAGTCTTTAGGAAATCAATGTTATTGGATGCCACAACTCAAGTGTATTAATGATCATTGGTGAGTCACTATGAGTTTGAGTATGATTGTTAAAATGTGGTAGAGAAAACTAAGTATAAATACCCTAGCTTAAAAATGTGTAAGGTTGTTGGTTATTATTGTGTTGATCTGATTGAGAATACTATTGTGATATTGTGTTATTATACTCATCTGGATAATATTAAGAGTTATACAATTTATTTTATCTATACACTTATTTATTTGATAGTTTTAGTCACTTATTAATAATATGAATGGAACCAGTGTTGCTTAAATGTTTTTGTTGTGGCTATGGGGATAGTGGTATTAGTTATCTTATATGTTGTTATTTAGTTAATTGAGTTTAGGTCCACAGTTACCATTTATTTAATTTTATATTCAATCATTGATTAGTATATGTGTTTATGTGACCCTCTATGTCAAATACACCCTCACATGACAAAACTAATGACAACCAGTCCCTTGTTGCATGGTTCATGTGAGTGCACAAGAAATCATTCTTACATGAAATACTAGTGCACCATCATGTTGCATTTTTAGTTAAATCGACACACATATAAGGAAATTTATAATTGATTATCAAAAATTATATCAACATATAAAATTGTATTTGGGATATTTTAGCAACTTGGTGATGTGGAATGTAGATTTTATGCTATAGGTACCAATACCTTGATCTTCAATGGTAAAATGGAAGGATATTTGTTGACGTAGACTAAAGGAAGTGGACACAAGATCACTCTGGTCAATTTAATTATATTTAGGAGATTTATGAGCTAATTTCTTATTATTTTTTACTACGAACTTAGTGCATTGATAATAATTATAGTTTTCATACTCAACTTCTAGGTTTTTACAATATTGTTATGGTTGTAAATTTATACGATTGGTGAACTCAAGTCTATAATGTGGTAACTTGATACATTGGTTTAGCATGGAAGGGATTGAAATTACTTCATCAATACAAAGGTGACCAAGAATTAAATTATAATTTAGTTCAATATGAATTACATGGTAAAGGGTATGATAGATGATAGGCCCAACACTGATAGTTAGACAAATAGTAATTAATGACTCTCTATGCATTACCATATCATTTGATCATGATAATATATGGATGCATATGTTATGTTACATATCCCAAGTGTTGGATTTACTTTAATGAATAAATATTTAGTCTTGAACCATTATCAATGAGAACCCACTTTATTTTTTGGTGGGAAATGATGACTTTAATGTATAGTGGTAATTGTGTAAAGGATTATGAGATGGTGTATCACTTTGATCAAATGTTAGTTATTTCCTTAGGGATAAATTCCACACATTTACCTTGAATTGGGTAGGATCAATGTCATTTAGTACCTTAGACTATTGGAGAAGTTCATTTAAATTTTTTTTTTGAAAGTTTGATTTACACAAGAGATCCATGATGGAAATATATGTAGGTGTTTTTAACTATCCACCAATATCATACTACTTCACAATAAAAGGGTGAGATGGTTTTTATTTCAAAGGTATAAAGTATTGGATAATATTAGATTTGGAAGATGGAAAAGGGCCTTGGAGAGTAACTCATGGATGTCTAGTTATAAATACACAATTTTAAATTGGGATGGAGTTACCTAAATTAGATGAAATGGATGAAGGACTAGGAATAACAATCTATAGAAGTCGACACACAAATACACCATTTTGACTAAGTGGTGAATTACCTAAAGAGGAAGGTGTAGGTCTTAAAATAGAAGGGACAATACTTTGATAGGTGTTAGATTATGGACAAGGAATAACTTTAATGATAGTAATGTAATTATGGGTAACATGACCCACCACAATACCATAATCTTATGGGACATTATGATAACTAACATGGTTGGTTTGGGAGTCATTTTATTGATTATGAGTAGGTTGATTATGTTTCTAGACTTGATATTGATGTTGATGATTCTTCTACTAATAATTATTATGAATTGGGAAGGGATATTTATATATACCCATGTTTTGATTCAAATTAGAATCATTTTATTCTAGCTCAGTTATTCCATTCTTGATTAATTTTTAGATGAAATTTCTTATTTGTATGCATCTATAGATCACATAGCTATTATTAATGTGATGGTAATATTAATGCTCATTTTATATATACCATGTAGGCTTTGGTTGGCCCTCTATAGATGGATTTATAATTGGCAAAACAATCATATTAGTTGTAACTAACTTTTGAAATACTACCTCAATAGGGTCACTAAGATTATTGAATACCCTGTTTTGATATTGTCCCCTACATGGGGGTCCTATTTTTAATTTAAATGGTATTAGATGGAGTATGTTGCATAGGTGGTGGTTGTACAATTTTCACATTCATCATTTTTGTGACTCCACTACCAACCATATTTTAATTTTTTTATTAAATGAATTAGGGTTTTTAGATGAGATTTCTTGAGTTGGTATTTATATTTGAGGTTGAGGATATACTTAATTTTGATAATATATTTTGACAAAACCTTTGTCAAAAAGTTCCTTTCCAATTTGCACCCCTTTTTTTATGATTTACTCAAACATATTGGTAGAATGGAGTTTTAAATTATAGGCTATATTGGTATTAGGATTGTGTAAAAATAATAGCTAGCTACTTATTTGGTAGGTTGTGCAAGAAAAAACTAGCTAAGTACCTCCATATTTACAATTATTTATAGAATCTATCCCCACAACACTATTTAGAGTTACACAAATTAACCATAGTTAATTACTAATCCATGTATGAAAATTGTTTGAATTGTTTTCTTGATAGGTAATCAAAAGTTGTGACTGATCCTTTTGGAAAATGGAAGAACCAGTCCAAGTCTTGTCCTCTCATTCTATGAGGAAACAAGAAAATAAAGTAAGTACTAATAAAATTTACTTATTGTCATGAAAAAATGAATGCTTATATATTCTCTTATGGATCACCTTTCCATTTATATTTATCAAACTTAGGTAATTTCAAATAAGGCATGAAAGGTAATTGAAGGAAACTCATGTCAAATAGATAAGGACATATGTAATCAAATTTATACTTCTTTTTTTTATTACCTTCTTGAATCCCTAAAACAAATTCCTTAATCATATTTCATTCTTGGATATTGGGAGAGTTTTTTGATTGAAAGAGGGTGTTTTATTCAGTATTTAGGTATTTATTGGATTAGTTTTGATTAATATTATCTGGGATGGATTCCATTATGTGGTTTTATTAGGGATATTCACCTTATAACCTAAATCATATGTTTGATGAGGGACCAATTGTTATTTTGAATTAATAATGGTATTTCCAAGGTGTTGTTGGTTTAGATGAGTCTATTTCTAACAAAATAGAAATTTAATGCGAAGAGAATGGAAGTTACTATTTATTCTAAGGAATATGTTGGTTTTAACTAGAAGTTTTATGTTTTTGGGTCAAAGGAAGATATTGTTTTAAATTATAATAGGTTTGTTGTTGTGAAGTAGGAAATGTGTGTTGTGAATTACTCACTACTTACTATGGTGGTGTGTTTTCAACTTGTTGTGAACTTCTAGGTACATGGTGCTCATTAGAAGGAACTGATTGATGATTGAATAATGTTTGCTATGTATGTTTTTTAACTTGTTATGAATAACTTAAAGGAAGTGTCTACTCATAAGAATCATATGGATCCACAATATATGTAGGATTTGATAATGATTTTTATGGTTGTTCTAATGACAAGTTTTGGACTATGAATGAAGAATAGTTGAATGAAGTGGCATCTAAAAAATTCATTAAATAAGTGATAATTTGGTCTACATAACATTGACTAATATATTGGATCATGGAATCAATGATTTGGCCATGTTGGGATGGCTATATCATTTGGCCCTTTCCTTTGTTGGACAATGTAATAAATAATTTTGGATTGTGAAGAAGGGGATGATTTTGTCTAATGATTATCTCTTGACGTACTTAATCTATTTGAAAAATTATATGCAATTATTCTATATTAAAATTAGGTGGGATTTTATCTCTAGATTCTATTAACCTTAAAAGGGCTTCATCTTTGTCCACTAAAAATTAGTTTTTAGCTTAGTTTTGACTAGATCCTATAATGGGAGGGAGATCTTCAATCACATTTGGGTGTTTTTCCCATATTCACTCCTTTTAGAATTTATAATATACCTCGATGGATCATAAAAAAAATAATTATCAAAGGAAGGACCATAATAAATACCACTATAAGTGTACCTAGATATGTCTAAATTAACATTTGAATTTGACTCAAAATAAAACACTTGGGCTGAATCAATGTGTACACATGAAAACGTCCTCATTCAAAGGAGGTTTTTATAATTTGTTAAATATTTGAGATCAAATAAGACCTTAATTAACTTTAAAATTATGAAAACTTGAATATCAAAAGTTTGACTCGTGATGATAACCCTGAAAGTTGAATTTGTAATGGGAATTGGAATTTGACTCAAACAAGCAAGCTGTAGAACCTAAATATAAATGGGCAGCATAATGGTGTTAAATGGATAGAAATTGTCTTCAATTTAAAAACCTAATGGTACTTACACAAACAATTTATCAATATAATAAAGTAACATAACACTAAGAGGGTACACAAATGGCCCAAAAGTTGGGTAAAGTAACACCCTATTGCATAAGTGTAATATATAAATGGCATTGGACCAATTTTAGACTTAAATTTTTATTGGATTTAGTTTATAATATAATTTTTATTTTCAAAATAGTAATCAATAATCAAAACACAAGAATCACAAGGTTATTCTAATAACTAATGTAGGTTCGCATCACATCCAATGAACCTCTGATATTCTCACCTTTTAAGAGTATTTAAATGTTTAAGGATTCATTGAGTAATTAAATGAAATTATTATGTTATTTTAATACCTCCCTTATATCAAAGTTTTTTACATGTGAGGAAATTATCATGGGTTGTTACCTTTGTACCCCTACAATGAATGTTTTACAAAAAAAGTGGTTCTTATGAAGTAAACCAAAATTGGTATATTCATGATCTATTAGATTTTAATGAAGTTATACTAGGTTTTTTGGATTAATTAATGTTTAATTGGATTTATATATGGCCCCCAAAGTGATCAAATCCATCTAAGAAGATATCAAGGTGTCGATATTCTCATAAGGTGATACATACCCTATCAAAAAGACCCAACATTCCTTGATGGTGATGTATAAAGGATTAACATTTAGAGTTAACAAGTTTTTTTTTTGATAAACCCTTTATGGGGAATTATACTAGGCTTTAATGACACATGTTAATAGTTTATTTCCCATATCATATGTTAGGGGCTATTATAAATGTTGGGATATCAACCTCCTAAGTCACCATGCCATAAGGACTTGAAAGAAGGAGATGAACTCCACCCCAGACAACTAAAAGGGGAAAAAGGAAAAATAACATCATTTTTGAGTCACCTAAGTTCCTAAGAACAAAGGTACAACATATGTAAGAACTTTATTGGGATAAAGGATAAGTAACTTCATTTACATTAAGGGTCGCCCATGTTCCTAAGAATGAAGGGGAAGACATACATGTGAAGGAAACAAAAATAACTTAAAATGTAAATATCACTATAAATGATTTAGAAGATAAGCCAATTTTAAACCGATATTGAAAGATTATTTCATTTTAAAAGCTAAATATAATCATTTTGAAAATAAACATGTTTTTTAGGTTCAAAATACACTTTTTTATTAAGGTCCTATAAAAAAAGGAAGTTAGAAGTTTTCCCATGTGATTTTGATTGATAAGGATGTAAATATTTTTTTTAAGTCTTGGATTCTATTTTAGGATGAATTTGCTATTCTGAATGATGATTTCATTATTTTGTAAACCTACAAGAAAAATAGTTAGAATAATACATAAATAAATTTATTATTTACCTATATGATTTCACTACTATCGTTGACTATTTTACCATTCCATACTTCAAATTCATTACTTTAAGTATAATTGTACAAAAAAAAATATGAGCATCAAGATGTTTTCCTATTTTTTAGGATGATCTCACTATTTTATTAGACAAATTCATTTATCTAAGACCTATAAGGAAATAAAAAAAAAGCATAAAAAATGACTTCCCTAATGTTAGAAGCAATTTCTCCATTTCATGGGTATGTAATTAGAAGGACCAAAGATACATTTTACCACTTTTTAGTATGATTTTAATTATTTTTATGGAGAATTAAATTAAATTTAGACTAATTTAATTATTGTGCAAACCTATAGAAAAATAGACAAAACATAGATTATCTAATTGTTATTTGGAATGATTTTTCTACTGTATATCACAAATTCATTATTTAGGACAAATTCACTATTCTCTGAGATGATTTCATACTCTCACAACATGAATTAATTTTTTTTAGAAAGAATTCATTATTTTATAGTGAGGAAAAACATGAAAAAAATAGAAATAAAATGAAAAATTATGAAAAATGATAATTTTTCAAATTTAAGGGGTCTAAGAGTGCTTCCATGAAGGTTATGGGGTGTGTCAATCCCACCAACTGTGATAAATGTAAACACATAAATATATAAGAGGTTATTTTATATTTAGTATGAAAATTCAATCACAAAAAAATACAAAATCTAATGTCTTAAGCATGGTTCTTGAATTGGGTAATATCTATCCAAGACAAATAATTCAAAAACAATCAAAAGCTATTGCCTTTCTCATGGATGCCATTAACTAGCTAACACATATATATTATTATTCCTAGATGTAGATCTCAAGATATCCTTAAATGTCATAGTGTGAAACCTATCAACATCTCTCCAAGCACTACCTCAAATGATTTATGAACCAATTATAAGAAAAAGGGTGAAGCTTATTCAAGATTTATATAGAGTTTCTTTGCACAAAAAAACTTATGAAAGGTTTATGGTGACCCTTTTATTTTATATATTAACCAAATTTATTGTGGCCATTAGATTCAAATGAAGATGCATGGCCTATCATTAAGTCAATTTTAGAGTCTCACCATAAATATTTTGGAAAGAGGTTGCATTAAAGAGGCATGGCTTGCCTTAATTATGATATTTATTTTCATTAACTATTAGTGCTTGAAAATTTTCATGATGACATCATCCTTCCTAATATTTATCCATGATGTCATGATGATGTCATTATTTTTCCACTTACCATAATTATAGAAATAATTCAATATAATGAATTAAGATAAATAGAATGATTCCAAAAAACTATGGAATTTACTTTTAGAGGAAGATTAGCTTATTTAATAAATTTTAATTAACTTAATGCAAAGTGAAATGGATTTTGAAAATTGATAGATTTTTTGACATAATCCCAAATTGTCTCTTTCATAGTCATAATTTTAATTAGGATCAATTAAGTGAAGCTAATAGTTGTGTATGGTGTATTTGTCCAATTAGGGATGTGTAATACATTTCAAAAGATGCACACCAAGTGTGTGGAAGAATTGGGTGTTTCAGTGATTTATTCATCATTTATATGAATCATTATAATTAAAATTTTGACATGAGAGTGGTGATAATTGATTTTATAAAACATTAACACAACCTCAAATCCTTACTTAGATGCATCTATAATGACTATACAATTATCGTTCAGGTCTAGAATCTTCAACATGGGTGCAAATGTTAACTTATTTTCAAGAGTTGAAAAGTTTTTTCTTACTTTTTTGTCTAAATGAATTTATGGTTCCCCATTTTCAAAGAATTTATCAAATTACATATCTTATAAAGCTCTTCAAATTTGTTTTATGTAATATCTAACTAGGCCCATGAAATTATGGATGTGGATATTCTTAGGTGATGCCAAATCCATGATGACTCATATCTTTTCAAGATCAACTAAAATCCCCATAGTTTAAATCATATGTCAAAGATAATGCAGTCTATTCTAAAATAAATATCATTTGGACAACTTTCCATACAACCTATGTTCTCTCAAACACTGTATTTATAGCCTCAAATGTTGGATATGTTCGTGTTTTGTTTTTTAATTTATCAAAATATCATCAAGGAATACTATAACAAAGTTATCCAATTAATCCTTTAATATAAATTTCATCAGGTTTATGAATGTCACAATCCCCATAGTTGAACTCATATGTCCAAGATAATATACTCTTTTTTTAAAGAAAGCTCATTTGGACAACTTGAAATACATTTTATGTTATCTCAAATGTTCCAATACTAGCCTCAAATGTTGGATATGTTCATCTTCAAATTTTTAATGTATCAAAATATCATCAAGGAAGGCTATAAAAAACTATCCAAGTAATCCTTAAATATGATTCTCATCATTTTCATGAATGCTACTAGAAAATTAGTGAGTCCAAAGGGTATAACTGTAAAATTGCAATGCCCATAACAAGTTCCAAGAGTAGTTTTTAGAATGTCTATCCCATGTATTCTCAATTTATGATAACATGATATTAAATAAATATTAGGAGAGATTATTTCCCATCATATTTGATAGAATATAGTCAATTCATGTAAAATGAGATATGTTTTTCATGATTGCTTTGTTAATAATCATGTAGTAAATTCATAGCCTAAATGTTTCATCCTTATTTTTAACAAAAACCACTAATGCACACCAAGTATATACACTTAGAATGTTAATACCCTTGGCTAATAGTTCCCATAATTGACCCTTCAATTATAATAGCTTAATTTTTTTCATGTAATGAGGAGATTTTGACATGGGATCATAACCAAGTATGATATAAATAGATAAGTAAAGTTCTCTTCTAAGTGGTAGTTCTAGTAATTCATTAATAAAAACATCACTAAAATCATGCAAAAGGGGAAATTGTCTATTACAAGTTCCTTATCTTCTTCAACTTGATCCATTTACATTGTGAATAGGATGCACCCTTTTATTTTGGTCCTTTTCAACTACATTATATAAATTTGGATCAAGCTAATGTTTTTCTTAACTCCTTGCATACCTCTAGAGTATCCTTTGTCATCCAGACATGATAGATTTTAGGAAAAGTAATTTAATTTAACTCAATGCTTCCAAAAATATTTTACCCCTAATATAACATCATAAGATCTTATGGGTGCCATATACAAATCTACTATAGTAGATAAATATATAAGTTATAACTCAACTTTGAATAGGAATTGCTATATATTTTTCATTTATCTATTTTTAGATTGGAATTGAACATAAATTTACATAAAATTAGCCTTATTATTAATTTTCTTAAGAATCTCAAGAGCTATAAAATATTCAGATGATACTTTATCAATAAGTATGACAACTAGGTAAATAAAGAGCTTAACTATTTCCTCCTCTAGTGTCACTTAGAAGTCTGCCTAATCATTATCAACCATTACATGAATCCTATGTTGTAAAATATAATACTAACTCAATAGGAGTTATTTAGATTCAAAAAAAATTTCTTTGTGATGGCAATGGTTAGTATTGTGATCACCACCACAAGTAAAGTATCCACATACTAGGTGTTTATTCTCTTAGGGCTATACCCCATTATTGTTTTTGTTACCATTTTTAAATTTAGGTATATTTTTGGATTTTACTGAATTCTTAGTGTTTATTTTTTTATTTAACCTACACTCTTGTTACCACCATTCTTTTTTACTTTCTAAAACTTATTTCTTAAGAGAGTGGAATTTTGTTGGTGTGGTCCTTCCCCTTATTATTAAATACCCTTTCGGTTATTGTAAGGGTATTTAATTTTTTATCATGTTTCATATCTTTTTCAAACACAAGACCCATGATTTTAGGTCATGGAAGTCTACATCAATGTTGTTATGAGGGTTTAGACCCAAAATGAACTTTCAAATCCTAAACATCTCATCACCTTGGTACTGTGGCATGCATTTTAGAATTTAATTGAACTTATCTAAATAAGTAATAAATAATGTATCCCCCTAATATATATTTTATAATTATATCATATTTCTATCAAATTACAATTGTGTCAATCATCTCTTTATGAATTAAGACAAATTTATCCCATGCGGTGTTTTTTGGATATTATTTTCTTTAAGATTTTAGGTTTTGCCACCAAGTAAATAAATCATTAGAGTGATAATAGGCTCCCCATAAAACCTTTTTTCCCCATAATTTAAATTAAACAATTTTATAAACCATCCACAAGTACCATTTCATTATATCTAGGTGGGTCTATCCTCTTCATATCTCTTGCTAACTCAATTTCAAATTAAGCCTATTTTAGTGGGGGATCATTTTCTATGTTTCTATTAGTATTATCCTAGTTTTTATTAACAAACTTATGATTATCTTATGATATCCTAAGCTTTACTCATTACCTTCATAATTATTAACATCATGTGCTTTTTATTATAGGATACCCTTCCTTTCTTGAAAATATTTACCATGGCCAAAATTTGGTCAAGCTTAGCCCATAGTTCTTATCCATTTTGATCACTTGCATCATTATTATGTGTTTGGGCCATAATACCTTTTAGGGATAAAATAGTTGTGACTTATCAGTTTAGTAAGCCCATTAGACCCAAGCATTAAAGTTGGACTTAGATACCATGATGTAAGAACCCATTTAGGGTAATTCAATTTCTTTCAATAATAATATAAAATTTCTCAAATATTACCATATCTAATATTGATCCAAACATACATTATAGGTTTTAAATAGTAATGCATGATTATAATGATGCAACACATCACAAAAGTAAAGTTTAACAACTTTTGATAATTTCTCATACATTCAAACTCAAGTATATTTACACATAATATATATTCAATTATAACACTAATATACTCAAGAAATAAAAAGTATACATGTTCATAAACCAAATTTCAACAAATACTATGTAAAATATATTACATCATTTAAAAACCTATAAATTTCATCTTGTTAATAATATCTTATTGCATGTACCTAATGTTTTAATTTATATGCATAAAAAATATAATAATAAAATGCAAATGCAATATGTTTAGGTTACTCTTACAAACATCATTTGATCTAGTCTTCTAACAATCCAACAACTATGTACTCACAAAGAAATTAATCCTTTATTGATTATGAAACTTATCCATGTATACAATAATAAAATAAAATTTTATAACTCAATTATTTTTCATTTATTTAAATTTAAACATATGATGATGACTACTTGAATTTTAGATTTCCTCATTTACCAATTATATTTCTTACAATAATACCATAGATAAAAGGAAGTACTATGCATATAGAATCTATATAGACATAATATTTTTAACCTTTTATCCAATATTGACACTTTACATCTTGTAGGAACCAATCAAAACATAATCTCTCTGAGTGCATTCCCTAAGGGGTGCACTAGGAAAGGGGTGGATAGACCTTTGGTGTTTCATAGGATTGTTGTCCCTTATTAACACATTATTACCAATCTAACTAGATCTTAAAACCGTTCCCTAAGCTATTTATCATCCCTTTCATATTACTATAGCCTTTTTCTCTTTCCATCCCTCATTTTTTTGTCTTAAACCCCTTTTGGTCAGTCAGCTATACTAGGTTGACTAGGTTGACCCAATACAATTTAGGGGTATTTTTCACTTTCTTAGCTTGTTAGCCTTTCAGTCGACCTAGTTCAAACCTAGTGAATTATCCTTAAAAACATAGTGGGTAGACCCTCTACAACAAAAATTTTTAGGAGGATTTAGGGCAAGACCCACCTATAAATATAAGATCATTTAATCATTATTTCATATTTGGAATCAAGAGTTATTATTTGCTCATGCTTCTTCACAATCTGCTCTTCCACCATTCTACTTGAGGAGACTTAGCTTAGGTTTATTATCTAAATAATATAGTCTTGTGGATAAGTCTTGGATACTTTATCCTTTCTTGGTGATCCTTACAAACCAAAACATCCTCTTACGAAGCCTCATTAGCCAAGGGAGAGATTGAGTCTCAATGGGTTCACATTCAGGTAAGTATATTCTGACTTTATTCTCCTGTCTTTTAGTGGATAGAAGTAGCATGAGTGTTGGATAAAATAATAATATCTTTCATATTTAATGTATTAGGGTGTTACTAATACTTAATTTAATTAAGGTTCCCTATACATGTTTTTTATATTTTTCTAACCCCCACTTTATGCCACAAGATTTGGTGTACACTGGATTAAATTTACTTTCTTGTTATCATAATAAGTGATTGTTTTAAACATTAGGAATTTATTAGGATTTTTTTGATATTGTGTTAGAGTGTAGGATTTATAACCCTTCCTAGAATGATATGTTATGACAAATGATCCCTTAATCGGGTCTAATGAATCCTCATATTGGCCATGCTCTTGCTTAACAAGTGTATCCCAATCGAAAGTATAGGTATGCTCTATCTTCTCCAAGCCAAGATTGATTTATAGACATGATACATTTTTGATTGCATACATTCTAGTGAACTTGATGTGAAACTAACCCTTACAAGATTTATTTCATTTATTTTCATTCTTGAAGTCATTATTTTTATCATAATGTATCAACTCTGTCAACCTAGTTTTTTGACTTCTATGTGTAGATTTCTAAGAACAGGCAACTAGATTGACCTAGTCAACCTAATCAAGATTTCATCCTTTAAAACAGTAAATTTAGTTTACTAGGTTAACCCGGTCAACCTTATACATTTTTAGTACTATATAGCAGGGTCCTGCATAACTTGATCAATGATATTGACCTACTTTACAAGTTTCTCAAGCATACTTCAAGGTTATTTACCAAAAATCTTTCTTTATTTCATATTTGATCCACCAAGGTTACTTTCTACCTCTCTATCTATTTCTTTTCTACCATTCCTTTCACAATTTATAGTCTTTAAAACTACCCTCACAAAGTCAACTAGATTGACTCTACTGACCCAGTTCTATGTTATATGTGTTGTTTAAAATAACTAGGTCAGCCTTAGCCAAACCTATAAATTTTCAAACCTTGATTCTATAGTACAATTTTGACCCTATTTAACCTATTCTATATTTTTTGCATATAGTTTAAACATTAAACCTTGTTTCAAGTTGGAATAAACTCTATATGTTAGTAGTTAGTTCACACCATTTTTTTCATGTTGATTGCATGCTTAGAATAGCTCACATAGTTTAATTAAGGGATTTTTTTAATTAATCACTTATTTTCACTATTTATATTACATGTACACATGGCCAAATAACAAAAACGTAAAAAATTACTTTAACATTTTATCTATCCAAGGCCAACCTACTTGGATTTCATCACCAAAGGGGAAGTTGACTTGATGTTATGGTCATGTATAAATCATGGTTAATGTTATATTTTGGCTAAGCACCTGACACCCTTATCACTACAGTGAGTGGGGTAGGCCCTAATACCAATCATGTATCATTATCACTATAGACCCTTTCAGCCCAAACTACTTGAAACCATCCTTAGATTGCTATCTAGTTCCTTGCTTATAGCTAACTTCCAATCACATAAAAAATCATATCTAAATAATATAATAATAAAAAATTAGGTTGAATAATTAGTTAGCTCTTTACTTTTTAAGTTGATTTCTTGATCTTTGCTTAATTATGTGTGCAAAAACTTGCATTACCTAGCATTAGTGCAAGGTTTCCTTTTGTGTGTCTCAATTGGATTAGCCAACATTGATCCAATTGACCATTTTTTCCCCTTCAACTCTTAATTTCCTAAATTATCTAAAAAAAATGTTTTATTTTAGTTCATAACTTGTTATCAACCTTCTCTTTTTCTCTGTTTATTATACTAGGTCAACCCAGTTGACCCTATACCTTTTTCAACCCCTATCCACTATACTGGATCGACCCAATTGACCCTGTACAATTTATAGACCCTTTTTCCTCTTTTTCCTATCTCTATTTACTAACTAGATTGACCTAGTTGACCCTATACAGTTTATAAGTCCTATTTTTTGTGTTAGGTTGACTTAGTTGACCATGTACTATTTTTTACCTTTTTCTATTTGTCAATTCAATTCCCTATATGTCAGACTTAATTCTCTATTTTCCTAACTTATTTCTTTGTCTCTACCTATTATTTTTATTGCTTGTCATATTCTTTATTTCCTCAAATATCATATCCCCTATTAGAATCTTATTCGACACCTTGAATCCATTTAGACACTATATGGGGCACTCTTTTATTCTTATCTTTTCTTCCTCTTTTTAGTTATTGGGGAATATTTTGATACCTGTACACACAATACTCTAGCCTTTGGGGTATCTTACAGTGCCCACCGACATATCCTTTTAGACTCTAGGGAATATTGTGATTCCCATGCCTACATCTACTTACACTTTGGGGCATCTAGTGATGCCCACTCTTATTCTCCATTACATGCTACCAAACTATTTAAACTCCAAGAAAAATTCCAAAAGACATAATTTTATCTCTCACATGCTCATCCTTGTTATAGCCATTAATGTATATTCATTTCCTTATTTTCATGATTTATATCTATATCTATCTAACACTTTTTACAAGTTACTTAAGCATGGGTTTCTCCCTTAGTAGTTCCTTATTTTTCATAAACCTTTAGTACTCCCTTTGCATATTTTAGTTTCTTGATGTACCATAGTCTTCTTTATCTTCTTGCATTTTCTCTTGTTTTTTACACCCCTAGGTTTTTTATTTTGTGAGTTTCTTTGTAAGACCATGATAGGACCCAATATTCCTCATAAAACCACCATCTTTTAATTATTTATCACATACTTTTTTTGTTCCAATTTTATTTTGGCATCCCTTGGGTTTTTCTTTTGTGAGTTGCTTTGTAAGATCATGGATAGGACCTGACATCCCTAAAAAAACTACTATCTATTTGCTTTATCGTTTCCTTATTATATGTAGTTTTAATGTAAGACCATGGATAGGACCCAAACCTCCTCATAAAATTACCACTTTTTCATATTCTTGATCCTTGTTTTGAAACTTTAACCTTTGCTTCTTTTGTTAGATAAAATTTTCACAAAAATTGTTTTATCATGTTTTCCTCCATTTCCCTCATTTTATGATAAGGAATCATGCTTTACTGTCATTATATCCATTTTTCCTATTTTCACATTTTTTTATAATTTGAATTAATTTAAATTTTTCCATGTGTCATTCCTCTTGATTTCACCTTTCTTTCATCTCCACATTAGATAAAACAAGATTGAAGTCAAGATAACAATTTTATTTCACCTAGATTTAAGAGACTCTCAAACCCCATGATCTTTGAAGTTCTCTCTCTTAGAAACATTGTCCCAAGTATTTAAATGAAAGTCATCTTTATCACCCATATTTGGTTTTCCAAATTTATATAGATGAATAGAAAAATCCATCAAGAAAGTTAAAAACCAAATCATTTGAAACAAAAGGCAATGATATCTAAAAGGCAACATAAAAATATCAAAAGTCAAATTCACATTAAAAGACATGATTCCAAGCACATATCCTATCTTAAATCAAATCTCAAACTACATAATTAGCCTCATATTTAGCCAAGGTCCTTTGGAGTGTGGTAGACCAGTAGATTGGAATAAGGGATTTCAACAAACTCTATTGTGCTACCTACTTTCTCATGCAAGTACCCAATGTTCATAGTAGAACAACAATCTATAAGGGGTCTAAAAGAATGAGGAACACATTATGGGAAGGTAGGTCCATTTTAATTTTCATCAATATAACGTTCATGAGATGACATATATACTACATTTCTTGACCTAAGACATGTGTCACTAAGAAAAGTTCTTCAGAGTCCTTAAGGTTGACAGTTCACTTGTTCTGACAAACCTAATTTGCGTGTCTTAACTTTAATAAAGAGTTACTCTACCTTGGTGTTTCTTTCATTATCCCCTCCACCCATTTCATATTTCCCCCTTGATAGACAAATTTTTATTCCAAATATGTTTTCCCTTCTTTAATTCTTTTTTCTTCATCTATTAAAAATATGCTATCACTACTTTGTTTTAGTTTTATCTATCCTTAGGGAAAAACATGTTTGAGTAACTTTGGGTTATTCTTTCTTTACACCATGATTTTACATTTATACACTTACTTTACATTCTTTTTACCATTTATCATTATTTTTTTCTCCTGTAGTTATGGATACCTGAGTTTGTACCCTATTTCCATTATTGAGTGAGGTTGACTTGTTACTTCTTACTTGACAATGTTGTTTTCCCTCGTATGCACATCTTTCCATTTTTGAGTGAGATGTGGATTATTACTGCTCACTCATCACTGTTTTACCATTTTGTTTACTATTTTACCATTGATTCATTTTATTACCATCCTATTAGACATGTATCCTTGGTTTAACTTGGTGAGTTTGTCTTTCTTACTTAAGGATAACTTGTTTGAGTTTTTCAATATTTAGTAGCATTGGATTTTCAATTACATGATTTACTCTTGTTTTTTAATTTGGTCATTTGGTATAACATAACACCTATCACCCTAACTTTCCAAATTTCCCAAGTACATCCCATCCTCATAGCACTAGATATCTTGGATTTTCTTGTATTTGTTTGTTTTTTCTCTTTAGTTTTGTATTCTTGGGTTTGTCAAAAGTATTCTCTATGCCCTAAATAATCAAAAGTAAAAACATAATAGAAAACCATCATGATAAAGGTAAGTCAAGGTATTATGACATTTATTTTTTAGTTATTTTATTTTTATATTAGTTTCCCTTTTAGTCATTTACTTTCAATTATTTTTTCTTTAAAATATTGCAACTTTTTTTAGCATTAACATTGTGTGTTACTATGTTCTTTCTCGAAGCACCATCCCCTATTTCACCTTAGTGACACATGATGAGTATAGAGTGGGGCATATGTATACACATAATATTTTCAACCATTTATTAAATACTATTTTTTCACATCTTTTAGAAACCCATCAAGACTTAATATTTTTGAGTACATGCCTTAATGGTGAACCAAGAAAGGGGTGGGTAGACCTTTGGTGCTTTTTAGGATATTTATCCCTTATTTATACATTATTACCAATCCAATTATCTCTTAAAACCTTTCCCTAAGCTATTTCTCCTCCCTTGCATATTCCTCCAAACTTTTCCTCCTTTCATCCCTTCTTTTCTTATCTTAAATCCCTTTTGATTAGTTGGCTATACTAGGTCGACTAGGTTGACCCAATATAGTTTAGGGTATATTTCACTTTTTTAGCTTATTAAACTTTTGGTGACCTAGCTCAGACCTAGTTGATTATCCCTGAAAACATGGTAGGTTGACTAGGTTAACCTTGTATAGCTGATATTTTTGAGAGGATTTAGGAAAAGACCCACCTATACATAAGAGTTCATTTCATCATTATTTCATATGTGTAATCAAGAGTTATTATTTTCTCATGCTTATTCACAATTTAATCTTCCACCATTCTACTTGAGGAGACTTAGTTTAAGTTTCTTATTTGGAGAATCTAGTCTTATGGATAAGTCTTAGATGCTTTGGTCTTTCTTAGTGATCCTTATAAACCACAACAACCTCTTGTAAAGACCCATTATTCAAGGTAGAGATTGAGTCTTGATGGGTTCACATTTAAGTAAGTATATTATAACTTTATTCTCCTCTCTTTTAGTAGATATAATTAGCATAAGTGTTGGCTTGAATAATATTATCTTTCATATCTCATGTATTAGGGTGTTACTCATACTTACTTTATTTTAGGTTTCCTATACATATTTGTTATATTGTTTCTAACCCTCACTTTGTGCCAAAAGATTTGGTGTGCACTAGATTAGATTTACTTTCTTGTTATTAGAATAGGTGAATGATTTAAACCTTAGGACTCCATTAGGATTGATGTATAATTATGTTATATTGTAGGCTTTAGAACCCTTCCTAGTATGATATATTATGAAAATTGATCCCCTAATTAGGTCTATTGGATCCTTATATTGGTCATGATCTCACTTAACAAGTGTATCCCAATCAGAAGTGTATTTATGCTTTATCTTCTCTGATCCAGGAATGATTTATAGACATGATGCATTTTGATTGCATACATAATATATTCCCATTTCAAATTATACAATATGAGATAGTGAATTAGTTCAAGTTTTGATGTATTTATAATTATATAATTTAAAATATTACATCACTTACATACATCCTTTTCAAATAAATAGATATAATATAGATTGAATTCAATAAGTTTTTCCTTTAGCCAAATTGAGATACATAGGAGAACATATAAGGATATCAATAGACTGTGTACATGTACAAAGGTAGAGTATTATAGAGGAACTTACCTCCAAACATAGATCCCTTTAAATACTTCATAAACCTCTCATCCATTGAGAGTGGCCTTACCTTTTCAATAAATATATATATGAAACCAAAGATAAGAAAGAAATCACTATGTGATTATGTCAACATGCAATTACTCTACATAGCATGATGTGAGTTTGATTATGAACTGAGATAGGAAGTGTTACATTAATAATCTATACTACCCATATGAAATTCTTATTTCCATAATTTTATATTTGTAAATTCCCCCTTGTTGTATCCAACTTAGTGAAACACTGAGTTATTATGAGTTTAATTAGGATTCTTTCCCATCTCACAGTACTCATGTCCCTAAGTTGACTACTCTAACCCAAGGTATACCTAACCTATGCATCCAAAATTTTAAATTTTAAATGTGTTATTTCCCTTATCCATTATGGATGGTAACACCACTTCTTACTAGAAAATGTTTTTTTTAATTAAACCTTTTAATGTAATCATATTTCTTATTTAAGCAATGAGATTAGCCAAAGTTGTATTATTAGTTATAAATTAGTGTCAATCTTATCTATATATTACTTATTAGCTATATATTTTAAATCATATTTGGCCACCATTTGTGTTATGTTTTATTGGATCTTATTTAGTCACTACTACATGAATTGAAATTTGTGCCATCACTTAGGATATTTTTTCATTATTAATAATCTATTTTTTATGTTATTGATGATGAAACTTTAAGGAAATTACTCTATTTTTGTGGCATAAAAGTATAGAAGCTAATAAAGTTTATTTGTGTGACTTTTTTTATACCTTTTCTAAAATTTGGCCATATTTGTGTGACATTTGAATTACTCAAAAATTATACAACATTTGCACCGAATATCAAACAAACAATAAATTTTATATATAATATAAACCAAAAATATTTAATAAAATTACATCATTTTTTCATCACATTTACAATATTTTTGCATCACTTATGTTAAACTATTTTTAAAAATATTAAAAAAAATCATTTAAATAAAAAAATAGAGAGGATACTAGGTATCAACCTCTTCATCAAACATGGAGATAAATAATTTTTAAAATAGTGAATAACATGTGCAATAAGCTAAAACTCATATTTGAGTGCTAAGAGTGATACTTGAGACTACCCATCCCTATCTTAGCCATATACATATCATAAAGTATATTATCACACTTATAAATCATCTCTAGTCATCCCTAAAGTAGGTCCAAACCCTCATTTCTTGATCACGTCCTTTCATGCCTAGTGTTTACTATTTGGACATTAGCACCATAATAAACACACTAGTGGCACATGGTGTTAGTGTCCAAATAATGGATCTAATGTCCTTTCCCTCTCTTTTTCACAAAAAAAATATATTTTCAAATATAAAATATCATAGGGTTGGCCTAGACCACACACACACACACACACACACACCCACACATGACTCCTAGACCTATAACCACTAGATGGAAATCATATGTAAAATACACATTCAATATTAGAAAAAGTTATGAAAAATTAAGGTTATCAATCCCTATTTTTCCCTACTTCTACATATTACCATCTACATTAGTCCTAAGCTCATATTACCCAAATTTACAATATCAATAGCATTCAAGGCACTCAAAGACACTATCATACTAGCTTCACTCACACTTGCACTATCACTTAGGTGGGGATAAATACATCAAGCTTAATCCCTCCTCTAAGTATTGGTATATAGGAAACTCTCAACATAGAGAGGTGTTGATGATTTCCATCCTACCCTACTAAAAACATAATTTTCAACTTGTATCAACTAGACACCTTAAAAACATGGATGATCAGGGTTTACTCACAAATTCAATCAAAACAAGAAATATACAGGGTTCAAAACTTATGCACACAAGAATAGACCTTAGATATGTATCACCTAAAAACATAGGGGACTCCTATGCATAGGACACTACCGCCATAAAGGGACACTACCACCACATTTCCAATAATGTCAAAACTATCTAATTAGGGAACTAATGTCTAGGAGGGGTTCTAACATTAGGATCTTATTTATGATGCATAGAATAGATTCTATCTTATTTTCCATCCTCCAAATCATCTTTCTCAATTATTTTACAACTAAGTTATTACTTGAGCTATTTATTACTATTTTTAGAAAGGCCAAACTTAGTAAATTCTATAACAAATAAGTGGATGTATTTATTGTGTTGTACCCAACATTCCCATTTTCTTTAAGAAGAAATGGGGACCCACTTTTTTTATGATTTGGATTTTGTTTGTGGAGTTTTATTTTACTTAGGTGTGCAAGTTCTATTGAAATGATCCTTAAATATTTACACCTATAAATACAAATAATGGCATTAAATAGTTTTGACTAACTTACTAATGAATTTTGGGAGTTTTTATATTATGCAATTTTTGGGATTTATTTTTATTTGGATAATTTATTAGGGACTTGGTCTACAAACATTTTGTGTGGAACTTTTGTTTAGACATGTTGTTCAGGCATTATTTATAGGAACTTAGATATTTGGAACTTATATTCAGAACTTATTTCATCAGTATTTGGTATTTAGGTTATTATGTTCAGTGATTATTTTCAAAAAAAATTATTGGCATTTGTTTATTAGGGTTTTTGTATTGGACTTTCTATTCAAAAGATTTTTTTGTACATTTTATTCAAATAATGTTTCAAGATTTTTATTTTTATTCAAGATTTTTATTCAAGATTTTTTATTTAGACATTTTGTTTGGGGTTTTGTTTGGGACCTTTTTATTGGATAATTTATCTAAAATAGTTATTTTTAGCCTTATGCAATTTAGAGATTTTGCTCAAAACTTGTGTGCAAACATTTTTTTTATCATTTTTTTTAGGGATTTGGTCTTCGATATTTTTTTTGATATTTGTGTTCAAAATATTTTTTTGGACATTTATTTGGTTCAGTCCCAACACAAAACTTGACTCTCAATTCCCAACTATTGAAATCGCACTAGACTTATCCAACAAAGCAAAACTACTTCCCAACACTTACCAAGGATACCTACCAATTAAACTAATGAGATTTGAACTATGTAGGTAAAAAAAACTTATGAATGTTTGATATTTATAATGCATTAACTAGAATTGAATTCTAAGGCTACATACATGACGTACATCCATTGATGCATTCATTACTCACAAAATGAATTTGAACTCAATTACTATTTTGAAAATGAATGCCTTAGCTAACTATGAATCCATTACAAAAAAATGACCACCATAAATGTTTTTTTCATGATAAATGTAAATAAACTTTGAGCACTATACATAATTTCAATGGCATAATCATTCAAGAACTTCAAAGGAGAAATTCTACCATTTCCATTCTCCATCAAGGATTCAATAAAGTTTTTATATAGAGTGTTTGACACAACTATCCTCAATAATAGGTATGGTAACTATTCATAATTATGGGATGTATTAGATGTTTTCAATGTGTTTTCACATGAAGAAAATATATCCTCCATAGATCACCAATTTGTTACATACTTGTTGGCTCTTAAGAGATAAATACTACACTATGTATTGGCCAAGCCTGAGGTGATG
The DNA here is from genome assembly GCA_037957365.1 of Torreya grandis. Lineage (NCBI taxonomy): Eukaryota > Viridiplantae > Streptophyta > Pinopsida > Cupressales > Taxaceae > Torreya > Torreya grandis. Next base: position 109,030 of record JARHVA010004921.1, read on the forward strand.
CCCTACATTGACCTACTGCAAAATTTTTTCTTTGATGAGAAGATTATACAAGATGCATTTTTTCACTACATAGATCATCAGACAATTTTGCCCTGCATCACTAAGGATGACTTTCAAAGGTATCTATCTCTGCTAGTTCTAGATGTAATATTTTATAAACACATGTTAGTTTCATGGAAAAATAAAAATTCAATTGACAAAGTGCTAAGCTCATAGGTTCTCCTTAGGGAGATAATGGTCCTAAAGGGAAAGTCTCCCACCCCCATTAAAAAATTTAGGATGGTGGTATGTATCGAGATGGCCTTATTAAACAAAATGTATGACATGCCCATCATCCATTTTCTCAATTTGGATTAGGTCTTATTATTGTATATGATAATGATTAGTGACATAATTTTTTCCCTAAGAGAGATCATCAGCTTCCAATTGAGAGAACAAGTTTTACATAAGGACAATCATCACAATCTAGTAGGCCATTTTTACATGATGTCATACTTATTGGATGTAGTAATGGGTACAGTCTATAGTGACCTTGGTGATATATGGAGCCTAACCACAAATTGTATTAAGAGTCACATTTGTGATTACTACTAGTTCATGAATATTTATGCATACATAAATCACATGGTCTGAACTATCAAGGATGTGTATCCTCAAGTATGGTAGGCAATTCATGGGGTTCCACTACCCAAATTTGGAAAAAGCATAGTGTATAAACTAGCTTCCTAGAGTTACTACTAATTGTATCTTGATTATATAGTAATCATTATTACCAGTCATAAAGTCTACCCTCTATGCCTCCTCAAGTATGTACCAAAAAACTAGTGGAGTAAGAAAATGCATATCAACTTTAGTGGAGTGTTGAGGAGAATTTGATAAAGCACAAGAAAAGAACATTATATGGATCACATATGATCATTGGTAGCATGTGTTACACAGAAAGGAAGTATTTTGAGAATGTCAGCAATAATAGAAAGTGTTATCACTTGCTTACCATGTCACATAGGGACTAGGATCCCCATGGTCATATACAAATTCATATTTAGGGTCTTGGTATCTCATACCAACATGTCTCATATGACCATGATTTTCTATTTTTTAATTAAAATGATGATGCCTAGGTATTATAGAGAACAAAACTTATGGGCCTGAAAGAGGACCATCTAAGTATAATTAATCAAGAGCCTTTAAATTTAGTACAAAAAATGAATACTAGGATGCCACCTCCTAAAATATGGACAACTTTAGATTTATAAAAAAACCAACCCCCATAATAGATAGAGATATAAGAGGAGCCTTCCCAAGAAATTCCCTTTCTATTAAATCTTGTAAATAAAGAGCTTGGGTTGAGAGAGCCTGATCCTAGGGGATCTCCAAGGGAACTAGTTGACTTTTATTCCTATGATACAGAGGATATAAAGCACCAAAATGCCTTTCCATTTTAAAAACATACAACTAAACCCTAACTCTAGAAACCTATAGTGCAAAGGGTGGATACAGAGTAATCCACTTCTTCAATTTAACAAGGCTCTTCCTTAGTGATAAATACCACTATTTGTTATAACAAGAAACCAAGATATCCCTTCATATATAATCTAATAGTGGATCAACCATATAGCCTACCTATAATTCCATAAAAATAAGTGAAATCAAAGTAAGAACTAGATGAGGAATAATAATTGGGAAGATCCAAGGTACTAAGCCTTATGACTGATAAAGGGAAGGCTCTAAGCATAGATGACTCAATAGATAAGAAGGCTCAACTTTTAGACCCTACTTCCCTAGTTTCCTCATTTGTTCCTATTTTTGATTTAGTTTAAATTAGTGCTATTCTAAGAAATCCCAAGGTGGAGGATGACACCTTCACCCCTATTGTTTCATTTTACTCTTCTTCTACTATCTGGTACATACCTTTGCTCACTCCCAAAGTAGAGAAGGATTATTCTACCACCATCATTCTATTATATCCCATAGTTCCATCCACATCCATGGTTTTCACCACTACAATTCCCTTTGGGACTACCAAAATATGGACCATGAAGAGGAAAAGGGACACTAATAAAATTAGCATAGCCATGCGCACTCCCCAACTACATATTTATTTGACACAAATCACTTTACCAATGTCATCCACTAGTTCATCCCAAGAGACCACTATCATAACCTCAAGAAGGGGTAAAAAGAGTAATCAAGTGATTAAATTCCATACACTTACCCATAAATGGAGGTGTGGATTCATCTGAGATCATTTGGCCCTCTCTTCCTGACATAGTCCTCAAAGGAACTAAAGTGCAACAATCAACACAAAATATTAATGTGGAGATTGTAGCTAGAAACTCACAACAAATAGACTCTACCTAGTTCATAACTCCTCTATGGGAAATTGATCTTATAGATAAGGCTTCTCAAATGCCTAATTTCAAAATTATCAAGCTCCCATAAATAACAAACCTATTTAACACAGATATCAAAACCTTTATGGGAGATGTTAAGTTTATAACGATGCCCCATAATACTGGTATCTAAGATGAAGACTCCATCTAGATTATGCATTTTGATGGAGCATGTTCTAATATTGTAAATGGGGCTAGAGTTTTTTTCTATACTCCTAAGGGCCAAATTTTTAAGTTATCCTTTCAGTTGGCTTTTGAGTGCATAAACAATATTGTAGAATATGAAGCACTTTTGATAGGCTTCTAAATCACCCATGAGTATGGATTCTATAGAGTAATTTTTTACTCTACGTCGCATTCTAATTTTCAATCGCACATTGTAAATTTTGTTCCCACGTACCTTGGTTTTTTTTTTATGGTGAAGTTCAGAAATAGAACACGATTTCTTTTTCCCTTTTGATTCATTAGTTTCAAATTTTGGCTAAGTGTCAAGTTTAAGTGGAAGCTGCCAAGTGGCATCATCTGAGACACCTTTCATTTTTCCTACAAGTTGGTCAGGACGTGCCACGTGTTCAATAAGCAACTCAGTAGAAAGCACCACATGTTGACATCCACGTTTCATACTGGCACCCATGTTTTATTTATTTTTTAGCAAAGGTATTCAATAAGCCAAGTGTTAGGATGAAGCAAAAAATGCCATGTATCTTCTCAAAAGTAGCGGAAGCCACCACGTGTCGATATCCGAAAGATCTTTTCGAGTTTCATTGCCGAATAAAGACTGTGGTGAGTCCCAAGATTTATTTCTGAAGACTGTGGAAGATTCCAAGTGTCACCATCCATAGGAGCCTAGCATGCGTCCTGAACACTTCCACAACATAATAGAAAAGAAGTAGAGATTGCCACATGTCATTTGTTGAAGAGAGGTGGAGATTGACACCTATCTCCATGCCCCTTTTAAAGGTTGCTCAGGCAAGAAATGTAGTCAGTCTTATTTCTTTAAGCCGTTAAGTATCAAAGAAGTGGATTGCGATAGGTGTCAAAGGTAGACCATTCTTGAGAAAGATATAGTAGGAATATAGGGAAAACAGAAAGTGTCACATGTCTTCGATAAAAGTTAAAAAATGTGCCAAGTGTCATTCTTTGGTATCTCCTAAGAAATAATCAAATTTTCAAGAAATTGACTAAGTTTCCTCTTTCGTTTCAATAGAACAGAGGGTCCTATATAGACACTTCCAGCTCAGTTAGAGTTCAACATGGGCCGTAAGTTTGGGAATGCACAGACAATCTGGAGGAAAACTCAATGGGAGTTATTTCTAGTAGATGGAGTAGCTCACCAGGTAGATTTTTGGGGCCTACAAACATTTAAAGTGTCATTTATTTGTCCCCTATGAGATAAAGGTATAATAGACAATTGCATGGGAAAGGAGGTGAGGGAATGAGAGATCTGAGGCTATAAATAGGAATGCAGGGATCACCACAAAAGAGATATTAGAAAAAGGAGGGAGAGAATTTTTTGAGAAAATTGTTGTAAAGAGTTCTAGACTTTCTATATTTATGATTAGGAATATCATTTTCCTTTATTCCATTATTCTCAAGTTGTAAAGTTTATGTAACTGTGCATGTTTCTGTGCCTTTTATATGGCTAAAGAATTAATGAGAAGATAGAGTTTTGTGCCTTTGTTGATGTTTCTTGTATCATTATGAAAGTAGTCTAAGCTGTGAGCCTCTGTTTCTATTATTTCTATCTTTTACATTGATCATGCCTTGTCTGCTCTTTAATGTAATCAAATCTTACATATAGTTTCACTATGCTTTAGTTTTAGGATCAAAATTACATTTAGGTGCATCACCATAGTTAGATTTTCTTTCTTTGCATTTGTGTTTCTATTTAAACTCCTATCCCTTTTCCCCCCAAACACTTGATATAAAGAAGAGACCAGCTTCTTAAAAATTTGGATTTTTGTTTCAAGTCACATGTCGCACATCTTGAAACTTCCCATTGTTGGTGTCTAAAACAAAGCGCAATTTTAAACATCAATAGTTTTTGGCACACCTGATGGGACCAGTCTTGAATTCTCTTTCAAGACTGTAAGAACCAGAGAGATACAAGGAGTCAGTGCTATGGGCCAGTCACCAGATCACAATCTGCTACAAATATAGATATTCTTTTGCCACCTTTGGTAACAAGTCCAAGAAGAAGAGCTAACCAGTTTGTACCAATACCAAGAGCAAATATGGGAGCCCCTATACCCCTAATAAATTATGTAAGCTAGAACACTAGTAGTCCTTTAATCCTCCCAACACCACCAGCCATTTGGGATCCTATCCCAGTGAATGCCCTAAAAGCTCTGCCCAAATTCAGTGGGCAAGTCTCTAAAACACTTGCAGAACATCTTCAAGATGTATCAAATGTCTGTGCCATACATGTTATCACATAGAAAAATGTGGACATAAGATTATTAGCAGCTTCTTTTAAAGGGAAGGCTCTAGAATGGTATCAATCTTTAACCCCAAATACCATATCTACATGGGATCAGCTCGGAGATCTGTTCTTTGAAAGATTTGTAGAGAAGGGTGATAAGTCTTATTTGCTATAGTGTTAATCACTATTTAAAGGGGACCATAAGAAGCCATGACTGACTTTAATTCCATATTTCAAAAGACTTGGGATAGAATCCCTGCTATAACTAGACCATTACTAGGTATGGCCATAGTGTTTTATGTCAAGGCTTTGAATTTAGATATATCTGTTATGATTCAGTCACTTTGAGGACACACTTTGCCAGAGGCTTATGAATATGTGGTCAGAGCTAAGAATCATTTAATAAATGCTGGAAAGTTACCTCCAAGGCCTCCCATGCCCATGTTCCCAAAAATTTCCTTGCCATTACCTCAAAAAGTTCCTAAATCTGTAAGCCCACCTATGTCTATGTACACTTACCCTCAACCATCTGCAAAAGAACTCATCCCTACTTAGTCATCTAAGATGGATGATATCAAGAATATCCTAAGGACATTTTCCAATGAGCTAATCAATATAAAAAGAAAACAGAATACTTTCTCCAAGCCTCCTTATCAAGGCTATCAAAGAAATAGATTTTCATTCCAACCAAACCAATATCAGGGTCCTCCAAAACAAACTAACCATCAGCCAACAAATCAATTGGTTGCAGTCCCCACACCCTCATAGACTATTCCTCCCAACTCAAATAGAGAGATGGTTCTAGGGAAAAATAATTATGTGGATGATACTAATGCCTAGTGTTTCCCTTGAAATAATGCTCATACACCTAGAGATTATCCTTAGGGTAATCTACAACAAAGGGTGGCAGAGCAGAGAAGAATGGATGGTCAGTTTGCTAGTACCAGTGACAATCAAGCATACCAGTCTCTTGGTATGCAAAATTTAGTCCTAGTGGCTTAGATGCAAGGAATATCCTTGCAACAAGAGGAAGAAATAGCCCTAGAACATGCTTTGTTCTCATGGGTTGAAGATGAAGAATCAATTTTCTTGAATGAAGCATCTACCTCCCAAAGACCAGTTGTGCAATCTGATTATTACACCAGATCAAAGAGGAGAATGGTGGAATAGCCTAAGATTGTAAATGGTCAAGTCATGAATAATCCTCTATTTCAAGGACAAACAAACACTACTTTCAGACAAGAAGTGCCTCAGCCAGTGCAAGATCAAGGGACTCCTGCCCAAATTTAGGAAAAAACAAGATATCCTTATATTCAAAAAACTCAGTCTTTGGGGCCAATAAATGTAGTGGACCAATTGAAGAAGACTCCAACACAAGTATCAATATGTGATATATTGGCTATTCTTAAATAGAAGACACTACTACAAGAAGCTTTGCAAGGCCAAGCAGTGCCCAAAGGTACTATTACCAAAGAAGGACCCGCTGGAAAAGAAAAGCTCAAAGATACAATTCCTCCAAAGACAACAAGCTTTGTGAATGATGCAGCACAAGTAAATCCAAACTAGAGCCTTTCTATTTGACTATGATAGTTTGAAAGAAACTCTTCCACAATGCATTGATAGATTCGGGAGCTAGTACTATAGTGATACCCAAGCAAATAGGTGATGCTTTGAAAATAAAATATGAACCCCTTACAAAAAGAGTTATGTAGCTAGATGGTAGAACAGTACAAACCATAGGAAAATTAAACAACTCCCATTACAGTTATATACTTGTCCCAATATAATTGTCAACCAAGATGTAGTAGTCATAGATAAACCTCCTATTTTTGGTTTATGTTTATCCAAAGACTTTACAACAAAAATAGAAGGGTATATGTCTCTTAATTGGTCTCACCTCATCCTGAGAACCAGATATAGTTCGAAGATGAAAATTCTATCTAAACCACTATCAAAAGATCATATCACCAATGAACCAACATCAAAATTAGAGGTAGATCATGCTATGTTAAATAAGGAAGAAAAGATTTTTGTGTGAAGACTTAGGTGACTAGACTGATCATGATCAAGAAGAAGAAAATAACCAGTTGTTGGCTATGATGCATAGCGACCCATATGGAAACTATGACTCTACTGGTCTAGGCACATATGTCATTTTTTATAAGGGCCATGAAATCCTAAATGTTCTAAGGGAAGAAGCACCAATAACTCAAAATTTAGAAATCTGGACCTTAAATTTTGATGGGGCTAGAAGTAGGCATGGTGCTGGAGCTAGAATTTGTCTTATTGCTTCAAATGGTGAGAAAATTTTAAGGCCTATCCGTTTCCAATTTGCTTGTACTAATAATGATGTTGAATATGAATCTTTAGTACATGGGCTCCTGTTAGACAAGAAAAGGGGGATAAAGAACCTAATAGTAAAAGGAGATTCAAAATTGTGGTAAAACAAATTAGAGAAAAGGCAGCAGCCAAAAATGTAAGGATGAGATCCTACAGACATAGGATTTGTGACGTAATAGAATATTTTGACGCTTTCAATATCAAGATAGTCCCTAGGAGTCAAAATTTTGAAGTTGATAAGATGGCCAAGATTGGCTCATAGTTTAATCGAAAAACTGGCCTATTAATTAACAATGAGTCAGTAAATGTTATAGTGAGGCTGACTATTCCAGACAATGATGAGAATTGGCAAGTATTTGAAAATGATGCTCAGGTAGTCTCATTTTTACAACAATCAAATGAGTTTGCTGATCAGTTACAAACCAAGATTGAGGAAGCATATGGGGATCAAATTATACAATTAAAGACTAATAAACTCCCCAAGGGCTTGATCACCTTAGAAAACTTATTTGATCTAGAGGATGTAAGCCTAGAGAAGAAAAGGTTCTATGTAGACAAAGCAGATTATTCTGAAATAGAGGTGAGTCAAGGGAAAAAACTAAAAGTTGGGAATTCTACAACTCAAGTGAAAAAAGAAAGACTAATTAAATTGTGCAAAAAATAGGACAGAGTCATAGCATGGAGCTATGAAGACCTTCATGGATACAATAGAGACATTATTCAGCACACAATAGAATTGGCTGAAGGATATAAGCACATTAGGTAGAGATAGAGGCTAGTAAATCCAAGAATTGAGCCTCTAATGGTAGACGAGTTGCAAAAACTTTTAGATTCCAAAATAATTTTTCCAATCAAGCACTCAACTTGGGTATCAAATCTAGTACCAGTTAGGAAAAAGAATGGAGATATAAGACTGTGTGTAGATTTTAGAGATCTAAATAGAGCATCTCTAAAAGACCACTATCCCTTGCCCTCCATGGAACAAATTCTACAAACTGTGGTTGGATCAGAGAGATTTTCTTTGCTAGATGGTTTCTCTAGATACAATCAGATTTGGTTGGCTAATGAAGACCAATATGAAACTGCTTTTACTACCAAATGGGGAACATTTGCATACACTAAGATGTCATTTCGCCTATCAAATGCAAGAGCCACCTTTCAAAGGGCCATGGATGTATACTTTGGGTAACTTATAAATAAAATCATCTTGGTTTATCTGGATGACCTCACTATTTTTTCAAAAAATGTTGTTGATCATTTTGATCATTTAGAATCTATCTTTAAGAAATGTCAAGATTTTGGAATATCACTGAATCCCAAGAAATGCATCTTTGTTGTGCCTCAAGGAAAATTATTGGGACATATAGTGTCTAAAGAAGGAGTTTCCATAGATCTTGAAAGAATTGTAGAAATAATGAACCTACCTCTTCCAATAAATAAGAAGGCAGTTTAGTCCTTCTTAGGAAAGATTAATTTTGTCAGTAGGTTCATATCCAATTTTGCAGGCTTGGTGAGGCCAGTGACACTCTTGCTAAAGAAAGACCTGACTTTCAAATGGACTGCAGAAGGAAGGCAAGCCTTTGAAGAGGTCAAGAGGGCTATCTCAATGGCCCCAGTACTAAAAATCCCAAATTTTTCCAAGCCTTTTGTAATATATGTCTATGGAGGAGAGTTAAGCATTGTTGTTGTCTTGACACAAAAGGATGATAAACAAGAGGGAGAATACCCAATAGCCTTTTTCTCAAGAACTCTCAAGGATTATGAAACTAGGTATAACTTTGTAGAGAAACAAGCATATGCCATTGTAAAATCCCTCAAGAAATTTAGGCATATGGTATCAGGGAGCAAAGTTTTGGTACTTGTAGCTCATCGAAGCATCAGAGAATACATCATGGAGGGAGAAATCACTAAAAAAAGAGCCAACTGGATTGCTAAGATCCTTGAATATGAGGTAGAAGTCAGACCCACCAAGTTAGTTAGAGGTAGGGGTTTGTGCCAATATATGACCCAAGAGCTTAAAAAGATGATACCTGGGGAGACAGATAAAGAAGGAGAGACAGAGACGGTGTTAAAGTTACAAGAGGTTGATCAAGAATCTTGGGTCACAAGCAGGATTCATTTTATGAATTATAGAACTTATCCAAGAGAACTCCCTTAAAATAAGAGGAGATACTATAGGATATAGGGAGTTCATTTTGTTTTAATTAAATAGGTCATTTTCAAAAGAAATTTTGATGGTAAATTGTTAAGATGTGTAGAATAGGCTAAGGCTAAGAGAATACTACATGAAATGCATCATGGAATGTCAGGGGGGGTATTTTTATGCAAAGACCATAGCCATAAAGATAAGTGAGGTAGGATATTTCTGGCCTACTTTATTTATAGATTGTTATCAACTGGTTAAAAAATGCCAATTCTGCCAATATTACATGGAGATGAGGAGGAATGCATCAATTCCCCTTAGTCCTATAATTATGGATGAACCTTTTACTCAATGGGGTCTTGACTTCATTGGAATGATAAATCTAGTGTCTAGTATGGGTCACAAATGGATATTAACTACCATAGATTATTTCACCAGATGGACTGAGGCAGTCCCACTCAAAGAAGCAATAGAAAATGTGATCCTAGATTTTCTAGGAAGTATCACCACTCACTTTGGGGCTCCTCACACTATAATTTCCGATAATGCTAAAGCATTCTTGGGGTCTAAAGTATCTGACTTTGCATTAAAACATGGAATATATCTAAAAACTTCATCTAACTATTACCCTCAAGGTAATGGTTTGGCAGAATCAACTAACAAGAACCTGATTAGACTCATCAAAAAAATAGGGGCCGATCATCACAAAGAATGGCATAAAGTGCTTAATTTAGCACTATGGGCTGATAGAATCATGCCTAAATAGGTGATCAAAATTTCCCCATATGAATTGGTATATGGAAAGTCTACTGTGATCCCCTTAAGCTTGGAAATCCCTGCCCTCCAGCTGATCAAACAAATTGAAATTGAAGAAAATGGCCCCATGCAGGTTAGGCTTGCAGAGCTTTTAGAAGTTCAGGAGAAGAGGGATACATCCCATTATTCATTAATTAAGCATCAAAGGATGGTTAAGAGTTGTTTTGATAAAAGGACTTCAAATCCCCATTTTGAGGTAGGCTCAATTATTCTGAAATGGGATGCAAGAGCTACCAAACCGGGTCAACATACTAAATTTGAAGCATTATGGACTAGCCTGTATAAAATTTGCGCATGCAAGCAGAAGAATTCATTCAAGATAGAATCAATGGAAGGAGAACCTGAAGAGATTCTGACAAATGGAATCTTTTTGAAGCATTTTAGTTAACTTGGGTCTTTAATGTATTATAGTTAGATAGTTTCCCCTTCTCATATTATTTTTTTATTGTTGTTATTTTCCCACTTTTCATTTAAATAAGTGTTTTTAAACATAGAGTTGGTGGCTCAAGAAGTTTTCAAATATTAAAAAAAATTCAAATTATCAAAGCATTAAATATTTCCCAATATTTAAGAAATCTCTGAGGTACCTTGCTCGGCCACTTGCATAACATGTCTATCTCACTGTCCTAGGAAGATTGAGTAGGATTTGCTAACGGTTGTCTGAATTTAATGCCTTTTGAGACTTGATAGGTCCATAAATACCTTTAGCAAGATTTGAAGTTTACAAACTCTTAAGCATTCCTGCATCTACAAGAAAATATCCTGCTACTTGTGAAAAATTTTAGTGCCTAGTAAATTTGCTTCAGCAAGAGTGTTTTTGTTTGCAAAGGGTTCATACTAGTTATCACAGAAAGGACATAGATATGGAAGGAGCATCATCTTCAAAACAAAGAGCTGGGATATATGAATCCCTTGATAGGTTTCTGGAAAGTAAGTCATATGCTTCAACTCTCGCATAACCATTGAAAGCCTATCTAAAGACCATAATTCTAGAGGTTGGTCAAGCAAGTGACCCATCAAAGGTAAAAGATTATGTAGATGGAATCATGGACCCAATCTTCCAAAGAGCTAGTAGCAAAAAACCTAGAGAAGGGGCACATCAAAGGTGCCTTCAAAGGGCCAAATGAGGGAAATATGAGACATTTTCCATGAGGATATGGACCTCACAACTGGCACAATTCCTTGTCCTAGTTGTGCATCCATGCCCTGACTTGGTTGAATTATGAGCAGACTGGCTCCATGCCCCTCATGCACCATTTAGTAGGGTCCTTTCATGGTGTAAATCACACTATAGGCTATCAGAGATATGTTAGCCCTACACCATGATAGTATATCAACATTTCCCACTATTTCTAAAATGCAAAAGACATGGGCTAACGTCAATACCCAGTTAAGGTTCTTAAGAATTGAATTGTAAATGGGTGATGACAACACTACTGTGCCCACACTCCTTGAAGCAAGAGGCCAATTCACACAAGTCAGCCAAGACACACTATCCATGATGGATTTCATCTTTGACATGAAAGATGATATGGCAATTTATGTAGAGTAAATGGCTATCCTCTTTAGGTTGAAGACCATCGACAAGACCCAAGAATATCAACTCAACTTTTCAGAGCAAATTGCTTTTACAATGGTGGAACAACTGGCCCAGTTCAAATCAAAAGGAGTGTTTAGGTACTCTTCTTATTTGTTTCACCTCATGCTATACTAGAACACTGACCTTTTCAAAAAACATATGCATCTGGACATGTATGACCCAAGTTTTGACCACCAAAGGACCATTCCTGTGTCTGCATGCACACATATTTTGTCCAAGACCATTGACCCATATGATTTTTGGGATTTGTTTGTTACCCTTGCTCTTTGCCACCCTAGCCCTGAACTAGTCATGAATAGATTATTTCCTAGTGTTTCAAACCTCCTGGCCAGTTACCCAATTCTGTGTGACATCTACTTTGAATCCCACCATACGATTATAAGGGTTCATGGTCTTTATGGGGAACCAATGTTGCTACCAAAGATTCTAACTCTTAGGTTAGCATTTTTAGAGGTCACTAGGCAAGTGTCAGTAGTAGACAATGATTATGGTTCTAGGAAATGGAAGAGAAAGATGTATGATCTCTCATGGATGGCAAGCAACATGATTTTAGAAACTAGGGATGCCAAAATTTTATTGCTTCAAAAGCTAGCCTTTTTAGGGTTCTTATTAGTTGAAGACAAATGGGTATATGACCCAAATGGTTACATCACTTCCTAGATAAAGACTAATAGGGTTGCAACCATCATTTCACATGAGGGCCACCCTTTTTGGGAGACTAGAAGAAATCCTATGGAAGATGCTCCTAATTTTTATGTTGAATTAACAGATTTGCCCCTTCTATAAAATAGACCATGGGAAAATTTCTACATTAAGAAGAGGGATTATGATCCCAAAGTTAGAATGACTTTTGGCTTGAGAAGAGAACTAAAGAATAAAGATTGGGATGTGGAGAATATAGAAGCCTATTGGAAGTATAGGCAGGAGATTTCTCAAACCACCCATTCTTTTAGGAATGTGGACACAGATGAGAGATGGGAAGAACTATGGGATGAGTTACATCTCTCCCCTGTGTCTAGCTTGAAGACAACCAATTTGCCAACATAGGGTATAGAGAAGGAAGTCGGGCCAAGCCAAGAGCCCCAAACCTTAGAACAAATTGTAGCTGCAATAATTGTGTCAGTTTGGCCCTAACCTCTTGATGTCTTAGAGAAATAAAAGAGTGTGGTTCATTCACCACCAAAAACTTCCCCATCATCAGAAGTCATTGAAGTTCCTAGTTCTCTATAAGCATCCCCAATGATAGTAGCAGATGTGGAAGGATAGAGAACATAGTCAAAAGAGGAGACACCCATGAAATAAAATAGGGTGTAGTTTCAATTGGCTATGGAAGAGGAGATAGACACCCAACATCACCAATTACAAAGTGCCATAATTTCTCCTTAGGTAAGTATCATCCCTCTTTCTCCTTCTCAGTCTATGTCTTCTCTTGTAACATCACCCACTGCTTCTACCATTCCCATTTACTTTGCCCCATCTATGCCACCTCAGGCTTTAACATTACCCCATTTCTCCCCCTCTGTTCCCAAAAAAATTTCCCCTCAAATTGCCCAAAGCCAACAATTGGCTATTCAATACGGTCTACCACAGGGATATCCTTTTGTGGGCGGGCACATTACCTCTCCTTCTACCTTCTAAACCCAAGTAGATGTTGTGCAGAAGGCAAGGGAAGCTTGAAGAGAGAAACTGAGGATGAAGAAAAATAAAGCACTGGATACAACACATCTATGGTCACAATTTGACCCAATTCACTAACAATTGATGGTGACCCATTTATCACCGAATGTCATCAAGCTAGCTAAGCAGATGTAGCCTGAGGATTACACAAAGGATGTAGTGGTTATTAACATGTCCCTTTTCAGGCCCTAAGATAGAATTGAGTTGTTGATCGAACCCACTTCTACAGTCACTGAAGACTATTTGAAGACATCAAGGAGGTTATAAAAGATGGAGGCTGATTTGGCCAAAGAGAAGGCAAACTCTAATAGTTTGACTATAGAAATTGATAGAAAGGACAATGAAATAGCAAATCTGAATAAATAGTTACAAGAGACTATTTCTCTTTAGATTCACTAGGTGGTCCAAGCCCAAAATGATTATTTGAAGGCAGAGCTCGCACAGATAAAGGCTACGATGGAGACCCTGAGGTAGGAAAAAATAGAATGGCAACACAAGTTGCTAACTAAGCAGAATAATAGTACAACCATTCAAGCCTAGTTCCAATTAAAGCAACAGAAAGCAGCACAACTGACACTAGAGTTGGCTAATAGGCCAAGCAATGTCAGAGTGATAAAATTGGTAAAGGGGCTCTACGAATCCATGTGGAAAAGAATCTCCTCAGAGATTATTTAGCTCAGGCCTTCTCTCACCTTCCTATTAAACACATAGAAATTATGTGAAAAGGTGGGGGATTTAGTGAAGAACACTCTAACTACAATTTCCAATAGAGTAACAGACTCTCAAATGTTGTTGCAAAAGGTTTATGATGATTTAGATGTGAAATTGGTAATTGTAGGAATCACTGATAGAATGGTCACCACAAAGAGAGTCAATGAGGTTCTTAGTTGCAATTCTATAGCCAACAGTTGTAGAGAGCTCCTCAAAATCATGAAAGAAGGCATCAGTGAAATGAAATAGCATATTGAAGATCTAGTGCAATTAGGTCTTCCTTCTCTATTCCCTGATGATAATATGGTGCTAATGGTTGATCAAATTAAACCATTTCTACTGGCCAAACAGAATGATCAAATAATTTTTCAAAACTTACAAGATGATTCCTCAGTCTCAGAAGTAGAAGCTATTCTAGTTCTTGTTTCCTAGCTCAAATTCAAGTTGAAGGCTACAATTCAGATTTTGCAAAAATTTTCTCACAAGGATATTATTAACCTTGATTTAGCCTTTAATAAATTACAGAACAAGCAAGGGTTATCTAACCATGAGTGGTCCACCTACCAAACAGCATTATTAAAGCTATAAAATTTTGTAATTTTGATCTAGTGGGAGTGTGGTTTCTTTTTTGAGTAGGCTCAAAAGCCCTTAGGGTCACCAATAACTATAGAGTAATTTTTTACTCTACGTCACATTCTGATTTTTAGTCGCACACTACAAATTTCGTTCCCACGTACCTTTTTTTTTTTAATGGTGAGGTTTAGAAATAGAACACGGGTTCTTTTTCTATTTTGATTCATTAGTTTCAAATTTTGGCTAAGTGTTGAGTTCAAGCAGAAGCTGCCAAGTGGTGTCATCTGAGGCGCCTTTCATTTTTCTTACAAGTTGGTCAAGATGTGCCACGTGTTCAATAAGTAACTCAGTGGAAAGCACCACTTGTTGGCATCTACATTTCATATCAGCACCCATGTTTCATTTATCTTTCAGTGAAGGTCTTTAACAAGCTAAGTATCAGGATGAAGTAGAAAATGCCACGTATCTTCTCAGAAGTAATGGAAGCTACCACATGTTGATATTCGAAAGATCTTTTCAAGTTTCATTATTGAATAAAGATTGTGGTGGGTCTCGGGTTTTATATCTGAAAACTACAGAAGATACCAAGTGTCACCATCCATAAGAGCCTAACATGCATCCAAAACACTTCCACAACATAGCAGAAAAGTAGTAGAGATTGCCACGAGTCATTTGTTGAAGAGAGGTAGAGATTGACACCTATCTCCATGCCCCTTTTAATGGTTTCTCAGGCAAGAAATGCGGTGAGTCTTATTTCTTTAAGTCGTTAAGTATCAAAGAAGTGGATTGTGATAGGTGTCAAAGGTGGAACATTCTTGAGCAAGATATTGTAGGAATATAGGGAAAGTAGAAAGTGTTGCATGTCTTCGATAAAAGTTGTAGAAATCACCAAGTGTCATTCTTTGGTGTCTTCTAATAAATAAGTAGATTTTTAGGTAATCGACTAAGTGTCCTCTTTCATTTCAACAAAATAGAGGGACCTATTTAGACACTTCCTACTCAGTTAGAGTTCAACTTGGGCTGTAAGCTTGGGAATGCATGGACAATCTAAAGGGAAACTTAGTGGGAGTTATTTCCAGTAGATGGAGTAATTCACTAGGCAGATTTTTGGGGCCTACAAACATTGAAAGCATCGTTTGTTTATCCCCTGTGAGATAAATGTAGAATAGATAATTGCGCATGAAAGGAGGTGAGGGAATGAGAGATCTGAGGCTATAAAGAGGAATGCATGGATCACCACAAAAGAGATATCAAAAAAAGGAGGGAGAGAATTTTTTGAGAAAATTATTGTAAAGAGTTCTAGACTTTCTAGAGTTGTGATTAGGAATATCATTTTCCTTTATTCCATTTTTCTCAAGTTGTAAAGTTTATGTAACTGTGCATGTTTTTGTGCCTTTTATATGGCTAAAGAATTAATGAGAAGATAGAGTTCTGTGCCTTTTTTGATGTTTCCTGTATCATTACGAAAGTAGTCTAAGCTTTGAGCCTCTATTTCTATTGTTTCTATCTTTTACATTGATCATGCCTCGTCTGCTCTTTAATGTAATTGAATCTTACATATAGTTTCACTATGCTTCAGTTTTAGGATCAAAATTACATTTAGGTGCATTGCCATAGTTAGATTTTCTTTCTTTGCATTTTTGTTTCTGTTTAAATTCCTATCCCTTTTCCCCCTAAACACTTGATATAAAGAAGAGACCAGCTTCTTAAAAATTTGGAGGTTGTTTCAAGTTGCATGTCCCACATCTTGAAACTTCCCATTGCTGGTGTCTAAAAAAAAGTGCAATTTTAAACATCAACAGATTCAAAAGGTTGTTAGTAAAGGGTGACTCTGAGTTATTGGTTAAATAGGTTTGGGATGTTTACACCATGAAGCAAAAAAGGTTGAAGTAGTATCGAAATGCTTTCTAGATTGTCTGGAATAGTTTTATGCTTTCAACATCTAATACCATGCCCAAGAGCTCAATAATTTGGTAGATGTGTTCACCAAGATAGATAAATAATTCAATATTGAACCTAGAAATGCTACTTGTGAACATCAAGTTGAAACATTGGTAAGGCCCTTTGTTTCAAATAGCATTAATCATTGGCAAGTCTTTGACGATGATGACCACATAAAAAGTTTTTTGTGCTACATAGAGGAATTTGAGGGAACTATCATAGACTATGATTTTATGATCTAGATCTATGATGGGAAAGAAACCTTGTATGGGAAAGAAATAATCTAGCTTAAAACTAACACCATCCCTAAGGGATTGGTTATTCTTGAAGTAGCCTTTGATGGAGCTAACTGAATCAAATATAGAAACACTTGTATATCAAGAGAAGTGGTCAAGATTAACATTTCAATACTGGAAAACCCAAGAAAGATCTAGCTCGATGTTCACTTAAGTAAAGATGAAAAGTATGCATTCATCACCCTATTAAAGAAGTACCAGGATTGCTTGGTATGGTCTTACATAGAGTTAAAGGATTATAGAGAGGATCTATTTTGACATGTTATCCCCTTACACCCCAATGTAAATCCATTCCAATATAAATAGTAGTCAATCAACCCCATATTAGCCACCAAAATGTAGGAAGAGCTAAAAAAGCTAAGGGATGATAGGATCATTCACCCTATCAGATATTCATCATGGGTGGCCAACCTTGTCCCTATTAGAAAAAAAAGAGATGTCTGGCTCTATGTATATTTCCAAAATTTAAACAAAGAATATTTGAAAGATAATTATCCATTTCCTTACATGTATAATATGCTTCAAAATATCATTGGATCAAAGCTATTGTTGACCTTAGACAATTTTTTTGGATACAACCAAGTGGTGGTCAAAGTGTTAGATAGGGCTAAGACCGCTTTCACCACCCCATGGGGCACTTACCTATATGTTTGAATTCATTTTGATTTAATGAATGTAGGTTCCACTTTTTATAGAGAAATAGATGTATCCTTCACTAGATTGATCAACTAATTCATTCTTGTATACTAGGATAATGTCACTATGTATTCTAAAAAGAGGAGTGATCACATGGTGTATTTGGAATAGTTGTTTATCAAATGCTAGGAGTTTAGGATCTCCCTAAACCCAAAGAAATGCCATTTTGGAGTATAAAGAGTAAATTTACTAGGACACATTATGTACCAATAAGGTGTTTGATAGACCCTGAGAAGCTGGAGGCCATTAACAAAGTACCCATCCCATAAACCAAGAAAGGTATTCAATCTTTCTTCGATCGAATTAATTTTTTTAGATGGTTTATTTCAAAAATTTTAGAGATTAATTTGTTCATCACTTCAATATTTAAGAAGGATCAAACTATAAAGTGGGAGGAAAAAGCTACCCAGTCATTTCAAGACATCAAGGTAGCCTTGAAAATGGCCCCAATGCTTATTAACCTAGACTATAGAAAAGAGTTCCAATTTTTTTCATTTGATTTTATGCATACCATTTTTGTAGTGCTACTAAAAAATAATGATGAAGGTCATGAGTAGCCAATTTCCTTTTTCAACAAGGCACTTTAAGGATCTGAGCTTAGATATACCATAATAGAAAAGCAAGCCTTCTCTCTTTTGAAATCTATCAATAAATTGAGGTCCTATGTTTTGAGTTTAAAGATTATTGCATATCCCCATCATACTACGGTGAAGGACATATTAACTCAAAACAAAACGACTAATAAGAGGTGTCGATGGGTTAATAATACAAGAATATGACCTAAAGATACAGACCACCAAGCTCATCAGGGGTGTGGGTTTGGCAAAGTTAATGATTAAAGTAAATTTAAAAGTCATGGAGGTGAGTAATGCAAAAATAATGGTGGATAACTATGGATAAATGTATAGCAGATCCCCATGGTATAGAGACATAGTGCATTACCTAAAGACTCTAAGTTATCCTTCTCATCTAAAGAAGAATCAAATAAGGACATTAAATTTGGTGTGCCAAAATTATATTCTATTTTAGGATGACCTCGAATTGAGAATTACATAATGATGTGTGTGGTAGCCATTTTGCCCTAAAGTTCACTATACATAAGATCTTGAGGGCCAAATATCGGTGGCCTACATTATTAAAATATTTAACGACCTAGGTTATAAAATGTGAAGAATGTCAATGGTTCTATAGAAGAATGAAGGCATCGAGATCACTTCCCCTACATCTGATCTCTATTGAGGCACTTTTTAAACAATAGGGATCGATTTTATGGGTGAAATTTCATATGCCTCAAGAACTAGTCAAAATAGATCCTAGTGGCCATTAATTACTTCATGAAATGAGTTAAATAAAATCCTATTAGGAGATCAACCTATGATCTAGTAATTTAACTCAAGAGAGGATGGTTAGTCTGGTGTTAGTTCCAAAATGAAAACAAAGTAAAATAAACACACTAATAGCATAACATATATAGGCCTAGACACTAGGGAGAGCTTAGTCAATAAAAGCAAGTGATAAAAACAAATAAAAATTAAGGAATCAAACACAAGAATTCCTTCACCTTCCTTCAATGCTCTAAGTTCCTTTGTAGTAGTGGCTTTGCTCAGGGTGTGCTCATGAAGTCCTTGGTAATGGAAGTGTGGCTACCTCCATCTCTCCTTGGCACCTTTGGCTTGTAGCTTGGCTTAGAATCAATTTGGCATTATAAATTTTCATAATCAAGTCCTTAAATATGTTTGATCATAATAACTTTGCACGAAGATAGCTTCTAAATGATGTTCATGTCTTCTCTATTTATAGATTTTTAAAAATGGCTAAAATCAACCTGAACTATCCATCTTGAGATTGAGATGTGTGGTTGAGGATTAATTCAATTTTTTAAATTAGGTTTGTAATTATCCTCATCATGGCATTGGAATAATGGTCAATTAAGAGTCATGGAGGGCATCATGGAAGGCATTGATGAGGCATGGAGGGCATGAAACCTGATATTTGTGACATTTATGGCCTAGGGATGTCTTCCCAAGAAATGAGGTACCCTAATGATGCAAATATTCAATATTTATTTCCAAAAATAAGCTTTCAATAGGTTTCCATAGAATTATTTATTAGGCCTTGATTTGGGTTAATTATCTCTTAAGCATGATTAAGCACTTTGTGAACAAATTACTCAATTTGATTAGAATGCCTTGTTATTGGTCTAAAATTTAACTGGATTAGAATTGGAAGTCCACATTAGATATTGGATTCATATTCCCATTTAGGATGTTACCAAAAAAAATAACAAAGGCATGCATCTTGTGTAAAATATTTGATAATAAAGACCAATCTAGAGAACTTAGGTGCAAAATTGGCTTTTTGACTCAGAATAATCTGATCAAAGTTAGCTAGCCCATAAATTATATTTACCCATTTAGGGATACCCTAGACAAAATAAGAACTTGAATATGTTAGTTTCACATCATTTAGCATGTTTTAATGTTTTTAGGCCAAATTGTGTGTTTTGGGTGGAAATTTACCAAAATCTTGATTGGGGGTTATTGGTGACCAATTTTAGGCATCTACAACTTGCCCCTATTTGGTAAGGCATTGAAAGATATAAGCAGATAACATATTTCCAAAGAATGAAAAGGTCTTGTATGCCTAAAATTTTAATGATGATAAACTAAATATATGATGCCCCCTCGAGGGAATGATTGGCACAAGCAGGTCGGCCAATGATACCTTGAAAAGAAAGAAGCAAAATGAGGGGGCCAAAGAAAGGAAAGATGATGGGGTGAAAACATAATGAGATTGAAAAAGTAGTCAAAATCATTAAGAAAAAAAATGATACGGTGAAAAATGGTTTTCCCAAAGGTGGTTATAAGCATTTTACCCTGATAATGGCAATGTGGTATGATAACATAGTGATTTACCCAAAGTCGGTTATAATAATTGAGAAGATGTAGCTACCCCAGTTAGGATAGACAAATAAGATAACAACATGCCCCTATATAGGCAAAAAAATTAAAGTGGTGATAACATAATGATTTACCCAAAGGTGGTTATAATCATTGAGAAATGTAGGTGGGATAGTGTGCAATGATTTGCCCATAGGTGGTTATAATCATTCGACCTTGATTATGTAAAACATGATAAAATTGGTTGTGGATGATGATAACTTAACACAAAGGTTAATGATGAATTGGAACAACCTACTAGTAGGGAGATGCTCATCTGAACTAATAAATATTGAAATTCTTTTATGTTTAATTACTTTGTTTGGGATATGATTAGGATGGAATCAGGATGTCAGTGTTGAAGATCTACCACCATTGATGAATAGATTTATTGAATTTGAGGTTTGTTATAGCATTTTATAGTAGGCTTCATGATAGAACACCATAAAGACTTGGCCAAAATATGTATAAGGACTGACTCCCAAAATCCAATAGTCAATAGAAAATAATGCACCAATGATAGAAACCATGATGACAATGTAAAAATATGAATATGGATGGATTCAAGTGTAAGAATGGGAAAGGAATCACCCACTGAACACACATAAACTAAATCAAGGCAATAGTGTTGAAATTAAACAAACAAATAGACAAACAAACAAAATAAGTACAAACAAACAAATAATACAATAAAAACTCTACAAACATTGACCCTAGAAAATAGGTGACAACTTAACAAATAAACAAAATGGGTGAATAGAGGAAAAGGTAGGGCGTGACCGAGTTGTCTCCATATGCACAAGGTAAGTAGATGCTATCTACATAGTTCCATGGATGTAACATCCAATAAAAACATTAGGCCAAATGTAGTTCTCCCAGGGAATGGGAAGAATGTGATAACTATAGATGTGAGAGGAAGAGGAATGATCTTAAAAAATGGTAAGTTCAGGAGAGAAAAGGCCAAAAAAAAATGGGGAAACTAAATGACAAGTGATTTTCTTATAACTTAGTAAGGGTTCCCAAAATCCTTAAGGCAAGGAAGTGGTCAATGTTTTTATTCTTTTCTACCAATTTTTCAAATGTTTTTGGAAGTGTTTTGAAATGTCACAACTCAATCAAGAATTATGAGACATTAAATGGTTAAAGCTCACAAAATGGTGAGAGCCTGGCTTAGGTTACTCAAAAAATGGTGAGAGATTTCAAGCATAGGTTACTCATAAAATGGTGAGAGCATGGCTTAGGTTGATCATAAAATGGTGAGAGCATTAAAACTTAGGTTGCTCATAAAATGGTGAGAGTGTGGCTTAGATTACTCATAAAATGGCAATAGCATGGCTTAGGTTTCTCATAAAATGGTAGAGCATGGCTTAAGTTGCTCACAAAATGGTGAGATCATGGCTTAGGTTGCTTGTAAAATGGTAAGAGAATGGCTTAGGTTACTTAAAAAATGGTGAGAGTGTGGCTTAGGTTGCTCACAAAATGGTGAGAGCATGGCTTAGGTTGCTCATAAAATAGTGAGAACATGGGGGAAAAGGTGACTGAGCTAACCTCAATAAGTATTGAGCACTACCTACATAATCTTAGAGTAAGACCTTAAGTCACTATAGTTTTACCATTTTAGTGGAGGAATTTGAATAGTACGGTAGTTAATTAAAACAAAATAGGCAAATTTGGTAAAAAATCATAGCATGGCATAGGAAGTGGCAATTTGGTATGTCAAGGCATAGTATTTCCCCTAGTTTTCCCATAGGTGGTTATAACTAGGACACAATGGAATAGATCAATGGTACTAATTTTCCCAAAGGTGGTTATAATTAGTAGTAATACTAGTGGTAAGAAATGAGTAACAAATGAAGGATGCAACTACCAAAACTTCTTTCACATTATCTCAAAATATGATCTCTATCTGAAGTACTTGAACTAACTAATGAACTAATCAGATACCTTGATGCTAAAACTACATAATGAATGAAAAAAACAAGGTCAAATGGGATAGGTTTTTAGAACACACTAGGTTGATAGGTTAGAAGAAAAAAGTGGATATGGTGAATATTACATATAAGGATGGTATTTTTACAAAGAATAATAATGATAAAATGGCATAAGTGAAACAATCATTATAGACAATACACCTTAGCACTCAAGCATAGTACCACTTGAGATGAATAATATTAATCTTCTCTAGAAGTTCATCATCATCTGGTGCGGCAAGCCTATACACTCCTAATCCATAGTCTATAGTGATGATAAAAGGCCCTATCTAGTTTGGTTTGAATTTCCATTTATGTTTCTTCTATGCCATGGTATTCTTATGGTTTTATTTAAGAACAAGATCACCAAGTTCCAATGTTTTATACTTAATATGTTTATTATAGCGGCATTTGAGTTGGTTTTGATATGATTGAAGATTATTGAGTGTAGCCATGCTTTTCTCATCAAGTAGGTCTAGCTCTTGTAGGTAAGTTACTCGATAGTCATGATCATCTACGACATGCTTGAAAGAGATACATAGTGAATTTAATTTGACCTTAATGGGAAGGATGGCTTTAGTACCATAAACAAGTGATTATGGAGTGGCTCTTGTGGGGGTATGATGATTGGTACAGTATGCCCAAAGGGTAGGGAATATTTGGAGGTGCTAATCATGATCATAATCATTGATAATATTTTTGAAGATGTTAACAATTATTTTATTGGATGCCTCAGCTTGGCCATTACCTTGAGGGTAATATGCTATAGAAAAATGTTGTGTGATTTTGTATTTAGTATATAACTAGTCTATGTCCTTATTCTTGAATGATCCTCCATTATAAAATATAATGTCAGAGGGGATATTGTAATAGCAAATGAAATGATTAAAGATGAATTTATAAACTTGATTTCCAGTCATATAAGTGAAGGGTATAGATTTAACCCACTTAGTGAAATACTCAGTGGTAGTAAGGATATGTTTATGGCTTCTAGATGAAGTGGGGTTAATATTCCTAATGAGGTCAAGTCCCCATGTAGAAAATGGCCATGGTGTGAACATAAATTTTAGAGTTTTTGTTGAGTCATGAATCAAATTAGCATGTTATTGGCATTTGTCACACTTTTTTACATAGGTAGTGGCATCTATATCTATTGTGGGTTAATAATAACCAGTATGCAAAAGATTTTTGGATAGGACTACCCCATTAGAATGAGCACCACATAATCATTTATGAACTTCTCTTAATGTTAATGTGGACTCTACTGAAGTTAAACAATGAAGCAAACTTCTATCAAAACTATGATGATAAAGGGTGGATCCAAGTAGGGTATAATGAGTGGAATGATGAATGAAGGATTTGGTTTGTTTATGAGATAGTTTAGTTGACAAAAATTTGTCATGAAATAGTTGTAAAGGTCTAAGTACCAAATAGAATTAAGACCAACAATATCACAAATCATGTCAATAGCTAAAGGTTCATGAGTTGGTGCTGACAAATTCTTGATGAGGAACTGATACTCTCTAATTTTATCTATTTTTTGGATCAAAGATCTAATGGTAGCCATGACATTTATTATTCTATTACTAGCCCTTGGTATATGCTCAAACTAAATGCTAGAAATTTTTTATTTAAGAGTGTCAACCATGGCTTTATATGGAACCATCTTATCATCTTTGGTCTAAAAATGATCTATGACCTAATTGATGATTAACAAAGAATCATTGTAAAATTGAAGATGAGATATATTCCACTACACTACTTGTTGAAGACCTGTAACAAGTGCTTCATACTCGGCCATATTGTTTGTATAAGGAAAGCTGATTCTAAATGATTTAGGGATTAGATCCCCCTATGGTGTAATAGAAAATAGGCCTACCCCTGATCCACGTGTAGTGAATGAACCATCAAAATATAGATTCCAAGGCTACTCTTTAATGGGTGTGTCAATGATGGTCATGATAGATTCATCAAGAAATTGAAACATCAGTGGTTGTGTGTCTATTTGAGGTGCTTCAACAAGTTGATCTATAAGAACTTGTCCTTTGATTGACTTATGATTGACATACTCTATATAAAACTCATTGAGAGGTATGATCTATTTAGCCATTCTACCTTTCAAATCTATTTTAGATAGTAGATACTTGAGAAAATCTACTTTTGAAACGACCATGGTTTTATTATTCAACATGTAAAGGTGTAGTTTTTGAGTTGTGAAGACCATGGCCAGACAAGATTTTTAAATAGATGTATATTTATGTTCATATATAACCAAAGTATGGCTTAGATAGTATATAGAGTGATCCTTTCCTTTATCATCATGTTGAGCCAAGAGTGCCCCCAAAGCATGGTCAGGAGTTGATAGATATAACAAAAATAGCTTTCCTAGCATAGGATGTAATAAAATAGGTAGATTAACAAGATAGTCTTTGAGTTGTTGAAAAGTTATTTGATAGTGATCATCCCAGTGAAATATAATTCCTTTCTTCAAGAGGTGTGTAAATAGATGGCACTTATCTGTTAACTAAGAGATGAAGCATTGGATGGACTAGATCTTACCCTATAAACTATGGAGTTGATTCAAATTGGTTAGTGGTGACATATCACTTATAGCATGGAATTTAGCTAGATCAGCTTCAATACCTCTAAAATACATAATGAAGCCAAGTATTTTCCATGAAGTCACACCAAACACATATTAATTAGATATAGTTTGACTTTGTACTCTCATTATCTTTCAAATATCTCATGCAACACTACTAGATGGGCAGCCCTGGTCTTGGATTTTCCTAATATGTCATCAACATAGTCTTCAACAATATCATACATCATATCATGCAATATGATAGTCATGGCCCTTTGATATGTAGCTCCAAAATTCTTAAGGCTAAATGGCATCACCTAATAACAAAATGTTCTCCATGGAGTTGTGAATACTATTTTATGTTGATCTTCTAGCGTGATTCTGATCTAATTTTATCCTATAAATCCATCCATGAGTGAAAGAATTTCATAGCATACCATGGAATTGATGATCATTTCAATATTAGGTAATAGAAAATCATCTTTAGGATATGCTTTGTTGATGTCTCAAAAATTAGTACAAATTCTGATCCCTACAAGCTTTTTACTAATAGTTACAACATTAGAGATCCATTTAGAGTAGTTAAGGGATTAGATACATCCTACTTCTAAGAGTTTTTCCATCTCTTTCTTTACCAATACAACAATGTGAGGATACATCTTACATAGCTTTTTTTTTACCAATTTGGTATTAAAATTAACCATAAGATAGTGCAAAACCAAGGTAGGGTATAAAATTAGCATGTTAGAATAGGCCCATGTAAAAATATCCACATCCTCTCAATAGAGCTACAAAGATGTCATGTTCCTCCTCGGTGAGAGAAGTTCCTAATTTTATCCATTTTAGGTATGATGTAGTCCTGATATTTACCTCTTTTGTATCTTTGACTAAAAGGGTCAAACCATCTTCTAGGATAGTAGGTAGTGATTGGAACTATTTGATTATGTTAGGGTCTTCTGTTAGGACTTGCTCTTCAACTTATCCTAAGCATGATGAATCTAAGTCTCCTAATGGAATATCAATCCATGTAATAAAAATAGTCAAAAATTCTTCAAGAATTTGATCAAATGTTTGTTGCTACTCAAAGCTAAACTTTGATCCATATGCAAGTTCATTGTTGGTGGTCTCTTAGTCTAAATTTGAAGAATAATGAACATCCCCATCTAATGGCACCTAATATAGTTTTTAACCACTAGACTGGCCTTTATCTTTACTTTTTTCCTAGTTAGAAAGTGCCTCAAAGATGTTTTCACTTTGTGAACTCAATGTTTTACTTATTTGTTTTTGGCTAAGGGTGTTCACTCACTCTCAAAAATAGGTTGTAGGATATAATGTGATTGAGAATCATGATTTGTGATCTCCCAATATAATGTTGTCTCTAATGCCTAAGAAATCATAAAATGTCTCATCATTCTAAAACTCATCAATTGGTAGATTGGATTCTTGTTCGTCCCAATCTATCAATTGAGAATAATATAATGGAAATGGATTACAATGAATGGCTAGGGTAAGGGTACAAATGGCATTGTTATCAAATAGGTTTGTTTTAGTTAAGTCATCAAAGGTGAGACTATGATCAAACTCTACTTCACTATCATCATCATCATCATCATCATCATCATCACTAGTCACTAGTGAGGGAGTTTGAATAAGATATGTGGGGTCACCCCCAGGTGATTTAAATCCAAGTCTATAAGGTCTTTCATACTTAGTCATAGAAATTGGCTCAATGGTTCCTTGTTGATTCAGTTTAAGGCCTCTTCCTTCATAATTGTGATGTTCCATGATCCTATTAAGAATAGGATACTTGGCACTTTTATAAAAATCAATTAGGTTGTCATTGTATAACCATGATTCATCCCCTTTAAGAGGGTTAAGTTCTAGGCTAGATGCTAGTATAATTTTGGTAGGTCCCTTATCATTGTTATTTTGTTGCTAATGTGTATGTGGGGTGACTTTAGGTCACCTAAAGGTTTTCATATTTTGAGGAAGATTGGAAATATGAAATGTATCATGGGTCACATACTCTCCTAGTCCATTATCTGAGATGGTGAAATGATTAGAAGCTTCAAGAAGCATCATGTGGGAAAGGGAATCTAAGGTATTAGGATTTTTTAAATTCTAGATGAAGGATCAATAAGTATGGCCTTTCCTTTCTCCTACTTGAAATTTGGATTCATAATGTATTGATAATTATATCTTTTAAATTTAGCCTCAAGATGCTTGCAGTGTTCATATGGGTTTAAATCTCTTAGAATATTTACTTCCATCCTTCAGTGGGAAAACTTGATACATTGGTGCAACATTGATGAGCCTGAATGAATCTCATGTAACCAAGGCCTACCTAGAATCATGTTGTATGATAACTCAAGATCAAGCACATTGCAAAGTGTATCATGGGTTAAAGGCCCAATGATAACTAGAAAACTAATGGTGCCTTGGGAATCTCTTTCTTGATTATCATATGCTTTGATGGTTATTATTTCTAGCTGGATATCTTTCATTATGTACCCAATAATCTTGATGAGCTTTAGAGACACTATGTTGAGGCTAGATCCATTGTCTATAAGGACACATTTCACTTTATGCTATCTGATACAAACTTATATGTATAATGGGTTATTATGGAGTGGGCCAAGGGAAGACATATCACTTTGGTTGAATGTGACTTGTTGGGCTAGAGATAGGTGTCCAACCAAATATTGAAAGTTATCAAGGGATATGTCACTAACAATAGTGGATTGGGTGAAAAACTCATTCAAGATGTTTTTTTGGATTATTAGTGTCCACAAGAAATATAAGATAGAAACTTGTGATGATGTCTTTTGAAATTGTTTTATAATGTCAAATTTCTTGTCTTGGTTAGTAGTGAATGGTTTATTCTAAGGCTGAATGGTGTGTTAGATGATGATCAAAGGGATGGATAGTTATGGGCCTGGGATAGTAATCTTTGACCTTCAAGTTGTGATTGTATAATTGGGATTAAATACTAGACCATTATTGCTAACCAATGTTGAAAATGGTGTTGGACTAGATAAGACAAGTCTTAGTTATTGGTGCACTTGCATGTGGTCATGTGGCAAGAATGAGTTGTCTCTATAAGATCCAAAAGGGGAAGTCCTAGTTTGTTAGTTTGCCTTTATGCACTCATAGGTCAAAGAAGGATTATCCATGTGATTTGGTCGAATATTGTTGTTTAGCAATGGTCTAGGCTAATTAGTACTTGATCTAGGATTAATGGAGATGGTATAAACACTACCCCCTGCAATATGACCTAAAACCTTATTGTAGTCATGTAAAACTACATGATAGGTTGGTTGGTTATCACCATTCTAACCTTGGTTTTGTCTATTATTTTTTCATTATGGGTTTTACTACTGATTTTTTTGGCTTTATTGGTTTGGCCTTTGATTTTGATACTATTGATTCTGCTATTGCATTGGCCATTGTTGTTGCTACTAATTTTTTTCTATTGTTTATTATTATGTCAGGAAAAGGTTTTTTGATAGATCCTAAGAGTTTTATTAGAAATAAAATAATGATTATCTAATTTTATCTCCCTATTCTCTAGCATATTCTTAATTAAATTCTTGATTTAGACACATCTTCATAGATTCTGCCCATTGACCCAATGATAGTCACAAAATTCATTTTAATAGTACTAATCAAGATAAGGAATGCCTTACAGATAATGCTTTAGTATGGGCGAACTAATCATATTAGAGGTAGAAAGATTACAAAATATAGACTCAATAGGTTCTCCTAGGTCACTAAAGATATGACATGCAGGCATGGTTCTCTGAGGATGAGGGGTTTGTAATGGTAATGGTTACTATATTTATTATGCAAGTTTTGGTTGTTGTGCTTACAGTATTGGTTAGAGAGGTTGTTGAATATGAGTAAGCTAAAAATGTGGTGAAAATGATGTTTGCATCAATTTTACATGATGGGATTAAATTACTCCATTTCTCACAACATTCCTATTATGGTTGAATTGCTTCAATCTTTCATAGTTATTGGCCTATGTCAATTGTGATGCTGGCACTTAAATAGGATGTTGGTAATTTCCCTAATTGGTACCTTGATTTTAATTAGTTTAATTAATCTTGATGACTCCTTTATTTATGAGTTCCCTACTTGATCAACAAACCTTTATCAATGATCTCCTTGAATGTATGTGCATACATTGTAGTTCTAGATGGGAAGCTATCTCACTATGCAAATTTTTGGTAAACACAATGGCTAATTGTTTATATGGTAAACTAAGAGTGAAAAAACTTGACAAGGGATCTCCATCACTGTAAATAACTTGTCAAAACTCTCCCTAGATTTTTTCTTTGCTTTTGTCAGGTCTACTAATGAAATATCATTCTCAAGAATATAGGAAAAGTGTTGCACAAATTTATTAGAAAGATCATCAAAGTTTATTAATTGAATTCTTGGGTAACTTTAAAAACCACTCCAAGGCTTGTCCAACCAAGCTCCTTATTAAACAACAATAGCAAAAGGTATATGTCGCTATAGGGCACTAGTTGGCATGCAACAAAGAATTCGGTCAATTGAGCCTTAGGGTCACCTTTCCCTTTGTATTTATCAAATTTTAGTGGTTCATATCCTAGAGGAAATGGTATCTAAAAATACTCCATTTTGAATGGATAAGAACATACATCATCCAATTTGAACTTTTTGGTCTGCTTCCCAGCCTGAATGGTAACAATTGCATCCTTCATCTAGTTGCAATTCTTAGGATAGGAAACTGGATGGAATATTAGTTTAAGGGAGAACATTGGGTTTGGATAGATGATTGGGAGGTCATAAGTGGTATACATTTTGACCAGAGTATGATGGAGCTAACATGTTAGGAGTACATTAATTTGGTTGGGAAATGGACCAAGAATATGCATATGTGGATTGGGATGTACTTTAAATTACACACTTGGTTTTGTGATATTCTAGTTTGGGTTAGTGATAAAGGTTTAACTTGGAGGATTTTGTGGTTAGAATGGAGGGATATAACTATAATGTGCCTAATATGGTTGAAAAGGGACATGATACCGACTAATCAAACCTTGTTGTTGAGTGGGAACTTGTAGACCAAGACCCTATCTCTTAATTTGTGGTACATTTTGAACTAATGGTTGTCTAGTACATATCTGAGAAACATGGGGACCTCATTGTTGTATGAATCCCTATGAGGAAGTGAAAGTAGGTTGTAGATTTGACATCTATCATTGACCAATATTTGCACATTATTGACTAGTCATTTCTTGGTTTTGGATTGGTATATTAGTCTAAGATTGAAGATTTATGTTTGTCGGTACCTGGCGAGGTGGAACATTAATTTCCTTAATTGAGCTAGTAATGCATTTGTCCTTTATTGCATTGATACACTAGATTATGTCTATTATTGTGGAATACTACTCATTACCTATGGAAGAGGTGTAGGGTTCATTACATTCTATCATTGAGGCATGACATTGGCTATTGTTTGATTATATAATCTCATAAGTTGCACACTTGAGGAAGTATTTAGTTGACTGATTGAGTACCACTTTGATTGGGATTGGATGTTATTTGCACATTAGTACCACTTTGATCAGGACTAGTGTAGTTTGCACATTATCTACTACATTTGGCTTGATATGTAATGTAGAGTCTAAAGACACTTCTTCAATAATAGGCATATAGCATCAAGTTATCTATTGAAGTAGTTTGTATGAATGGGTCATAACTCAAATTTTCTTTTACAATTAACTCTATCAACACTCTTGTTGAAGGAACTAGGTCGATAAGAGGCTTACTCACCATGTTCATCTGATTGAAATCACATGTTAAATTTAGGTAGGTTTGATATGCTATTATGCATTTGGTTAAAGTGTTCTTTTATGATGTGTTTGCCTCAATTAGATATATTAGGATCTTGGTTCGTTATTTGGACTAGAGCCATAGGATTTCTAGAAGAAGCCTGTTGATTGTAAATGATATTATGGGGGCACTCTTACTAGACTTGGTAAATTTTCATGGGGTAAGTCTGTCTGGAAACATAGAACCTACCTCTATGGATCTAACCAAAATCTCATCTTTGTTCTCTAACAAATGTCACCCAAAAAAAATGATCATATG
Source organism: Torreya grandis (assembly GCA_037957365.1). Lineage (NCBI taxonomy): Eukaryota > Viridiplantae > Streptophyta > Pinopsida > Cupressales > Taxaceae > Torreya > Torreya grandis. The sequence goes on from JARHVA010004921.1 coordinate 140,254, forward strand.
TAGAATCCTTATTAGTAGAATATGATTGTTGAAGAACTGGCTCATCTACTATTAGTATTATAGCTAGATATAGTGTAGTTTTCTTTTGGACCTGCTTTGAATAAGGTGGTGTGTTAACTAAATAGTTGGCTAATAGATATTGGCTTTGTGCTCCTAATTATTTCAAATGGTGATAATTATTATGTGTCTTTAAATAGCCTTCAACCTAAATTGGAAATTAAACCTAAGTTCCCTCAAGTTTAGTGCAAATAGTGAACCCACTTAACACATCAACCCTATGAACTTGTAAAGGTGTAATTTCAAATTTAGATTATAAGTGAAGGACTTAAACAACTTTGGTAAAGGTCTAGACTCAATTGGGTAGCATAACTACACCAAAGTGGATGATATGACTCTCAAACTTTTGATGAACTTTTGAACAAGGCAAATTGATGATCTCACACGGGAAGCATAATGCCTCTTTGTTCAAAAAAAAATTTGGACTATGTGTTTGGTTTTGGATTATTTTTCACACCAAGTTTTGACTCTAAATAAGACTTTAATCTAAGATAAGACTAACTAATTAATTTCCCTTAAATCCTAAATTGACAAGGTTTCTTGGTATTGTTGGAATCCATTAATATAAGTCATTTGAGAGGATTTTAAGTGTTCATCCAAAATTAAATGTGCATTATATAGTATGGTTTTTACACCACCTTCTCTCAAATGATAAAAGTGTCACATGGACCTTGAGGCACACCTTGTACCAATAATACTTATATGGCAAGTGGGGATTTATCTAAGATCTAACAAGTTTATGAATGATCTAGGGGAATAAATTGCATAATGACTTTCATGCCAATGAATACAAAATAAAATCATGGATTTTAGGTCTATATAACTTGGCTTGTTGAAAAAGGGTCTAGTCCTTTTTGTAACCACTACATCCTGATATTTGCTCAGTGTAGTGTGATGTCTAAAGTGCCACTACGTCCTATGTGCAACTCCAAAGGAGCTAAATGAAGTCAAAGCTAGGAGATGAAACCTTGGGTCAAAGCTTCCCTAAAGAACTTGTGAGAGGTGATGAAGTCCCCCTCATAAGACAAGATTCATAAATAAATAAAAAATGAAAGTAAAAAGACTTTAGGGTCATTTTCAAGGTCACCCAAACTTTGATTAGTTTTTAGGGAGTGCTTTAGATGACTTTATTTCTAAGCCTTGGAATAGGATTATTACAATAGGATTGGTGATTTTGATTATAAGGGTTCCATATAGAAGAAAAATGAAAGAGAATACACACAAAATTATTTTTTTTGCCAAACAAAATCTAACTAAACAACTATTGTAAACAAAAATTGACAAGTGTGTTCAATTTTAAACCCAAATGAAAAGTTTGGTAGTGTTTATTTGACTCGTTGGTCTTAGTTGTAAACTTTGAAAACATTCACCAAAAACATCTAAATTATTTTTTAAATACCCAAAAAAATATACCTAATTGATTTTTAATCATACAAAGGTGATTTAAACATGGTTTAAGCAAATATCAAGCTTGGTCTTGTAGCAAAATTGTTAGCATGCCCTTTAGATTTGAAGCTCTTTTTAGCTTGGAAAAATGAACTTTGAAAAATTAGCTCTTAGGTCTATGTTTTTGGAAAAAAGTAGTGACTGATGTCAGTTATTACCACCAACATCGGTTACTAGCCAACCAAGATCTAACTAATGTCAATTTTGCTAACCGATGTCAATTGAGTCAGGTAAATGATGTCGATATTACTTGTCGATGTCAGTTACTATGTAAAATTGTGGCAACCAAAAATGGAAAAATAAATTTATAAAATCAATTCTCAAGAGTTTTAAGGGCTCAAATAAATATTTTAGCATTAAAAAATGATCTCTTTTAGGTGTGAGATGCATCTAGTCCCACTAGGTATGCCATTATGTGATCTAGGAATTTGACTCAAGAGAGGATGGTTAGTATGGTGTTAATTCCAAATTGAAAAAAAAAAGAAAGAAGCAAACTAATATCATAACATCTCTAGGCCTAGACACTAGGGAGAGCTTAGTTAACAAAAAAAAATGATAAACACAACTAAAAATTAAGGAATAAAACACAAGAATTCCTTCACCTTGGATGCTCCAAATGCCTTTGTAGTGGTGGCTTATTCAGCTTGTGCTCATAAAGTCCTTGGAAATAGAAGATTGGCTACCTCCATCTCTCCTTGTCACCTTTGTGTTGTGGCTTGGCTTGGCTTGGAATCAATTTGACATGGTAACACTAGTTTCAATGACTCCTTGAAGATATTTGATCATAATAACTTTACATCAAAATATCTTAGAAATGATGTTCATGGCCTCTTTATTTATAGATTTTTGTAAATGTTATAATCAACCTGAACCATCCATCCTAAGATTGAGCTGTGTAGTTAAGGATTAATTTATTTTTTGGAATTAAGTTTATAATTATCCTTATCATGAAATTGGAAGAAGGGGAAATTAAGAGGCATGGATGGCATTATGGAAGGCATTGATGAGGTATGGAGGGTATGAATCTTGATATTTGTGGCATTTGTAGCCTAAGGATGTCTTCCCAAGAAATGAGGTCACCTAATGATATAAATATTCAATATTCATTTCCAAAAATAAGTTTAAAAAAAAATTCCATGGAATTATTGAATAGGCCTTGGTTTGGGTTAATTAGCTCTTAAGCATGATTAAGCACTTTGTGCACAAACTACTCAATTTGATCAGAATGCCTTATTATTTGTCTAAAATTTGACTGGATTAGAATTGGAAGTCCACATTAGATGCATTGGATTTTTATTCCCATTTATTATGTTACCAAAAAAAATAAAAATGTCACACATCTTATGTAGAATATTTGATAGGAAAGAGCAATCTAGAGCACCTAGGTACAAAATTGGCATTTTGACTCGAAATGATTTGATCAAAGTTAGCTGGCCCATAAATTGAATTGCCTTATTTAGGGATACCCTGGCCAAAATCAGTACTTGAATATGTCATTTTCACATCATTTAGCATGTTTTAATTTTTTTAGGCCAAATTGTGCATTTTGAGAGGAAATTGGCTAAAACCCTGATTGGGGTTTATCAGTGACCAGTTTTAGGTGTCTATACAACCCACCAAATAGTCATAAATTTCTTATTGAATAATATTGTTTATCAATTTAGGGTACTAGTCAAGATTTTATGTGAAAATGTTGTGTTCCTTAGAGCTAAATAATTTAGTTCATATGTGAGTATTATGGGACTACCTTAGCATACACCTCAAACCATAATCAACAAGGAAATGGACAAGAAGAGTCTAGTAATAAAAACCTATTAAAAATTATAAATATGACTCTCATTGACAACAAAATAAAATAGGGTGAGTAGTTAAATTTTGTTGTTTAGGAAGATAGGTTGACTCTAAATAAATCCACTAGAAAGAGCCCATTTGATCTTGTGTATGGGACCCAAGCTATTTTACATTTGAATTTATAATTGCATATGTACTAGTTCATGCAACAAATGATTGAGGTAGGAATAGAAATAGGCTAATATGAAGGGATAGTTGACCAGATCATTATTCTTGATGAATCTAAGAGGCAGGATCATGAAAATCACAAAAATTTTAAGGAGCATCTCAAGAGGATTATTGACAAAAAAGTTATTCCATGAACTTTCTAGGTCAGTGATCTAGTTTTACTCTGGGATAAAATACATGAAGACAAAAAGAAGCATGGTAAATTTGATTCCCTTTGGATAGGACCCTACACCATACATACCTTTTATCTCAGAGATATCAATGGGGAGATTTTGGAGTTGCCATTAAATGGCAAACATCTCAAGCATTTTTTAGATTGAACCTCTATTTTCCTATGTACATATGTATATAATTGTCTCTCTTATGGTCCCCATGATCATGTTGTATATTTATTTATCCCTATCCTTTTTTTTGATTGATTGGTTGCCTTATTAAAATAATTATTCACCCATGGTATGTTTCTTATTAACTCCATATCCCAATGGATAGGTGATCAATCTAGTGTTCTCTTTGTACCTATTGGGGCTACCCATCCCCAAGAAAGAGCCTATGTTAGTGCCCAAAATTGTGCTAAATAAATTTGTGTATTTGTATGATGAATTCTCTATGCTCGAGCTAAGTGATTTTCAATGTTTTAGTTTCTACCTTCCCTCATCAGGAGAAGAGGTTGGGACATGTAGTTTGAGCAACCATGTCTATCATCTTAATTAGAAATATCTAAAGGGATGTCTAAAAAAAATGAAAAATACCCCAAAAAGGCTTAAGAGAGATTGAAGAGTTGCATCCTGTAGAGTAAATATCATATATCATGATAATATATAGTGAACAACTGAGGGTGTAACCAATTATTTTTCTAAGCTTGGATCCTTTGTGCTCGAGAAAGGAGATATGTCGATGTCCTAGATAAAAGTAACAAGCTACACTTATGTTATTTGGTGATTAATGTGAGAAGTAGTCTTATGAACTAAATGAAAGATATGTATTTGACTTAAGGGACCTCTAGGAGTAAGGTTTGAGGGATGGAAAGATTTTGCACTTCTCCCCTTCTAAGGAAAGTTGGTATAAAGGGTAGAAATAACTATGACCCTAGTTTCATTTTTGATTTGGAGATATGGTAGATTTTTAGGCCCTAAAACATTTTGAGCCTCTTTGAAGAATTTGCCCACTTACCTTTTGTGGGAATGGTGCTTAAAGTCTCCAGGGCCTAGATGTTTGATTTCATAAAGAATATTTGTGCCACGTGGAGGTACTTAGTATTTATCAGCTTCAAGACATTTATGGAAATTTCCTCACTTACTTTTATGGACATTTTCCAAAGGGTCCCTAAAGGCCCAAGTACCTATATTTTTGTAAAAGAAGGATCATTGTAAGTGGTATCCTTGGTATCAACAGGAATTTGAGACTTCTTGTCCCATAGCACCATAGGATCATAACAAGTGAAAAGGTGCAAAAGTCCTCAAGAGCCTAGAAAGAATGTTTTAAATCTATGATTCACTCATATTTAAACATGTATTATAAAAGGAAGGTCACTTGGCACACAAGGGAAGGCCTTACGTTTTCCCTCTATTTTTCAAATGAAGCTCAAGTAATTAATGGGGTAGGTGCTAATTAGCCACCTCATCTTAGAGCATTAATGGTAACCCTAATTATAAAATGTAATGGATTATAATTAAGTGTTGTATTTCATTTAAACTCATCCTTCACATTCAGAGCCAAATATTTGTGCTTCCAATTTACTAAGGGTGTTATAACAAAGAACAACATAAATATAGTCAACCAGAGTACAAGTCTTAAAAGATCTCCATTTCTACCTCTGTGTAACCTTTCAAATCACTAGTAAGTGTTTGGAAACCTTGTTTTATAGTGTTTTGAGAGGCAATTGAGAGGTTAGTCAAGAATTATTTTAGTGTAAAAAAGTTTATTTCTAAGTTAATACAATATCAAGAGACTTGAAAAAAGCTGGTAGCTTCAACAACATCTAAGGGAAACATCATATCAGTGTTGGACTCAATCAAGGACACTGATGTCATAGATTTGGATTTTGAGGCCCTATTGAAGGTCTTTAAACACCCTAACCCCACATAAGTAGTTTTTAATTTTGGCATAACCTATATTTCACTAGCAACATCATTCCCCCTAGTTATTCCATACCTAGAGCTCATCATAGCATGTTCTCCAACATATCAGCCAGATACCAAAACCATTGTTTATGATAGTCATTAAATGGTATGTTACTTTACTCTTGAATCCATCAACACCATGATCAGAATTCCCCCTCAACTATAAATTATCACACTTATCATCAAGGAATGCCAACAATACATTGACAAAGATAAAAGAGCCATCTAAGAAGTCATGAACTCATGCTGGCTAGCTAAGAAAAGACAAAAGGTCTCAAGGATGTCAAAGAACTTAAAATTGATAGAAATTAATGAGCTATATTAGTATGTTATATCCATGGCCACTAGAATTTATGGGATACCCATTGTTGAGAATTTTGAGACATGGATGTTTTTGATCATGTTGTACATGTTGGAGGGGAATAAGAGGATTGACTTGACCACCATCCTTAGTGATAATTTACACACACAAATAATGCACCTTCAAGTGGACATCCTTTCCAAATAAAAATTTAATGGTACATTTTATATGTCTTCCTAGCTAATGTATAGCCTAGTATACAACAAGGCTTTCTAGGGACTTATCAGGAACCTCAAAGGGATGATAATCTATGAGATATATCTTGAGGTAACTCTGGAAGGATTTAGGAATAGTTTTTTCAAGTTACATAACTACTTTTTCAACCCTATGATGAGCATATTTTATCCCTTACGGAGCCTGAATATAATGTCTATGATGGCCAAGCATGTAATTGAGAAATTTGGTATCACCTATATATAATTTAGAACATTCATGTATATTAGGGTGAGTGGTTATTATGGATGCCCACTTAATTTTCCTAGATACCTAGATGAAAAGTTGGTAGTAATGGAGCTAAGCTAATAGATGGTGTCACTGCATGAAATGATTATAGTAAAATAGATCAACAATCCTTTCAAATCTCTTCTAGTGATAAGATTATATTCATGTCCTTCTATGGCCAAGGCAAAGGGGTCAGAACATGAAATGAGTTTGTATGCACTTAATAATATGCCACTCTAACCCAATTATGACACCAAGTGGTTGTTGAACATGGTAATAAATGTAAGATTGCATAAGTCTCACTATGAGGACCTTTGGTCTGATGACACCACAAAGGAAGATGTCATAAAGTGAGACTATATGAGGCTAACACTACAAGAGGTTATAACCTACAACATCATTCTTATCTCCAAGGGCATGGTAGATGATAAGATGACACCATCCTAAACATATAATAGGAATAATATTGAATCTTAGTCCATCACTTAGCCATACTTCACTATGCATGAACATGACTCCATCACTGGGTGAGTGATGTGGATAATGAGGAGAACCTTCAAATGGTTAAAAGAACATATAATCAACCACAGGGCATATGAATCCCCTATGATGCAAGATTTAACCTTCCTACATGAAGTGATGACCCTCTATCCCCATCATCATCTATACTAGGCAAAGGGAAAAGAAATCTTGAAGATATCGACTTCACCAAACTCATGGATGTTGAGAAATTGACCATGGCACAATCTATATCTAGGTTATCTTTCTCAAAAATAATGAGCTTGGTTGAGAATTGGGATAAAATTATCATGGGGTAGGTCACACTATCTAGTGACACTCCCATATCAATTTAGGGAGGGAAGCATTGATGGTGTTGTCCATCTCAATAGCCCCCCTATGGCTAGTTAAGCATCAATCCAGACTGTCATACCTACAAAGTAGGCTATAGTCGAACCTTCTCCAAAAATATATTCAAGGAAGAGGGGAGGTAAGGAATAAGAGGAGACACCAAATCAAAATAGAGTTAATAAGGCCTTCTAACCTTTAATCAAGTCTCCAACCAAGTAGAGGAAAGTTTTTTTCAAAAACTAGATCACCAAGGAGTTCCCACTAAAGAGAAGAGAAGATTAAGCTTCTTATGCTTAGAGGGTCATGGATATGAGCAAGGGGGAGGACTCAAATTAATAAATAATGATATAATAAGTAATGAAGAAACAACATGCCTTCACTCCCCCTAAGGTAAGAACTAAGAAAAGAACCCATAGGGAAAAGCATCATTCCCCATCAAGGATCCTGATGGAAGGAGCATCTATAGAGGGGGAACCTATAATAAAATAAGGTGAAGGTGTTGAGGAAGGGGTCAAGGCTCAAGATGATCCTTTATTTTTTGATGATGTTGTGAAGGTTGGAGCTAAGGTGGCTACCCAAATAAAGGCCCGTATTGAAAAGGATCCCCACTCCTTAGAGATAGAGGCATTTGTCCAAAATGTTATTTCTTAGTCACTTATGTAAGACAAAGTTGGTGAAGTCAAAGATACCCCAAAGCTCAATGAAAGGGATCAAGGTGAACCTAGGGATGATATTTAGTCCCCCACCAACATTTTAGAGGTTGGAGAGAAATAAAAGGATAAAGGAGGAAATGAGGAATCAAACCTATAAATGGGCACCCCTATAACTTTATAGGTCAATAAAGGTTCTAATGAGGGTGCCAATGAGGGTGCTACTTCAATTAAAGTCACCTAAGGGTTCCTCATCACCATCAAGGTGCATGACCCAGAGAAAAATAAAGGTTTTGAGGCCATGATTGGTGAAGAGTCACCCAAACATGACAAGGAAGTCACCATATCCTTTACGGACCTAGTGGCCCAAAGTAATAAGGAGAAGCCATTATTGTATCTTTCATCCAACCCATGGAAAAGGTGAGTTCTATTGACAAATTGCATATGAAGTCCCACCAACCTGGGTCTAATTTTAAAATTTTGGAGTGAGTAGAACCATTCTCAAAGGAAGATAAGAAAAAGTAAGAAAGTGATGAGGACATAGAATCGTTTGTGTTGAGTCCTATTGCCAAGCTAGTGGCCTTCCCAATAGTTATTTCCTCATTGGCACCGCTCATCACTACCACAAGGCCATCCTCAACATCCACAACTTTGAATGGTTTCCAAACTAAGCCCCTTCTTTGGGTTATAGACTAGGTGAAGGAAAAGAAATATGTGATGAGCAAGATAGGTGATATTTACATAATGCAAATTATTCAAAAATGAAAGGATATGCCCTTGAATAAGGATAAAATACATGATTAAATGAAATTCATTGATAAGTGGGAAAGGAGTGTTAAATTAGCCATTACTCCTCCAAACACACTATAAAAGAATGCTCCCCTAGAGAGTTACTCTATCTACAGTTACAATCTTATGGAGCCATCAAAGAAGGAATTGAAACATACTTCACAAGTTCTGGCTAACATGGTAGCACATAAAAGGGAAAAATATAAAGCCACCATGGAAGAGCTAAAAGTAGAAAACTAGGATATGATCTAGCTCTTGTAAAAGTTATTGAGTGAGACTTAGGAAGTGACTCCAACTACCATCTAGGCCCTTGAACCTTCATTTATCCCCTTGAATCACTATACCTCACTTGTGGAAATGAATTAAAATCTAGAGGATGCACCACCAAGGAGTGGAATTTTTTTTTGACCATCCAGGCCAAGGAAGCAATCAGGTCGACACTAGAATGTTTGGATGACATCCTAGACAAATAAGGAGAGTGTGACTCCCAGGTATTCATGTATGAGGAAGATCTCAAGATCTGGTAGAAACTTAGCTAAGGCTAGATGAAATATAAAACCTAGGCTTGCATAGATTAATTATAGAAAACCTCATATCCCAAGATGATCACAAAAATCCTAGAGAGTACTAGTTGGAAATAAAGCATCAAATCTTGATGCTCAAAGAAGGCATCTTTGATCTAAAAGGAGAAGAGTAGTCTCTCAAGACTCCAAATAAGGAGATATATGTCTCCCTTAAAAATATGGTGAACTTGGATGGTGAAAGTAACATGATGGAGGAGGCATTGGATAATGCCTTGAAAAACCTCATTGATGCACCCCAAGGAACTTTTGATATCCAGAAGATTATGGAGTTGGTTATGCTAGAAAAATATTGTGATCTACTCAATGTGTTAGTTGGAAAGAAGTAGGTGGTAATCCAAAATATTAATTATTATCTTGAATAATATAGCATCAAGTTCAATTATCAGGTTGGCCCAAACTAGAAGATCCTTGACACCATGATTGAGGGATACATGGCATACAAGAACAAGCTGGCAAAGGACATAATAATCAATGTGGATTTTGCATCATGATTGGATACACCTTTACTTCTTTCCCAAAATAGAATCATTTTATACCTCCCTTTCTCTTCTTGTCTTTTTCTCCCTTTTTCTCCCTTTTTCTCTATTCTCATTGAGAAACCATTGTACTTTTCCTGATAGTGGCACATCCCTTTTAGGGTTTGTTTTGTTTAAGAAAGGGACATCTTTATTTCTTTGTGTAAGTGGATAAAATTTATCTTTATCCCTTATGATTTTCTTTTATATGTACATAACTATAAATTCTTTTGTAGTCATGAATCATACCTTTCATCATCATGAGAGTACAACTACAAGTCCAAGGAATCAAGTTCATTGCAACCAAATTTAATCCCGTGAAGGAATCTTCTAGCTAGGGTATCTTTGTATACTATGCCAAGTGTGGATATGAAATTGTATAAGGGAGTTTGTCCCTTTATATATGTCAATTAATTTTTAGGTACAGAACTATAGCTTAAGAGAGTTTTCCCCATGTAATTTTATGATGCCAAATTGATTCCTATTATAAAATCATTGGCAAGTTTTGAGAACATTAGAAATGTCTCCCTTGTTACAAAGATGTTTTGCATGGTGTTTTGATATGTAATTTTCAATATACATTATAATCAGATTTGATTCAATTAATATATGAAATCCACTCAGGGTTCATTGTTTCTTCTTGTTGTTGAAATACAATGCTCTCTTTTACATGTATAGTGGATTGGTTATCTGATATGTGCCTCTTCATGGTAGCTATTTAAAGTTGGAATCTAGAATAAAAAATCCTTTTCATTTTGATATGTAAAAATAGGTAATTAATAGCCTTCTTAATGGTAGTCTTGGATTTATGAATTAAAATTGTAGGAGCTTTTAAATAGTTATTTGTAGAGTTGTATATAAATTCTCAAGGACCATTTATGCATGATTTCATCTTATCTATTTTAAAATATAAATCATCTATTAAGTGAAGATAACATAGATGTTAATGTCTCCATACACATTTTCCAATCATCCACATCCTTATTCATATTTTAGATAAACTTGGTTTTTCCCCATCCAACCCTATATATAGCATGCCCTAAGCATATCTAAACTATTATTTGCTTATAGATGTATAAACATTGTGTATTTAGCATGAGTTTTCTCTTTGTTCTTTAAATCCTAGTATTTCAATCTCTTATTTATCCCCTATATCGTGAAAATTCTTTTATGGATGAAATTTGAAATCATGTATTCATATCTATCTTTAGTAGCTTATCCCTAGTGTAGAACATTTGTCTATTCCATAACCCTTCCTAGGTGGAGTGAGCAAGTTTGGTTGTGTTCTAGTTGGATTTGTGTTCTTTTGGGCCAATAACCCCCATGGAGGTTAAATTGTATAATCTCTCCATGTGAGATAGATACCCATCGGTCCTCTCACCATGGTTTGGGTAGAGCTAGAAGTAGTAGGGAACTGACCATACCCTTTTTAGGTGCCCCTCAATCATTTTCTCTAGTTTAGTCCATTCTTGATGTCAAACCCTCCCCCGAATACAAAAACACTCTAGTGGGTTTCTCATCACTATTTTATTTTTTTCAAAAGGCATAAAGCTAGATTAGGGAAGGTGTACAACTAAGAACCAAAACTACCTACACATCATAATAACCACCTACAAGTGGTACCATAGAGAGTAGATGAACCATTTTGAGGTGTTGAAATAGATGATGAAACTCTCTTAAAGGTATCAATATGGTGAAGAGATAATGGAATATCCATTTGTAATGATAAGTTGGGAAATGGGAGTGAGGAGTTACTTTAAAAAGGCAATGATTAAGTTTAAGGACCTTATCCCTAAACTGAGAAAATAGAGCACCTAGCTTTTTTGAAGAGGTCTTATAACAATGTTATTTTGATTTTTGATCACTCCTAGTGACTTCACCTTGTAACCTCTATAGAGGAGGGGAAATATTCAAGGTTTGAAAGGAAGATATCTAAGTGAAGTAGTTTTTGAGAGGCCTAAATTTTCCAATCTATGTACTAAATTTTTTCAGAGTCATCTACATGATTTTGATCTAAAAGAGACTTTTCCATCTAAAAGCTAAAAAATTAGACATGCCTTCATGATAGGTTAGCTTAATTATGAAAAATGAACCTAATTATGTTGAAAGTTTATCCATATGAGTAAATATTTAGTTTATTACCCTAAAAAACTTCCTATAGGTTCCTTTTCCTTATTAAATGTACACCTACAAGCTAGCTATAGGGTATCTTAAAGATTGGGCTAGATAACCTTGGTGATAGACCTCAACTTAGGAATAAAAGGAATAAGTATAGATATGTATGGTGTATATAGCTTCAAATAGGATTAAAAATCAATTAAATAAGGCATAGATCATATGAAATACACCTTTGGGACCCTAAAGACTCCCACACAGTTAGTTGTAGGTGATTATCTTAAGCAGTGAACAATGGGTGGTGATTTTGAGTGATTAGTATATTCTAAAACATGAATGGATAGAAAAAAATCATTGATATAATATCTTGGAGTGTTTTAATATGTAAATAAACTATTTTCAAACCTATTCCTTCCTAAACCACTTATAGCTATAGTGTCATACAAGTAAAACATAATCAAAGGTGTACAGAGTCTTGATTGGTTAGAGTATGAAGATTATGTGGGAATGTCAAAGAGATAAGCAACTTGGGACACACTAATAATGATATTAATGATATATATAGGCTATTTTAAATGGAAAACAAGATAATTAAAAACCCTAAGCAACCAACATATAGTCCACATCTTGGAATCTTGCATATAATCTATCTCATAAAACTTTGCCTTGCATTTTGAAGGGGTTTAGAGGTCAAATGACATATTAAAAGGAAAATTATTTTTAAAAATAATATTTATGGTTTTTATAAGACCATATAACATTTTTTTTCCTTATAAAAATAGGGGAAGTGCCCTCTATTTTGTCTCTAATACGGGGCACTTCCCTAGGTGCATACACTGGTAGTTTTTTAAAATAGAGATGAAAGGGTGAACCAAGAGATGGTTGAACCTAAAAATATGGTGTAGGAATCTATATAAAACCTATTTAGACATGATAATATAGGAAATTAATGGTTAATCTCAATATTTTATCCCAACCCTCAAGTATGCAAGCAGGTCTATCAAGCATAGTCTAGGCCTAAAGCCAAATGAAGAACCATTTTCACTTCCACCTTGAGATCTTAATTATAAAATATTTATTAATTTTTATGGGGTCAATAAATATGTCTAAAATATTATGTAATTCAAATAATTATAATTATATGGCCTATAACATAGGGCTTACAAGCGTGCCTATTAGGCAGGGTTTAAGCCTAAGTCCAAATGAGAAGTCACTTACATTTATAGCCTTGGATATGCATTACAACCCATTTTTAAATTATTTTTGGATCATAAAATATGTTTTAAATTTTTTATAATGTAGAGGAAGCACAAGGAGGTCATATTTTGGCTAAAAGACAACATTAGACCTGTGCAAAGCAAAAGAAGGGATTGAATAAGCAACTTTAGATGCTTACATCTCTAAAAATTTGCATGGAGATAAAATAATTTTTAAATGTTATATTAGGTCACTACAAACCATTTTTTTCATTGGATTGAATGTTGGACATGAGATCTCTATGAACAAAGCTTAAGAGTAGACATAAGCCTAAAACCTTTGGTAAACCTTTAGAAGGACCCGATTGGGAAAATGAGGTTTGAGGGATATTCAAGAGATATATTTTAACCATTAAATTTATTTAAAACTGTATATTACTATTTCATTCTCCTTCCCATCCTTTTGAGTTATACAAAACTATATGGATAGAGTATAAAATAGGGTATTTTTAACTATTTTATGTGTTATATAGGTTCCAAGAGGTTCCAAGATATGCCAATAACATGTAATGGAATATTAGTACTTAATATAACTACACATGTCAATTTAATTCCTTGTAAAAACTTTTAAGTGCCTCAACTAGCTTCTTTATCTCAGCCATTCAAAACTAGCATAGTGACCAAACTAGTCAGAAGGGTGGAAAACTTCAAGTGAGATAATTTTAAGGTGTGACTAATGCCTTTAATTCCCATTAAGGTATTTATAAGTGTCATATAATCACTTTTATAAAGTTTCATGAAAAACTAATGCTTTTTGGAAGCCAAGTGTACAAGGTGTGTGGAAGAGGAGTTTTCTTAGACTACAGATGGTGATGGCTCATTCCCAGATGATGCTAGATGACCAAGACTATAACCAATGTTTGGAGAGGAATTTATAAAATCCTTTCCTTTTATTCCAATAATTATACCTATCCCTAGTCTATTTTATGATTTTTAAATAGAGGTGAATGATGAAGGTTGTTTTTTGAACCAATTAAGGGATTTTCATGCCACTTTTCAAGAGTTTCATGCCTTGGATTGACACTTATGATTCCTATCCTTGCATGATTCATTTAAAATATTATTATCATTCATATTTAACTCTTTTTCTCATCATTATATGTCTATTTTTCCTTTATACTTCTCTCTTCTCCTCTCTCTCTCAAGTTCTATAAGAACTAGCCATTTTAGCCTTTATAAACTATGTTCCATCTGAGTATGGGGAAGCCCTGCTCATTTGCATACCATTTCATCAATAATAATAATTATTTTTACCTCTTCAATAATTTTTTATAGTTTTCTTAATTGGATGATGGATCTTTCTTAGTGAAGACTATGGATTCCTTAGCATGTTGTCTCATTTTCTCACCTATTTACAACTTTTTCTTGCAAGTTGTGTGAAGTATTATAGGAAATTTCAAGGTTAAGTGAGTTATATTCTTCACTATATCCATTAAATGCCTATTTTATATCCCTCCTAGCCTAATAATTCATCCATAACCTCATAATGAAACATTGATGTGAGAATATTTAAATTGGAAAAGTGTATGTTTGGTTAGTCCTTTGTTCTCATGTGCAATATGCAGTTGGTTGGAAGTCATCAAATTATTTGTTTTATCACCTCCATTAGGATATTTTTATTTCAATTTTATCTCTCCCTTTTCCCTCAAAAATTTTAGGTGTAGTTCTACATCAAGGGATCTATCCCTATTTAGAGATTCACCTCATCTTTAGGCTACCCACAAGCCTAGAGGTGTTTCAATTGTGCCACTTGGATGAGGAGAGCTGAGACATCTCATCAAATGGTGCAAATTCAAGTGAAAAAAATAAATTCATAGGTTATTATTGAAAATTTGATATATAATTTTGAGAATATATTTATGAAAAAACAACTATAATATATATTAGAGTTTCCTTCTTGAAAGTTTATTTTTATTGAGTATGTTCATCATTGTCAAAAACATTCATCTCATTATGGGATAGATAAGAATCATGTATATTTGTTTTCACACTATGTAAATATGTAATTTGTGCCTTGACCTCTTTATTTGAGGATGAAATCATATACTTTGTAGTGTTTCACTTAACTATTTGTTCCTCTATGCATGAAGTAGATATGGTGTTTGGATCCTTAGCAACCATATTTGTATCATTTTATTTTTTAGGCATGTCTTTCTTTTAAAATTACCTTATTATAAGCCTTCTTTTTAGAATTCTTGTTTTCTTATCTTGAGTTTAATTTTTCATCTTATGTTATTACACTTTTTGTAATAATTCCTTTTAAATATTTTATTTCTCTAAATGTTTTTTATTATAAATTATCATTTGGTACCTATATTTTTTTATTTTTATTTTGTATTTGTGGTTTAGGAGAGGTACTCATAATATGAGTGGGTTGCTTGATCAATGTATCAATGGTATGATCACCATTATCATTTATCATTTATATTTTGTTATTCAAGGGGGAAAAAATTGTATGATGCCCATGTAATTTATTATATGAATAATAATATTTTGATCTCCTTATAGTATGTAGAGGAGATAATTTAATAACTTTATTTTGAATCATTTCTCTTGTGATTTCACTTGGAATCTTATTATCCTTTTGTTCACTTTTTTAATCACTTGTTTTAGAGTTATTATATTGTATTTTTTTCATTTGGACATGAATCATTGCTAAATGGAGATGAAAACACATGATTAACATTAGTATATTTTATATTTTGTATGCGATCTTATTTTCAATGATATAATCTTTGAACTAAAATACAGATTTTTCTTTTATGACTCTTATATTAACTTTCTCATAGTGATGTTTTGATATTTAAAGGATTCATAATCATAAAACCAAGTGTGTCAGTTTAAATATGCAAACACACACCATCTAGTGTAGATGCAGGGGTAGAGGGGTTTGAGTAAGGACATATTGATTACCTTAATTGGAAACCATAGCATGGAACACCTTATCCCTTGGAAATGTGATAGCTTAAATCTAGTTAGAGGTATGTGATCTATCACCATCCTTAGGTTATGAGGAGGATTAGGTTCCTTCTTATCCATTTTATTCATGATTTTAGGAAAAAGTAAATTCTATTTTTTAAACTTTAAATATTGTGAAATCATAAATCAAAAAAACTATAAATTAGGAAACCTTAGGTTAATTAGAATTTGGAGACCAAATGTTGGGTCCACTAAATGTTTAACCCTAAATATATATAAGGGAATATTTGTGGTTAAGGGGTATTATATTATATTTTACAAAAAGATTTTGAACTAGCCTAATGAGCATGCTATTTAATTGAAACTTTGATATATAATATTTTAAAGTTAAACAACTGAGATTGCTAAAAATAGTAAAGTATAATTGTTGATAGATATTGTAATGAATAAGGAATAATGATACTTGATTTAATATACTCATGAAAGTATGATATGGAATATCCTGGAATTTAATTTTAATATGATCCTAAAAAAATCATCAATTTCTAGTAATATTATTTTTGTGGCCTTGGAAGCTTGTATCGAATGTGGACAATTACATTGATGTAGGTGTCTAACATCAACACAGGTATCCTATATAGAATATTGACTAGATATGGAAGTGGAAAAATTTATCCTTATTTTTTTTTCACCTTATTATTATCCATTTATATTTTATGGATAGGCTATTTCTCTTTATCAAATGATAAAACCCTAACTTATTCATAATTTGAGTGACTGTAGGAAAAATGTGTTTGTAGACTCATGATGTCAAGCTTTCTCAAGGACCCCTATATAAATAGGTGGTGTTTTATACATATTTAATACTCATAAAAAGGCCTAATACTTATTTATTTCTCCCCTAAGTGTTTGATTTTGTGTGCACAAGGAAGTAATGTGTGATAAGCAAAGACATACAATGACCTAGCTTATAACTTAGAAAATATGGGTCATGAGCTACTCTTTGAATGATTAAGATCTAAAAGGGTGCTAATCCTATGATTTATATATAAATTAGGATGAATAAGGAAATATATCTCACTTTAATGCTTTATTGAGTGTTTCTTGGTAAGTTTCCTTATGAGTTCCTAGTGTTTTCTAGGTGAGGAATGAATGAGGTTTGATTTTATATATATATATATATATATATATACTAACACCTTTTAGAAATATCTCACTTTAAATCACTTATTCCAACCTTTAAAACCTATTTTATTTACAAATTGGATGGATTTTTGGTAGTGTACACTTATAAGAAAAGTGGACATTTGAGTTGATGCATAAGTCTATCTAGGATGTAAGTGTCCCAGAAGATAGAAAACATGTACATGTCTATAACTAGGAATGAGGGATAATGATCAAGTTAGATATTTTTTCATTTTATATAATGTTCAATAATAATATTTTTATTTATACTAAGCTATGACAAATTTAAGAACAAATATATAGTGAACACAATCCTTTCAATAACAAGCAGGTCTATAAATGAAAGGTATAGCAATGATGGATATTTCCAAAGTGTATAGGGTTATAATAATACATAAATCATATTTTAGTATCTACAATAGTAACCACATGTTTTTTCATGCATTTTTTTGATTTAATTGATAAAAATGTTAAGTATAAAGTAAAAAATAAGAATAATTAAGTAGCCCTAGTTATGGGCATAAGAGCAGTCTCCATTCTCACTAAAGAAGGTGATAGAAGAATAATCTGAGATGTGCATTTTGTCCTTGGCATCAAACATATTTTTTTTGAGTATTGGAAAACTTGTCCAGAATGGGTACAAAGTTATGATGGATAATTAATAGTGTAAAATCTTTAATATAGATGGAAAGAATTAGATTGTGGTAATACAAATGATAAAAAAATAAAATGTTCCTTGTCAAGATGCAATCTAATTATTTTTCACAGACTATTTTTACATAATTAGTAGTTACACATAACCTAGCATGCATATTTCAATAATTCCATCAAGGATCCATCTAGGGATTGGAATTTAAGGTATGGACATTTGAATTTTTCTAGTTTAAAAAAATTATACAAAAAGAGATGGTTATGAGGATACAAATAATTTTATAGCCTAATAGAAAATGTGAGTCTTAAATTTTTGGAAAACAACATAGGAAATCCTTTCAATCAAGGAATTTTAGGAGGGTAAAAACACCATTTGATTTGTTAGATTCATATCTATATCACCCAAATCATACTCTCATCCTAGACAAGAATGAATACTTCATGAACTTCATAAATGACTACACTATAAACACTTGGGTCTACTTATTGAGTCATAAATAAGAATCCTTTTATAAGTTAAAATATTTTATTTCCTTGGTTGAGAAGCTAATTGGACACTTTACCAAGGTCCTTAGACTAGATAGAGGGGAAAAGTATATATCCAAAGAATTTTTGAATTTTTATAAGAATGAAGGCATTAAGAAATAGTTTACCACCAGGTATACTCCACATCAAAATGGAGTTGTAGAGAGAAATAATAGGACCATCAAGTATATGGTGAGAGCCTTGTGGAAGTCTAAATGGATTTAAAATGAATATTGGGGTGAATTTGTAGCTAAAATAGTGTATCTAATTAATATATGTTCCGTAAATGTTATGTGTGATAAGATTACATAAGAAGCATAGACAAATAGAAAATAAAGTGTGGAACATGTAACTATTTTAAATTGGATAGAATATTAATTTATGCCAAAAGAGAAAAGATTAAAATTATATATTAGAGGATAAAATTGCATCTTCATTATATGTATGAGTATTCCAAAGCATAATAATTATTTTACTCTATTACTAAGAATTTTGTGATTAGTAGGTATTTTGAATTCATTGAAAATGAGTCATGATATGGCACAATTAACACTTTCTCAAGTATCTTTGAAATGATAACAATAGATGATGTATAATGTGTAAATTAATTAGTTTCTATAAATGAAGTTGAAACTTTCACATCACAATAAAGTGAAGTTTTAAGAATACTTCCTTCTCCATTAAAATCTAAATAGACTCCATAGTTTAGCAAGTCCAAGTATGCCTCCAGTTAGATTTTAGATCTAACATTGGATTATATAATTATAAGAAATATAATGAGCTTAAGGTAAATTTATGAGAATCTAAGGTTATCTTATCTTTCCTACATTTGTTTTCTTTATCTCTTTAGTTTTGCATCATTGGGTTAGTCGAAAGCAGTATTTGTGCCCTCCATGATCAAAACTATAAACATATTAGACAACCATCCAATGATAAAGGTAATTCAAGGTACACATACATTAATTTTATTTTCAATTATTTTCATTTCATTAATTTCAATTTTAGTCATTTTTACTTTAAAATACTATATCTCTTTTTAGCCTCATCATTATGTGTTTATATGATCTTTCTTGAAGCACCTGAGTGACATGCGATGGTATTCAAGTGGGTCATACTTATACATAATATTTTCATAATTTATAAATTAATGATGCTTTCTATCTTGTAAGAACCCATTAAGTCTCAATCTCTTTGAGTGCATACCTTAAGGGGTGTACCTAGAAAGGGGTGGGTAGACCATTGGTGGTTCACAACATTGTTGTCCCTTAGGATTATTTTGATAATTTACATTTAAATATCAACCCCATAGACCTTTTACTATAATTTATAAATATTATTTAGGGTCTAGGTCCACCCCTAGCCAACCTAGACTAATACCTAATATTTTTTATCAATAATGAGACAAGGTTAATTAGGTCGACCTTGTTGGCCTAAACATTTGGAAAGGACTAGGGTTAGATTCTCCTATATAAACACATTCATTTTTCCATTCTTAGAGAGATATCAAGAGTTAATTATTCATTTATGCTTCTTTAATATATACTCTTCCACCATTTCACTTTAGGATTCTTAGCTTAGGGTTTTTACTTGGAAAATAATCTTATCTTGTCTAAAATTCTTGGATGTTTTAACCTTTCTTAGTGATCCTTATAAACCATAACAATATCTTGTGAAGAACCTTTTTCCAAGTGATATATTGAGTCTCAATGGGTTCATCTTAAAGGTAAGTATCTCTAAATTTGCTCCTCTCTTTAGTAGATGAAAGTAACACAAGTAATGACTTTTTAATAGCTTGCTCTCTTCATACATTATTTTTTACCTATACATAGCTTAATTAATATTCTCTTATGAATATTTACTTTTACATTTACTAACCCCCATTGTTTACCACAAGCTTTGGTGAGCACTATATTAGACTTTATTTTATTTAATATTAATTTAGTGAATATCAAAACATATGACCTAGCTAGAGTTATTACATAGTTTTGATTGACTTGAGGCTTTAGATCCATCCATAGTGAATTTATTATGGTAAGATATAACTTGGATAGGTCTAATGGATCCATATTGGTCATGACCCCAAATATCTAATGCATCCACAATCATAAGTGCAAGTAGGATTTCTATTCTCTGAGTTAGGATTGATTTATAGATCTATTGTATTTCTCATTGCATATAGATATCAGATGAATATTGGGGTGAATTTGTAGACAAAATAGTGTATTTACTTAATATATGTTCCATGAGGGCTACGTGTGATAATATTACATAATAATCATGGATAAATAAAAAATAAAGTGTGAAACATGTAATAATTTTAAAGTGCATGGAATATGCATTTATGCCAAAGGAGAAAAGATAGAAATTATATATTAGAAGACAAAAGTGCATCTTCATTAGACATAACGAATATTCCAAGGCATACAAGTTGTATAACCCTATTACTAAGAATATTGTAATTAGTAGGGATGTTGAATTCATTGAGAATGAGTCATGAGATGACACAATTAACACTTCCTCAAGTATTTTTGAAATGATATGAATAGATGATGTTTAAAGTGTAAATGAATAAGTAGTTTATATAAATTAAGTTGAAACTTTCACATCGCAATAAAGTGAAACTTTAAAAACACTTCCTTCTCCATCAAAATCTAAATAGAATCCATACTAGTAGCCTCATGTATGCCTCCAGTGAGAGTTTAGATCCAACATTGGCTTCTCTAATGCCAATAAAGATAATGAGCTTAAGGGAAATTTATTAGAAGGAAAGGTATGTTGATGAAAGTGTGAATTTTTCTTTATTTTACCACAATGATTTAACATAATTTTAATAATAAGTAAAAGATGAGAAATTTTGTAAGGCCATGGATGAGGAGATAAATACAATAGAAAGAAACAATACATGGGAGCTATTTGATTTTCCAATGGGTAAAAAGCTAATTGGAGTTAAATGGGGTTATAGGACCAAGAGTAAAACAAAAGGAAAAAATTATAGATATAAATAAAGGCTAATTTTTAATGGATAGAAATAATATCCTAGATGATATTATGATGAGATGTATACTCTTGTTCCAATAATGGAAACCATACAATTTGTTTTGGTAATAAAAAATCAACACAAGTGGAAGGTATTCTAAATGGACGTGAATTTTGTCTTACTAAATGGAGTGATTAAGGGATAAATATATGTGGATAACCATCTATCTATTAAGTCATAGGACAAGAAGATAAAGTGTATAGGTTGAATAAATCTCTATAAGATTAAGCAAGAACCTAGAACATGATACATTAATATTGATTCATATTTAATAACTAATTACTTATATAAAATTAGTAATGATACAACACTCTACATCGAGGCAAGTCATGCTAATATCTTAATTTTTGTTTTGTATGTATATGGTTGATCTTCAAGGTAGTGATGACCTATTAGTTGTTTTATTTAAAGAATCAATGAAAAGTAAATTTGAGATGATAGACTTAGGTCTATTAAGACATCTTCTTGGTATTAAGGAAATACAAATGGATCATGGTATATTAATTTATAAAACAAAGTATGCCAATTTTTTGGGCCGAGGTTCAAAATGTTAAAAATTAAACCTACACAAACACTAATAGCTACATGTCTAAATTAAGTAAGATTTAAGAAATGAGGTAAATACAACATTATACAAAAGCATGGGTAGAGGTTTAATGTATTTAACAATAACTAAGTAGGATTTCTTGTATGTAGAAAGTTTGATTTCCACATTTATTGAAACACCTAATGAGACACACCAACAAGTAGGAAAGAGAATCCTCAAATATTTTAATGACACTAAGGGATATGGAATTTTGTATGGTGTATTAGGTGAGTTTGAGATGATTGGTTATACTAATAGTGATTTGGTAGGTATTTTAGATGGCAAGAAGAATAAATTTGAATATCTGTTCCACATTAGGCTAGGAGACATTTCATGGGCCTCTAAGAAGTAACTTATATTTTCTCTTTCTATAGTATAAGTTGTGTATATATCCATTAATGTAGTTTCATGCCAAGGTATTTAGCTTAGGATAATCCTAGCATACTTGAACAATGAATAATAAGATGGTAAAATCATATACTATGAAAATATATCCTCAATAGCTATGACAAAGAATCTAGATTTTCATGGATGGAACAAGCATATAGAGATTCATTACCATTTTATTAGGGAATTGGTAGAATAAGGAGATAGAAAAATTTAGTTTTTTAGATCATAGTAATATATCACATATATTTTTACCAAACTATTTTCAATATAAAGTTGTAAAGTACTGAGATACAATTTAGGCATCATAGATGTGGAAACAACAAGCTTCAAACCATTCATAGAGTGTTTTTTAATAACTCTTGATATTAAAAAATAGTGAAGATTAAGGGACAATATTGGAAATCTAAGCTTGACTTGTTAAACATAAATTAAGTTTTTGGGAATGCATTAAATAATTTTTGGGCATATATTAAATAAATTTGTTATGATTAAGGTACACCCATTTTTGACTAGTGTGAAACCCAATCCAAACACATTCAGAGGTCCAAGTCTCCCCTAGAATACACAATAAATAATATGGTATAGCTCATCAAGAAAGACAAAAATACCCAACCAAGAAAGGAAATAATAGTGGAAAGAGAAACAACTACTTTTGACTAGTGTAGGAACCAACTAGTTTTAGATGGAACAAAAATTGTCTTAGGGTAGAGGACCTAGAGGCTCATGTATCAAAAAGAACCAAAGGAGTCCCCAAGGAAGCCAATCCCAAAAAATATGACTAATAAAACACCATTATATAATTTTACTACATCCAAAACTAACCTAGGCATAAAGGGAGGCCCAGATGTTCATACAACCACAAACAACTGATGTAGAAGACAATATGGATAAATGAAGTGGAAGCAGTAGTCTTCAAATAGAACCAAAAAATAAAAGAGTAAGGGACCCCCCAAATAGAAATATTGATCCAATATGGATTCCCTAAAGAATCTAAACATGAAAAAATAGGTCATAAGGTGCATGTGAGGCCCAACATCATTGCCATAATATAGAAAACCAAAAATAACATGGGTAAAATAAAAAAACACGAAGGGTATAGAAGAAATGCCCAGTCATCAATCAAAAAAGAAATTATATCACCTTTAAATTATCTAAAAGGATATGGTTAAGAATGTTTAAAGGGGTATATTAGGCCCTCAGGGTTCCCAAATCATAGGTTTGCATAACCATTTCCTTATCTAAAGATGTGATCGAGTTTGGTTTTCTAGACGGAAGATAGAAAGGCCCTAGTATCTCTAATCTTGTTCTTAATAGTCAAAGGGATTTTTGATGCCCCTGTGAGGTATATAATGATGTTTAACGAGTCTCATTCAATAGATAACTTTGAAATTCCTCTATTTGTATCCACCTTAATTCCCCAAAGGATAGCTAGCTTCTACAACATTATTTATTTGGGTTCCTAACTTGCCCATGCAGGTAGCCATAATATTCTTATTATTGTCTCTAATCACCCCACCTCCTCTAGCTAGCCCTAGGTTATGTTTTGAGGCACTATAAAATTTGAGTCTGTACCATCCTTATAGAAAAGGTGTCCATTTGGTTGATTCCCTAGAGGGGTTGTTTATCAAATTAAGACTTTGAGGAAGCTTAAGATTCCATAGATTAGGAACACTTAAATCATCCTATACACTTTCTTCAATTTTATTGGGATCTTGGAGGTCCAATTTTCCTTGATAACCTCAACCATTTTTCTTTGAGTGATCCACCACTTGGACCTTTTATCTCCAAAAAACCTATTATTTATTTCCTACCATATTCCCCAAAGAAAGTGAGGGAGAGTGATATTCCAAATAAGACTCAAAGCCTTATGTTTCTAAGGTAGATTCAATTATATAAATAATTCCCAAAGGGAATCAGATGGGACCCAAGATATTTTAAGGTAGCATCATAGATAATGTGAGATAGAATTAACATACTTAGACCTAAAGAAGATGTGATTAATAGTTTCTTCCTCTTCCATACAAAGGTTACATCTATTGGGCATTTGAAAGACCCTAATATTAAAGTTTTTAATATTGAGTATTCTATTTTAAATTTTCAACCAAGAAAAAATACCAATTTTTGGGATCAAACATTTTCCATAGACTTTGACCAAGAGGAGTTAGGGTTAATTATATCCTGATCTACTAAAAACCAAAATTAATGATATATTCATCATGGAATCAAGATGCCAAATAATCTTATCTTTTTTTGGAAAGAATAGAATGTTTATATTTTAAATTTTAACATTTACAATATCAATAAATCTATTTTTGTCCTCAATTACTCCTAAAAATACATAGTCATTTCCAATGTGTAGTCAGATCATTCAGGGACCAATAGTCTTTGACTTTACTCCCTATCAAATATTTGAATAAATGGATGATGTCCTTGTAGTTACCAATGACTGATATAGGTAATTTGAATATCCAAGTGTCCTCCTAGTAATTTTTTGTTATTCCATATCCCACAACCCACTTTTAGCCTTTACACAAGATATATCTAGTTTTGATCATTGTTTTCTAAAAACTTGAACCTTGGCAAGGGACTTCTTCCTTTAGAAAATCCTCTAACTCATTTTTTAAGTACTTACGTTTGATAATGTTGGTCCAAATATTGTATTATTTAATAATTATCCAAGATTAATTTTCCATTAATATTACTTTCATTCTTTTGACTTGCCATAGTCACAGTCCCCCTCTACTTTTAGGTTTACATACTTTTCCTAAGTGACCAAAGGAATTCTCTCTATCTGCTTCCTTCCTGACCACAAAATTTATGTTAGATATACTCAATTATATCCAAAACTTTATAATTAATTTTTAATATTTACATATATTAAATAATCATGATCTATAAAAAACTCTTAACTAGGAGGATTTTATGAACTGGGGATAAGTAATTGGCCTTCCAACTAGCTAGATTTTACTTAATTTTGTCCAAGAGTGGGTTCTAATCCTTAATAATCAATGTTTATTTAGCCAAGATCATACCTAATTATAAATTTGGAAGATTCTATTTTTAGAGATTTATAATACCAAAAATATGATTTTGAGGCTTGGCCTTAGTGTACATGTAAAAAAAAGAGCTTTTAACCAAATCAATGCTTTGCCCAGAAATTGCTTCATAATTTTCCTATATAATTTTAATGGTTTTGGACTCCTTGATAAAATACATTCCAAGAGTAAAATTATCATTCAAAAACTATTGGTGGGTGATTGGATTAGAATTTGGGGTAATTTATATTCCTTTAATCAAACTAGTTTTTTTAGCCTCTTGGAGCATCCAACTAAGTGCCTCTAATAGAATGATAAAATGGTAATAGAAGATAGGATATCCCTAAAAAATTTATCTTTTTGGTTTGAAAAAACCCTCAAGGTTACCATTGATGAGGACTAATAATTTTTGGGTAGAAATTCAATTAAGGATAAGTTTCCTAAATAATTTGTTAGAGCCAAGTTTTTTTAGAATCAATAATAGGAATCTCCATGAAACATGTCATAAGTCTTTTGGACATATATCTTGAGAAGAATTCATGAATTCTTGGATTGATCCAAGGATTGAATAGCCTAATGAATCATAATGATGTCATTGGTTAACTATGTACCCAATACAAATGTTCCTTGTTGATTTTATATGATTTTAGGGAGAAAAGGATGGATTATTTCAATAAGAGTCGTTGTGCAAAACCTATAGAATGTGTTATAAAGGTTGATCAATTTGAAGGTTTTCATTTCAAGAGATCCTTCTTTTTTAAGAATTAGTACCAAAAAAGTACTATTAATTTCTTTAAAGATATAACTTATTATAAAAAATTATACTACAATGGCTACCACCTCATTTGGATAATTTACCAAAAATACTAAAAAAGAGGGGAGGAAAACCATATGGTTTAGGTGCCTTGTCACCCTTCATAGATAACACCTTAATTTTCACTTAATCATTGGTGGGTTTCTTCAATAGTTTAAAATTGTCTTTAAAATCAAGGACCCTATCAAATTGCCTAAGAAATCTTCCTTACAAATGTTGGTTGATGGGATTTCTTGTAGAGAAGATTTTTTTGAAATAGTTCACTACTTCTAGTTTTATCTCATTCTCATTGTACATTGGGTGTTGTCATCTTTGATGAATTTTTTTATTCTTAGGGTGTTCCTATTTGTACATGTAGTTTGAAATAAATGTTTTGAGTTTCTATATCCCTCTTTTAACCATGTGTTTCTAGATATCTATTTCCATTAGATATCCTCCTTAGTTACATGATTATTTAATGTACATAGTATCTAAATTTCCTTTCAATAATTTTCTTGATCTATTCCATTCACTTAGATGTGTTTTTCCAAAGTGTTAATAGCTTCAATAGTTTCCTTTTTCCTTGTAAATATATTTTCAAAAACTTCTTTATTCCATACTTTGAGATTTTTTTTATCATTTTGAGCTTGGAAGCTAGCACAAACATTGATCATCCTTCAAACTCAACATTCCACCATTTCCTCATGGTCTTCCAAAGTTAGGATTAATCTAGCCACATCTTCTCAAACCTAAATGTGAGATTCATGATTCTAGGGACTTCTTATTTGATGAATACTAGGGGTTATTGTCTAAGCCAATTTTATGAAGGATATAAAGTCTAAATCAAGAGATAAATCACAGTTGAAGGATATGAGATTTATGTCAAATCTAAATTGAATATTATCCACCCCCATTCTTATATAGGTCTAAGCGTATGAGGTTTCACACAATTTCACATCTTAAAGATTATTTCTCATGTTGAATTCATTTAATTCATCCATACTATCACTATATTTAGGATTTATTCCCTTTTGCTTGTTTAGGTCTAAGAGGTATTAAAATATCCATCCATCATCCTATCCCATTCAGGGTTAAAGGCTCTAAATTCATACTGTTCTTCCCAATATTGCCTCCTTCATATTTTAGTATTTAGTGCATAAATGTTAGATAGTATCCATTTCTTATTTGAAACTAAAAAAGTGACTCTAATTACTAAATGGTCATTTTAGTGAAGGAGGGGTCCTAGAGGACTACAAGACCTCCAGAGGCCCTAACATCCCCAGATCCAATGAAGCTAGACTAATTCCAAATAGAATTTTTCAATCTTTCCAAAGCATCCAAAGAAATATTTGTTTCTTAAATCAAGATACAATAGGGTTTTTGAACTTTCCTAAAATTTATAATAAGCCTTTGTTTATCAAGGTTATTGATTCCCTTGCTATTCACCAAAATTATTTTCAACATGAGAGGGGGCAAAAATTGTACCTTGAATGAAGGAGTTAATCAGTTCCTTGGTCTTATCAGATACATCACCTATTCTTATTTAAAAATTGTTTCTAGGAGATAAGTCTTCACTACCAAGTAATAATTTAGTTTGCCTCCTAGCCTCAACCATACCATTACCCCTCCTAGGAGGATCTTTAGATTTTTGGGGTCTCCAAAAGGTTCTCTTAGCTAGTTAAAACTCATGTGGTTCATATGAATCTACCCTTAAGCTTAAATATATCTTGGTACTTCTCATAAGAGATGGAAACTCTTATCTAGACTTAATTCCCCTAGATCCTTTAGATCTAAGATGATTTTTTGGTAATTTGGAACTTTTTTATGGGAACCCTTATAATCCCAATCAAATGTGCTCTGTTCAAGACTTTGAGAGGAAAAATATTTCCCCATTTTTGTCTCACTTTACTTGGAAATTTTTTATAGTTTAGGGCAAACAACCCCAATAGGTTTAAGGGAAACCTTATTTCTTTTTTTTGAGGTAGGGCACATTATGGCTTTATGGTCCCACACATCACAATCTTTGTAGATTCTAGATTCATTATCATGGACTATCTTTTAAACCCATTTGTCAAAAGTAAATTTTAAAGATATGGATCTCAGTTTAGTCTCACAAGTATTCACTAGTACATAAAATCTTGTAGAAACTACATATTTTTTGGAGAATGAAGTTCTATCCACTTTACCTAAGTATCCAATGGCTCTTGTGATCCCCAAAATAACTTCCTCATCTCATAATTCAAAAAGAAGTATAGGAAGGTTAACCCAAACTAGAATATATTTTGGGGGGTATTTAAATAATTCTAGTCCAGGTTTCCATTTTAAATGTAGAGCCATGAATTTCCCATGAACTATGGCCCTTCTATAAGAGCTCTTTCAAAATTATTTTAGTAAGAAAATTTTACTAAGAGAAACATATTAACCATTATTCTCACATCCACCAAACCATTCAAATCCCATTTTTATTTAACCCATTACCTAAAAAATTTCAATATTTAGTCTAAACTGAGGGAATCCAACCAAAAGGATGTCTCCAACCCTTTGCGAGTATGATCCATAACAGTGTCTAGAATTTGGAGGCAACCCACCTTTTATTCCTTATGAGGTAAAATAGTTACCTGAACACCATCCATAGTCTAATTATCAGCCTCAATAATGGATGCCTTAACTAGGGGTTCCTAATTCCTTTCTCACCCATTCAAAAATTAAAAAAAATTCCATTACTAGTCTCACTTGTCGTTACTAATTTTGTAACATATTAAATAAATTTGTTAGCCCAAAATAACTTATGTATTGGAAATTAATCTAGGAAATCTATAAATATGGATCTAGTTAGAGCATATTGAAAGTTAAAAAAGAAAAAAAGCAACAGTAGTTCATTTATGTTGAACAACACTTTAAATTCCAATCATAAGCAAGAAAACATAGTAAATAATTTAGAACAATAGTTATGATAGAACACAATATTAGCCTATAATAAGAATAAAAAATAAAAACATAGAAATAACTCTCATACAATAAATTACACATATAGATATTAGTTTTGGAATGAATAATAGTATAAAAGAGAATAAATATAATATAAATTGTTGAGCATTATTCCTGTTGTTGACGTTTGGCATTGATGTTGTCATTGATGTCAAAGGTTCTTAAGTAAGGTGTTAATGAGGTCATTAAAGAATGTTCTTGTTTGATATCATCATTGAGAGGTATGAAATTGTTTAATTAGAATTTAAGGCATGTGATCAATGTATAATAACATCAATAAGTGTTTCAAGGTCAGTTCTCAAGTTTCAAGTGCTTGAGAATCCTAGTCATGACACTAGTCATAGCTTTTAAAGTCTTAGGGAGAAGGTTTGAGAATGATGGCATGGTGAGATGGATGTACATAGAAATAAGAGTATATATAATGTTTCTTGAGAATGTATATGAGGCATTAGATCACTCAAGAGAGTTTCAAGGTGAGCCTACAAGGGTAAGACCTTAAGTCCAACTTTGTAACTAAATTAGTTCTAGACCTTGCTTGACCTAATGAGATGTCATGAGGTGTTTCCAAGTAATATTAAGGATGTTTGACATTTATTAAGTATGTGACATGTTGTGTGATAATTTAAGTGATGTGGAGATCACATAACAAGAGGCATGAAGGTTAATTTCAAAGCCTAATATAATTTTTAAGTCAAGGTCTAGAGAGTAAAAAGAGAGATGGTGGCCTAATGAGGTATGAGATTTAGATTTCAAGGTTAAAATGATAATGTGAGAATTTTTAGTGGTTTAATATATTATCCTAGGTGTGTTTACCATGTTTTAGGTCATGATTTACAAGATAAGGCATGAAAAGTGGTTTTTAGGTCTCTCATGTACACAAAATAAAGGGTTCTGAACCTGAGAAGGACTTTTAGGTGTTCATTTGCATGTGTAACATATACATGAGAACTTGAGATATTCATGGTATATGGTTAATGGTCCTATATAAAATTATTGAGAATTATTCTATTAAATGAGGGGCTAATCTTTATGAATGATTGCTAATAGTGGAAGATGGTTTAAACCTCAAAGAATGCTAAGAGTGACTCCATATGAAATAAGTTGTTATAAAGTACTTATAATGGATTGGTATGGCTAGCTAATTATTTTGAGGTTGTATTCATCTCTTTTAGACACCTCTAGGTGTGATTATTTTGTTAGGTGTGTTAGTAAACCCTACAAGAAAGTGTTAGTTTCTCAGAGCTTTGTTGTAGTAGTCAGAGTTGAATAAGTCAAAGTTATTAAATAAATGGAGGAAAATTTTTGAGACTTGTAGTTTTTTTCATGGTGATTTATGGATAGGTTATATCCCTTAGTGGTACAAAATTTATCATCCAATTTGACCAGTTATTAATAGACCTAATGATGAAAATAGTGAGAAACCTAGGTAGCACTGAGAAGATGTTTATGGATGTGTTATCATGGGATAGGGATGAATCCAAGTACATGGAGACATTTTTTAATAATTTTAATACATGTTAAATTTGTATATAAGTTTTTAATTTTATTGGATATAATGAAAATGTTTCTCATAAGTTGACATATCTGGTTTAGATGAGATAGTGAGGTATAAGAATATGAGATAGGTCTTCAAGACCAATATTTCCTTTTAACCATATTATCTTTATATCTAATAATGTTATAATTATATAATATTATCATCCAAATACATTATTATTATTTTAAGTGGTCATACAATTTTTACATGTAAAAATCACCATCACTAGTTTTTAAGGAAAACCCATAGTTCTGAGTGAGCAAGTTGTAGGAGTGATTTTGAGTCCTTTTTACATATGTAATAAACTATAATGAACTTGGGTAATTTTTTAAGGGTTTTAAAGTTATTTTTATATGTTTTATTTCCATTTTTTTTTATATAATTATTTTTCTATCTTTAGTAATTCAAGATAGACTTTTTGGGTATACACATGCCTAATTGTGAACATTACAAATGGTGTGCTTCAAGTGGTAGTGGGAGATAAAAGGTGTCATGGACCTCAAATTATCTTATTAGGGGTATATTTATGTGTCATATTAAGTTTTCCTATCATGTATTAATTTTTAATGTGTTCCAAGAAGATCAAAGGGTAATGTGTGTTAATGAAGGCCTAATTGAATAAGGTCTCCTTAAGTCCTAAAAGAAGTTTTGGTCCTATATGTAGTGACCAGCCTATTGTAATGTTTGATTCATATTTTTGGCATGTATTTAGGCCTATTGTATGGAAATTATAAGTGGTAAAATGTGTATTTATAACCAATATGTGTATAAAAAAGAGCCTAGTATAAGAACAAGGCCTAATAGGCCCAATTGACCAGTTAGAAAATGAGTGAGTTGATGTGGAAGATATAGTAATTTGAATAAGATGAAGGTGATATTATATAAAATTATAAGGTTTAAGTTAAACTATCATGAATATGTAATATGGGTACTATAGATTACTATCAAGGTAAAATGACCTAATTTATCTTGAAGAGACCAAGTTGAGCGAAGAAGCCTTGAAGGCAGTTAGAGAGGGCTAAGAGTGTGAAGAGATGAAGAGGTGGTCATCATCAGTTGGCTAAGAAACAAGGTGTATATAATGTGATCAAATAAATCAAGTGGCTAAGTTGGCATTGATTCATCTATGGGTTTGGTTCCTCCTTGCAAGTAGGTGCCTACTAAAGCCTAGTCAAGTGGGTACTTGGCTAGTTGGGGTTGGTGCTCCATGTGAAGTTGGTTTTTTCAATAAATATTGATGATTTTATTATAAGACTATAGTTAATTTTTAAATATTATTGGTTTTCCTTCCCCTTGATGATTTCCCACTCAAATATTATTTCTATGTGTGATGTTTTTGTTTCATGTTCATATGAATGGTTCTTGATGTGCTTCTAGTTCACTATATTATTTTGATAGTTCATGAATGATTAAGTAAATTTGTAAAAAAATTTAAAGAATAATTCAACCCCCCTTCAATCATTGTGATTATAATAATTTATATAAGATATTATGTCCTTTGGCATAAGTCTAACAGCTTGAAGGCGATCCTAAGAAACACAAAAATGTCTTTTGATCAATAGGAAGAAGACAACATGTATGATGAAGTTTACTATGACAGTCAAGTAGGAAAATTTGAAGTAGAAAGTGAAATTTATCTCATAAGTGACCTTGATGATTTAAATCATCTAAATAATAATATCAAGGATCTCAAGAGTTAGTTAGAAGGTGTCATTGGATTTTTCAAGTCAAAGGAAGTTGAGTATGTCTAGTTGAAGATAGATCTAGATTCCTTAAATGTTGAGTGTGAGTAGCTCATAGAAAAAATGACAAAGTTTGAGATAGAGTGTGAGAAGTTAGATTAATTCAAGATTACCAACATGAAAGGACTAATAAAAAAACCTAATAAAATAAAGGATAAGTCATCATGGGACCATGGTTAAAGGAGTAATCAGTTAAGAGGTAAGTACAAAAATGTTATTTGTTACATCTATCATAATATAGGACAAATTGCAAAATTATTATCTAATAGAGTTATAAGGCCCTCAAGATTCAAAAATACATATGAAGCTTCTAAGATTAATAAGAAGGATCAAACATGGGTATTAAATCCAAATCAAGTTAGGTTGGATCATATTGAGTTCAAGAGTCAAGATGGACTATTTGTTAAGGAGGAATAGAAGACCAAAGAGGATTCTCTGCTATCTCAAATTGCCTTTCACATTCAAGATCAAGGCATAAAATGGTATATATATAGTGGTTTCTCAAGCCACATGATAGGAGACATAAATAAGTTTATTTCATTGAATAATAATGATGTAGGAATAATGAGGTTTGGAGACAACACAACTACCAATATAGTTGGCAAGGGTGTCTTGAGTTTGGATAATGGGAATAATAAGACACAAAATGTGTTTCATGTGGAATGTTTGAAACATAAATTTCTTCATGTAAGTCAAATTTTAAATAGCATGCACACACTAAATTTTCATGCTCGATAGTGTGAGATAAGGAGAGCCAAATCAGGAGGCTTAATTATCAATGCTAAGAGGACTAAGAACTATATATATATATATATATATATATATATATATATATAGTAGTGCTAATATTGACCAGATTATCAAAGTTTAGGTGACCTAACCTTATGTGCCATATCCAAATTTCATCTATATTGATCATCAGAATCTCTCCTTATTGATCTCATTCTATATATATATATATATAGAATGAGATCAATAAGGAGAGATTCTGATGATCAATATAGATGAAATTTGGATATGGCACATAAGGTTAGGTCACCGAAACTTTGATAATCTGGTCAATATTAGCACTACTATATCTTTGAAGAACATGCCTAAAATCACCAAACCTATAAACACACTTTGTAAAAAATGTTAACATGGTAAGTAAACCTAAAGAAGGTTCAAGTACAAGGAGTACTCTAATATAAGATCCTTAGAATTAATATAAACTTATATCTAAGGGCCTACTATAATTCAAAGAATTCAAGGAGATAGTTACTTCATGCTACTCAAAATGATTACATAAGAATGACATGGGTTGCATCCTTAAAAGAAAATTTAGAAGCTCTTAATAATTTCAAGGCATTCAGAAATATTTTTTGAGAATAATAAGAATGGTAAGATCAAGTGCCTAATATTTTATATAAGAGGAGAGTTTTGGTCCAATTATTTTGATGACTTATGTGAGGTTCATGGAATAAGGAGATTATTCTCAACAACTAAGACACCTCAGTAGAATGGGGTAGTGGAAAGGAAGAATAATATAGTTCAAGAGATGACTAGAACTATGTTAAATGAGTCTATATTACCTAATGGATATTGGATAGAAGAAGTAAGCACTAAAGTCTACATTTTTAATAGAGAAAATATAAGGACTAATGGAAACAAGACTCCTTGTGAACTATGGAAGGGCAGACTTGCCAATATGGAACACTTTAGAGTTTTTGGGAGTAAATGTTTCATTAAAAGAGATGATAAACATGTGGGAAAGTTTGATTCCATATCTGATGAAGGTATATTCTTAGGATAGCCATCAATGAACTCAACCTATATATGTTATAAAAATAAGCTACAAAATATAGTGGAAAGCACCAATGTAAATATTATCAAGACAAGGAAATCACACTCACAGTCAAAGGACACTCTAGAGAATCTATACTTAAATAATGAAGAGGATACTATAGAGGTTGATGAAAAAGAATAATAAGTTGAATAGAGATAGGATTCAAAAGGACCCTCAAAATAGATTCAAAGAGATCACCCTAAATCTCAAATCATTAGCAATAATAATGTAGGTATGCAAACAAGGAGAATATTGGTAAGTAATCTAAATCAAGATAATGTTGCTTTATTATCCAAGGTTAAACCTAAGAATATTATAGAATCAAGTAAAGATAAATTTTTTATAGGTGTTATGAATGAGGGGTTACACCAAATACAGAAGAATGAGACTTGGGAAATAGTTCATAGGCTTACAAATAAGAATGTCGTTAGCACAAAATGGGTGTTTAGAAACAAGTTGAATGAATATGGAGGAGTCACTAGAAATAAAGCTATATTGCTATGCAAGTGATATCCACAAGTTTAAGGGGTAGACTTTAAGGATAACTTTACACCAGTAGAAAGATTGGAGGCCATTAGATTATTTTTAGTATATGAAAGATTCAAAGGGTTCAAGGTATGCTAGATGGATGTCAAATCTACCTTTTTGAATGGGAATTTGGAAGAGGAAGTGTACATTAAGTAACCTGAGGGGTTCTCACTATTATATGATAAAGACTATGTTTGTAGATTGAAAAAGACTCTCTATGGTTTAAATCAAGCTATTATCTCTTGGTATTCTAGGCTGGATAGGTATCTATTAGATCAAGTATTCAAAATAAGATTTTTAGATAGTAATCTATACATCAAGATAGAAGATGACCATTAGTTGATAGTAGTTATCTATGTGGATGACATAATCTTTGGTGTAAATAATGATAACATGACCAAGGCCTTTTCAAAGGTGATTAATAAAGAGTTTGATATGTCCATGCTAGGATAACTATCATTATTTCTCTGGTTGTAAATCATTCAATCCAAAAATATATATTCATATCACAAGGCAAGTACATAAGAGAGATGTTGAAGAAGTTTTATATGGAAGATTTCAAGGTAGTGAATACACACATGATCATAAGGTGTAAGTTGAGCAAGGAAGATAAGTCTTCAAAGGTAAATTAGATATCATATATGTTAACAATTAGAATTGTGTTATATACCACTACCTTTAGACCTGACATCATGCAAGTAATAGGTATTTTGGGAAGGTTTTAAGTAGATCCAAAGGAGAATAATTTGCAATCAATCAAAAGGATACTCAAGTATCTCAAAGGGACTATAGAGTATGGATTTTGGTATCTAATAAACAAGGAGTTAAATTTGATAGCCTACACAGATGCAGATTGGGAAGGAAGTATAGATGATAGGAATAGTACTAGTGGAGGATATTTTTTCATAGGTGGGTGCCTAGTTTCATGAATAATTAAGAGACAACCATCAATATAATTATCCACTTGTGAGGCTAATTACATTATAGAAGCTTCATGTTTTACTTAGGTCCTATGGATGAGATAGACCTTTAAAAACTACAAGTTGGAGTATGATGGTCCTAGCCCTATTTATTGTGACAATACAAGTGTTATAAGTATCTCAAATAACCCTGCCATGCACTCAAGGAAAAATCACATTCTAATAAGGTATAATTTTCTAAGAGATTAGGTAAGTGAATAAAGTGTCAAACTTGAAGATGTTTCTACACAAGATCAGATTGTGACATCTTTGTAGACACCAAAATCATGTCTACGCCTTGGTCGTCTCCCCCTTCTCCCCCTTAGTCCCCTTGGTCCACTAAACCACTCCTAACCTATGTCTTATTAATTTAAAATAATTATCTTATTTTAAATTAATAATTCTCTCTCTCCCCTTGCCACCTCATCCATGCCACCTCTCCTCTCTTTGGATTCTTTGCCCTTGGATACCCTCATTTATCACCCTATGACCTATTCTAACTTCCCCTCCACTAATCCTCATGTTTATTTATCCACCTTCGACCATTTTCGCATGACCAATTGACCCGAGCAGTTGGAAGAATGGGCGAAAGGTTAATTTTAGCCTTTTTGCCATTATTCTAGCTGCCGACATCGGTTACCTATCGGCCGACACTGGTGGGATCGCTGACGTCAGTTCCTTAAGACTAGCCCAAAGGTGATTTTTGGTCTCTCTCTGAATCTCTCTCGCATCCTCTCCTCTCGAATGCAAAAATCGTATGGCACCTAGACTTTAACCTCTCCCTCTCTCTCTCATGGATGTACAGGAAGCACCACATGCTATAGGTACATTTCAGGAAGTCTTCTACACCAGTAGCATCAGTAACAAGTCCTCTACACTAGTAACATCAACAACCAATCTTCCACACTCCTCCTTCAGCAAGCAACAGGTAAGCATTCCTCTTTTGTTCAATTTTTGTATTTTAGAGTACTTCTGTAATCAATTTTTTGTTTATTCCTTCTAAGCCATATTATCCAGACAAGACCTGACTTTCAACCAAAGCACCCCTGACTCTCTTCCTAGAAAGGTTGAGAGGCCTTTCCCATATCTTTCCCTCTTTTGACACCTTGTCCTCAACCTGACTCCCTCTTAAGACCCTGTCCATCGACCAGTAACCCTGCACAGACACTCTGACTACTAGAGACCCCTTCTAGATGACAGACCTTCTCTGAGACCTGACCAAAGACCGTTGCCCCCACCGACGTTGGTAGACTAACCGACATTGGCAGACTTGACCAACCAACGCCGGTAGCCTAACCGATGTCGACGACTGTGGAAGACCGACAGCAGCATACAGGTACACATATCTTTGTTTCCATTGCTTAGTCTTTCATTTATTTCTTTTTATCAGACATTCTCTTTTATCAACAAGTGGACTGACATCCCTTCCAGGAAGTCTTTGCACTTTTGGGATCAAGTATTGCTTGGCAATCCACCTTACATCCATCTAACACCTTCTTTGTTTTAGTCTCTTTCTTTTGCAGATGTCATCCTCCACAACCAAAGAGGAGTTCTCACAACGTTTGAATCTGGTGCGTAAGACCTCATCCGGGTAACATCTAACCCTAGACCATCTTATCTTAGTTTCTCATTTCCTTTTTGAATGTGAAAGCGAAAATTGTATAGAAACATTCTGGCACGCCCGGTGGGACCCTAGGGTCTTCCTTGGGTTCTTTTCTTTCTTTTCATATAGGGTGCATTAGGTTTCTCCTTTTCATCTCTTTCTTCTATCTCTTCCAAAAGACACCATAAGCAATCTTAAAAAGAATCATTCTTGTTCTTTCTTTTCTTGCATCTTAGACTAGTCAATTCATACTCTTCAACCCTTTCTCAACCTATTTTCATCCGAACTCACATTTCATTTTAGGCTTAAAATATTTGGCATTTCATTTCTACTTGCTTGCATTTTTAGTCCACACATCTAGTAATTAACAACTGCATCATGAATTAATCATAGGCCACTTATGTTACACAACCAAATCACTTGCACAAATCAAACATCAAAACTTACCTGAGACAAGGCCCGACTGGGATTTCATCACCCAGCAGATACCTTACCTGTCCCGACAATCCCACTTGGACTTCACTACCAAGGGGAAAGCCCACTCTATTCTCTGGTAGAGGATAATCTCCTGGGAGCTTATCACTAGGCTTGTGAAGTGAGGGGAGCTTACTCCTTAGCACTAGCCCATGTACGGAACCTAACACAGATTCTTGAGTGGCAAAACTAACCCAAAACCAACTTTAAACTAACTCTTCTTGGACCCGTTCTACAAGCCAACCTCCCACACACACTCTAAGGCATAAGCCAATGTGATTCTAAAAGTTGATTCTTAGGATTTAATGTTTAGGGTTTACCTATCTCCATCTATTTTTTTGCTTCTATCTAGTTTTTTGAGCTAGTGAGGACGTTCTCTTCTTTTCCAAAAACTTTCAAATTCACTGAGTTTTTAGAAAACATGGTAACCGACATCGGTTCTATCACTGATGTCGGCAACCTGTCATCGGTTATCTGACTGACGTCGACCATCCTGTTCCACCGACATTAGTTTTTTAGTTGACGTCGATCACTATCCAAACTTTTCTTCTCAAAATAGCAAGCTTAAAACCTGACTTTCTTGCTGTCCAACACCCATTCTGTGTTTCCAAAATTGAAAAAAACATAGTTTCTAGAACCTGACCCTTCTTGCCTTGAATGGTTTTGATACGCATTCAAACCATGACTTTTCTTGACCATGCGAGGCATCAACTACTTCCACCTTCACCGTCCATAATGAGTCCCCTAATGGAGTTTCATTCAGAGGTTGAATGAACTCTTACTCGACTGACCCCAACTCAGTCTCCCATTGTCCCTGAAGGGGACCAAGACTTCGAAAGATTCTTGGACCTCAATGTCAAAGCCCTTCAACATTATCTCACGAGAAACCAAATGCGAGACCTTTCAGGTGAAGCTGTGATGACATCAACACCATCCGCTACCCAGCCTTTTATGACTCAGACTATTGCCTCAACCATTAACCTGACCATGGCCAATACATAAAGTTTGGCCTCCCCATCTATTTTTAGACTGACCTCCATCAGGGTTTCATTACCCCCTCAACCACACGCAATTCAACCAAGTTCTACATCATACCAGAACTTGATTGTCTCAACTCCACACACACTTACACCTATAAATGTAGGAGTGTCTACCTCCCCTTTTGCCAATGCTACCACACAACCACCTTTGGCAGTACCTAGTCAACTTATGCCTTCTACCTTCATGACACAACCGCCCTTGGCTTCCACTTCTATCCCTATGACTAGTCATCAATACATTGCGCCTATACAAGCGCAACCGACTACATCATACGCCTCTTCTAGAATCTTCCAAGTGCCTTACAACCTAGGGGGCACCCCATTTTCTAATTTGTTAGCTGATCTCATCAAGATGCTGATGGATAAAATGTCTAGTCTTGAGACCTCCATTTCTGGTTTGAGCAATGCTCTTTCATATGACCAAATTTGCAATGAACCGATTCATCCCTCCGTCCCAATCTGACCATATCCAAATCAGTGGGAGCTTCTTAAGTTTACTCATTTCCAGAGTAAGGAAGACCCACAACAACATCTATGAGCATTCAGACATGCTTGTTATCTTATAGCGCATGACGAGGCATTATTGTTATGCACCTTCCCCATGTCGCTTTCTAGCCCTGCCCT
This sequence comes from Torreya grandis, assembly GCA_037957365.1. Lineage (NCBI taxonomy): Eukaryota > Viridiplantae > Streptophyta > Pinopsida > Cupressales > Taxaceae > Torreya > Torreya grandis. The sequence goes on from JARHVA010004921.1 coordinate 179,897, forward strand.
TGATTGGTACAGCTCTCTTACCAGTCACTCTCTCTTTTCATTCACTCAACTCACCCAATTATTTCTTGACCATTTTTATATCAATATCACCAAACAAGTCTTGATCATAGACCTCTACTCCATCAGGCAATTTGACGACGAATCAATAGCCAATTTTGTCACCCATTGGAGAGGCTTGATCAACCAGCTCTCCTTCTCATTACCTCAACCTGAGCTCATTGAGCTCTTCTCTCAAGCATGTGCCAAGCACATCTCATCCACCTTGTGGGTTCAAACATTCTACACTTTTGACGAAGCTTTCACCATGGCCCGAAAGCTTGAACTCCGTGCCATTAAAGAAGATAAGGTTAAATTGCATAATACCAATGCAAAAGCCGATGACCCTTCTTCTTCCAGACCTTCTTCTTCCCATTCCAAACCCAAAGGAGTGGCCAACACTATGGTCATTAGATCACCATCCTCGACAATGACCAACCAACCTCAACCTTCAACATCCCAAAGCATCACAAAACAATTCCAACAACAGTATATATAGCGTCAGTATACTCCTATAGGAGAACCATATGCTTTCGTGTTGGAAAAGCTCATCAAGCAGGGGGTCCTCAATCTCCCTCCAATCTGACCTCCTCAATTCAACTCCTCAAAATCCATCCCTACATGGTATAGGGAAAATGACTTATGTCACTATCATCGTGTCCAAGGCCATGACATCAACAATTGCTGAACCTTCAAGAACATTGTCCAAGACATGATAGATAAGGGGGATCTTGTCTTAGATAACTTGAATGCCCTGCCCAATCAAAACATTGACATCTTCAGACAACCCTTTCCTAACCATCCTCCTAATCAAAACAATGTCCAGACCATGACCAATGACCCCCAGACCATAATATTCACACAGTCAACACTGTCTCTTCTCTTATCCCTGACCAACCTCTTCCATAGGTAGAAGAATCCTCTTCTCTTGTTAGTCCTCCATCGACCTCTCTTATATTGGAGGATGCCTTGACCATACCTATGCCATTAGCCCCACCTTCATCTTTCCTCCCACTAATGGAGGACATTACCTTACCTATTCCTCAACCACAATTCGAAGGAACAATCATCCCTACCCTCTACCCTCTTGAGGAGCCGCACTCTCCTATTTCTTCTCCACCAAGAGAAGAACTAGTCTCTTCACCCATTTCGACCAAGGAAGACCCAGTCATGGTTTCCTCTTGCCTTTTACCTGAGATTGCTACATCTCACTCACCTCCATCCACATCTAAACCCAAACCCATATCTAACCTTGCCTTGCACAATGGTAGCCCTCAACCCAAACCAAATAAGGCCACTAAACCACACCGGAGGACTCCTCCCCCACCTTCATCATTACCTTCAATTTTGGGCCCGCATCCATCCACTTTAATAGGAGTGCTTCCTACTCCCATATTTCATAGAGGCAAGTCACCTCCATTATCTTCTCAACCCATCAAACATATATTTCCTCCAAACAATCCAACACCTATCACCACCAAAGTGCCATCTACACATGTGGCTACACCACCCACAAAAACGATGGTATGACCAATGCCTCTTACACCTCTCAAACCAAAGTCATCAACCCCCACTACAACAAGACACACAGACCCATTAACAGGTTCTTATGTCTTGTTGATATGACAATTGTTGCAGTCTTCTCGCATTTATCTCTCACCTCTTAAACCATATCAATCTCTTGAACCAAAACTACCCTGGTTTGATGACACTCAGATTTGTGCATATGATCGCATGCCTGGGCACAACACTGAGCATTATTGTGCCCTCAAGGTTATCATTTGCCAATGCTTGGAGAAAGACACCCTTCTTCTTGACCATATTATCAACAAACCTTCAACACCGGCCCACTCATCAACTCTCAGATCAAGACCATCTTGGTTCGACAACTCTAAATTCTATCACTATCATCACACTCTGAGACATGACACTGAGCATTATTGTGCTCTTAAAGTTGTCACTCGTCAACACCATAAAAAAGATACCCTTCTCATCAAGGATCCTCTTGACCACCCCTTTGACAAATCATCAACACTGACCCATGCTTCTCAAACCTCATCACCTAAATCGGGATCTCCACGCTAGACTATGGTCCCTTTGCCACCTTTAACCCCCTTATTCAACATCAACACAGTCAATCTAGCCACCAAGCCTCAATTGACCTTGACCAATCTATCAAACATTCTCCCTAACCACTGGGGGAATTCAACGTTCATCCAAGCCTCAACTAATCTTTCAACCCAGTCTCGACCAAATTTCAATCACTCTTTTAATCCTAAACCTTGATTAGACCTCAACCAAGCCTCGACCATGCCTTGACTAAACAAGCATTGACCCAACCTCGACCAAACATTCAACCTATTTTTGACTAAACATTCAACCCGACCTCAACCAGACATTGACCAACCTTGTTAATCATGACCTCGACCAAATACCAATCTTGACCAAACATTCAACCAAACCATTGACCCAATCTCGACCAATCATCGACCAAATACTAAACCTTGACCAAACATTTAACCCAACCATTAACCAATCATCGACCAAATATCCATCAACCCGACCCTTGACCAAACATTCAACTAGTCTTGACCAAACATTCAACCAGTCTCAACCAATCAGCGACCATATCAACCAACCAATAATCAACCAACCTTGTAATCATGACCAAACACCAATCATCAACCTAGCATCAACCAAACATTGACCAAGCATTGACCAACTTCTTCATTCTCCTTACATCTAACATTGACCAGCACGTGACCAATTTGAAAAGAAGTAAATAAAGACAAGTTTGCTCTAGATTGGCTTAGACCTTACATCATCATGCATGAGCATGGACCAGGGACTTCTCAAAACTTGAGCCCTTTCATGTCTTACATCTGTGACCATTCTACTATTAGTTGAGTACTCATTCACTTGACATTTAACTTGAGCTTGTCCCTTGAGCAATCCTCGTCCTCTTAATCCTCATTCCTTTCAACCCTATTCCCCTTAACAAACCCTCTGTAACCCTTTTATAAAGTATGGATGCTTTTGTCCTAATAAAAGGGAGCCCTTGAACTTCTATAGTCTTGTCCATGACTCAAAATTTTGACAAAAATAAATCAAGATGTTAAAATATACCAAGGTCACAAAATCAAAAAGACAGACTACTCCCTCGAAAGATAGTTGTACTATCATTATTGTAGCTAATAGACTGCTCCCTTGAAGGATAGCTATTCAAAGCCCTTAAATATATAAAGCAAAAATATAGACCATTCCCTCGAAGGATGGCTATGACTAAATCTTGCTACAAACAACACTCTTTTAGAAGCTCCCTGCATTGATCAGCTTCACAAATGACCACAAAGCACAATGACATCTCTACGTAGACTTCTCGCATTGATCAGTTTGCACCAAAAAAAAAGTCATGGACTTGACTTGTAGTCATCTCAAGGTCTCCTATAGAAAGAGGCAAGGTTCTCTCTGCTCTAAAATGGGTTACCCTCTCCTCATATCACATCACTTACTCAAGGGATTTCGAGCTCACTTAAATATCAAAGTGATTCGATTACCTTTCTAACACAACCCATGGTCAATGACGTAATGCATGAATGGGGCTCTTGGTTCTAACAATCCCTATCTATGTTATCTTTTTGGTCCTTGTCAATGAAAGAGCAATGCACCTTTCACTTCTTTCCACCTTGGTCACAACCAACCAAACCAAAACATTTTCAAACCACCAACATCATCATAGTCCATTTCACATAGTTTCTATGGACAACAATACACATGGAAACTATCGACCAGACATAATTTATGTTAAGCATAAACCATTACTTGTTGAAGCATAAATAGACCTCATTTCATTTTTAGCGTATATCCATCACCTAATATGGAAAATTGCTAGGGATGAAAGACCCCTCAACCAATGTTACAGAATACACCATCACACAATATGGAAAAGGCTGTAACATCATCTTATCCTCATCATTTCAACACATGACCAAAACCAATCATCGACCACTTTACCTCTTCGTCTGAATTACATTGGTCTGAGGCCCTAAGACATGGGCTATGTAGGCAGCACTCATATGACATGATGTCTTTTGGGGTTAGCTCGACCACCCTCATTTGTTTGTCTACCTGATGGATAAACCATATCCTCCTTTTGACCATGACTTGACCTCGACTAAAACAATCCATAACTTTGACTCTCTTCCTCCCTTTTTGGGAGAACTACATTAGCCTAAGGCCTTAACAATGAGGGCTATGTAGGCAGCACTCAAATCACATGACGTCTTCTGAGGTTAGCTTGGCCACAATCTTTCATTTGTCCATTCATTTGACCAACTATCTATCTCCATCCACCTCGACCAATGACCATGGAGATCGTGACTATCTCCTCAGACTCCAACCACTTCCAAGACAAACGTTGCCTTAGTTGTTTTTACATGTATGCTACCTCACGACTGGTTAGCAAAATTGTTTGCAGACCACATTTTGACCCTCACAAGTATAGGATCGCAAGCCAGTTGATCCCCACTACTTGTGACATTTTTGTGTTTCTAGGAGCACTTCCTGAGCCTGAGATACTTGAAACACAATGACCATTGGAGCTTCAGCTTAGATTGAATAACCCGATCAGCTATGACCAAATGCTGGGGCCTACTTATTTAAATTTTGGCACTCCTCGACCTTTAACCTATGACAAGTTGACCTAACCATCCCGTGAAGTGGTATACATGCAATCACAACTATTGCAACGTTCTCACTCCATCTTCACCATTTCCATCCATCTCTCTATCAAATCAACACCTAATTCCAGGTTCCCTTCCCTTGACTCCTACTTTGAGGGGGAATACCTCATCCCATAATTAGGGTAACCAACCCTCTTGTTTTTGTCTTGCAATTCACTTGAACAACCAATAGGACAAAATCAACCTTATCCCATACCTAGGGCAATCAACCTCTTATTTTTGTCTTGCAATTCATCTAGAATAACCAACAAGACAAAAAGGGGCAAATGTAGACACCGAAATTGTGTCTACTCCTTGGTCATCTCCCCCTTCTCTCCCCCTTGGTCCCTTGATCCACTTAACCACTCCTAACCTATGTCTTATTAATTTAAAATAATTATCTTATTTTAAATTAATAATTCTCTCCCCTTGCCACCTCACCCATGCCACCTCTCCTCTCCTTGGATTCTTTGCCCTTGAATACCCTCATTTATCACCCTATGACCTATTCCAACTTCCCCTCCACTAATCCTCACGTTTATTTATCCACCTTCGACCATTTTTGCATGACTAATTGACCCAGGTAGTTGGAAGGATGGGCAAAAGGCTAATTGTAGCCTTTTTGCCATTATTCTAGATATCGACGTCGATTACCTATCGACTGACACTGGTGGGATCATCGACGTCAGTTGCTTAAGACCAGCCCAAAGGTGATTTTTGGTCTCTCTCTAAATCTCTCTCGCATCCTCTCCTCCCAAATGCAAAAATCATCTAGCACCTAGACTTTGACCTCTCCCTCTCTCTCTCTCTCTCCTATATGTATAGCAAGCACCACAAGCTACAGGTACATTGAAAAAAGTCTTCTACACCAGTAACATTAGCATAAGTCCTCTACACTAGTAGCATTAATAACCAATCTTCCACACTCCTCCTTTAGCAAGCAACAAGTAAGTATTCCTCTTTTGTTCAATTTCTATATTTCAGAGTACTGTAATCAGTTTTTTGTTTATTCCTTCTAAGCCATATTATCTAGACAAGACCTGACTTTCAACTAGAGCACCCCTGACTCTCTTCCCAAAAAGGTTGAGAGGCCTTTCCCATATCTTTCCCTCTTTTGACACCCTGTCCTCAACCTGACTCACTCCTAAGACCCTGTCCATCGACCAACAACCCTGCACAGACACTCTGATTGCTAGAGACCCCTTCTAGACCACAGACCTTCTTTGAGACCTGACCAAAGACCATTGCCCCCACCAATGTCAGCAGACTAACCGGTGTCGGTAGACTTGACCAACTGATGCTGGCAGCCTAACCGACGTCGGTGACTGTGGAAGACTGATAGCAGCATACAGGTACGCATATCTTTGTTTCCATTGCTTAGTCTTCCATTTATTTCTTTTTATCAGACATTCTCTATTATCAACAAGTGGATTGACATCCCTTCCAGGAAGTCTTTGCACTTTTGGGATCAACCATTGCTTGGCAGTCCACCTTACATCGATCTAATGCCTTCTTTGTTTTAGTCTCTTTCTTCTGCAGGTGTCATCCTCCACAACTAAAGAGGAGTTCTCACATTGTCTGAATCTAGTGCGAAAGACCTCATCTGGGTAACATCTAACCCTAGACCATCTTATCTTAGTTTCTCATTTCTTTTTTGAATGTGAAAGTGAAAATCGTATAGAAATAATCTTGACCAAACCACTTCCAAAGGTAACTTTTGAACAGTTAAGATAGGAATTGGGTGTAATTCTTATGCCTAAAAATCATTAAACAAGATAAGTACTTAGCGTGAGATAATCATGCTCACTATCTCCAACAAAAATTGAGTTTTTCTAAGAAAGTATGCATGGAGATAGGGTGAACATGTTTGTATTATGTCTCATAAAATCATAAGTCCTATGTGTTGAGTATTTTGGTTACAAGGAATGTGATCTAAAGAGTTTCAAACATCACTTTGCAATTTATGTCAAAGGGGGAGAAAGAATATAATGGGGAGATAAGAATGATTAGTATACAATATGTTTTTCCATCAATTATAAAAGGGGAGATTGTTGGGAATTTTTGATATTGTTGAAGTTTGGCATTGATGTCAAAGGTTCTTATGTAAGGTGGTCATGAGGTCATTAAATAATGTTATTGTTTTATATCATAATTGAGAGGCATGAAATTGATTTAAGAGTATGTAATTAATGTGAGCAAGGTATAAGAGCATCAAAAAGTGTTTCAAGGTTAGTTGTAAAGTTTCAAATGCTTGAAGAGCCTAGTCATGACACTTGTTATAGTTAGTAAAGTCTTAGTGATAAGGTTTGAGAATGGTGTCCTAGTTAGATGATGCACATGGGAATAATAGGCTTTATAATGTTTATTTATCATGTATATTAGGCATTGGATCACTCAGGATAGTTATAAGGTGAGCTTAAATGAGTAAGACTTTAAGGCAAGTCTAAAATTAGACTAGTTATAGACCTTACTTGACCTAATAAGGTGTCATGAGGTCTTGCCAAGGCATATGAAGATGTTTGATATTTATTGAGAATGTGATATGTTATGTGAGCATGTAATTAAGGTGGATATCACATTAAAATAGGCATGAAGGTCAATTTAAAATCCTAATATAATTTTCAAGTTAAGGTATAGAGTGCAAAGAGGGAGATGGTGGCCAAATGAGGTATGAGATTTAAATTTCAAGATAATAATGAGAATGTGAGAATTTTTAGTGGTGTGATAGATTATCCTAGGTGTGTTGATCATGTATGAAATCATGGTTTGTAAGATAAGGCATGAAAAATGGTTTTTAGGTATCTTGTGCATTGTCACTTGAATTTTCACCCTTTGAGGAGATGACAAGGCTCTCCTCATCCAAGTGGTACAATGGAATAACCTTTAGGATTGTGGGTAGCCTAAGGAATGACGTGAGTCTCTAGATAGGGCTAGCTCCCTTGATGTACCACTTAAATAATAATACTAAATTTTGGGGGTGAAAAACGTGAGAGATAAATGAAATCAAATATAAACTAAGGAGGTGATATACCAAATCAATTTTATGACTTCCAACCAATTACATCATATACTTAAGACCAAAAGATAAACTAAACTTACACTCCTTCAATCTTCATCTTCTCACATCAATATTACATTCTGAGGTCATGGATGGATGTGAAAATATAGGAGGACTAGACAAGAGGACTTTAATGGAAATAATATCTCACTAAACATTTGACATTTGCTAAAGCACTTCACATGCCCTATAAAAATATGTTTTTTAGCTACAAACAAGGTGAAAGAATGAGACCACATGCTAGGAATCCATAGTCTTTACTAAGCAAGATTCATAATCCATGAATAAAACACTTATAAATAGTCATGAATAAGTAACAATTAGTCATTTTATTGATCAAAAGGTATATAAATGAGTAGATATTTACCATACTTAGGTGGAACATCCATTCAATTCCAAAATGGCCAACTCTTATAGAGTTTGTGTGTGTGTGTGTGTGTGTGTGTGTGTGTGTGTGTGTGTGTGTGTGTGTGAGAGAGAGAGAGAGAGAGAGAGAGAGAGAGAGAGAGAGAGAGAGAGAGAGAGAGAGAGAGAGAGAGAGAGAGAGAGAGAGAGAGAGAGAGAGAGAGAGAGAGAAGTCCAAGGGTCACAAGGACACTTTTCAAGATGATAAAATAAGTTATACATGAATTATAATATGATATGGATATAACCATGTAATTATAGGAGCAATAAGTGTCAATCCAAGTCACAAACTTGAAGAAAAGTGGCAAGAAACTCCTCCCTTTACACCAAAAAACTACCTTTATGATTGGGACTATTTGAACATACTATAACTAATGGTAAATAGTAAAAATTATTTAAATTTAAGGGGAGGATATAATACATGACTCTCCATACATTGGATACATGCCTAATCTTCTAGAAACCTCTGAAAGTGAGCCATCATCATCTATTATCCATAAAATTTCCCTTCCATGCATCCTTCACACTTGGCCTAAAAAATACATTTAGTTTTCCATGAAAATACATTGTATGGATTTAATGAAAATTTTAAAGTACCTCCATGGTCTTGGAAGCATCAGGGGCACTTCAAAATCACTTTATTTGAAGATTTCTTCCCTTTTCTCTAGCTTGTCCAATATGTCAGATTTGACTAACCAAGTTAAAGGACCTATTTGAGGAACTTAAGAAAAATTTTAATTAATTAAAATAATATGGGTAGTTATATTAAGTCTCAATATTTCTATTCATGTGTCTTTCATCTCTTGGAAATTCTTACAACCTAAAAAACACACAAAATAGTAAAAAAATATTGTTTTCACCTCCATCCATACAAGTTTGTACAGCTATCTAGCATGGGAAATATATTTTGTGATTCCTCTCTAATTTCCAATATGTTTCTTGATAAAACTAGTCCATCTAGTGTCATTTCCAACTCCATTTTCCAAGACTGGTCCTTAGCAAGGGTTTAGTAGGGTTTTAGGCTTATTTTCACCCTTAATCTTGTTTCATAAAAAAATAACATTGGATTTGAAAAAGAATTTAAAAAATTTGTTTTTTAAGACCCCTCCTATCTTCCATAAACTTATATAGTCTCCATGCAAATCCTCATGGGAGATGTGAGCTTCTAAAGATGGCCTATCGAGCTTATCTCCTTTGTTTCAATATACCTGAGTTGATTCTGAGCCAAAAAATGGCCCTCTCATGGTTTTGATTTCACTATAAAATATTTAAAAACTTTTTATGGACCCCAAAATCATGGTATAATAATTTATAATTTACACCTCTTATGAAAATTAGAAGCAATTCTTTATTTGACTACTAAGCCTATTATTGGTATACAGGTGTGCCTACAATGTTTCAGTTTGAGACCCCCATTTTTGAATTCCTTGCATCCACATAGATTTAAAAAACCTATATCCATCTCATGTACATAATTTAAGAGGTTATAAATCTTATTTCGTGCTTAAAGTGACTAAACCTTGTCAATTGGATCCTTAGGCCTAGCCTTGCCTAGTAGGTTTGTCTGTATCCCTTGGTGTATGGAGAACTCTATTGGGTTCACTTCCTTTGTGAGGTGTTTTATGTGATTCATTAATTTTTATAAATATTATAATATATTATTAATAGGTTCCACTTCACTCCAAGCTCATCTTTGTGCCTATTTCAACAAAGTTGCCACTTTGTGCTCAAGGGGAAGCACCCCCTGTTTGAGAAAAAATAGGGTGTAACTCCCCTATTTTCCTAGTTAAAAAAACACTTTAATAAGATAATTAAAGTTATAAAGGTGTCTTATACATATTTTCAACTCTTTGTGACAAGTCTATACCTCCAAACTTTCTAGATTTCTAAGGTAGACTACTCAAATAAAGACTATGTAAGGGTATATATAAGTGGACTATGTGTTTCATCATTTTGGCCCCTTTACTTATTATAAATCCATAATTACATATAAATTAAAATATTTTAACCATTATGGATGTGATATCCTTCACTCCTATCATTCCAATCCTTTACTTTACATCCCTATCTCCTTGCCTAGGTGACTTAGTATCCATATTTCTAATTGTATGTACTTATTTTAACATTATGCCTATATGTGAATTCATATGATTGGACCTTTAAAAATTTTATAACTAATATATAAAATCTTGGGACCATTTTATGACTTTTTAATGTACTTTTTCACCATTTTCAATCATTTCCAACATATATATTTCTTAGTCCACTATTTGTCTCAGTTAACACTTGACTATAGGTGGTATAGAGAAGGTTTGGAGGGGTTTAGAAGTTTTTTTAATAAATTCACAAGAATGGTTAAGTCACCATGGAATTACCAATCCATTCCCATAAAATTTTGTTCCAACTGAGCCTCCATTACCCTTTTTAACTGAGACAACATGCCTTCCTTTACTTCTTTGGATTTTGTAGGTGTTATCAGGGCCTATAGGTCTTCATCATATGACCTAGCCTCTTTTCCCTATTTGTGTGCATCATGATGATTCAATTAGGTTTCTCCAATTTATATTAAATTTTTAATCATCTCCAACCTTTCACAATTCTATCATAATCATTGTGTGAAATGACTATGTTACCTTGCCTAAACAAGGGTCTAACTGTAGGTATGTTAGGGCCTTAACCAAGAGTTTATGAAACTCATCATAGAAATGGAGAACATGTTTAGAGTTTCAACACATCATTATATCCCTTCAATCCTCCTACATGCACCTTTTTTACTTACTTGATTGAGATTTTTTGGAGGATTGAGAACCCTTCCTAAATGACCCCTATTGTAGGTGTCAATGTGTGATTCAAGCTTGGGAAACAAGGACACAACCATATTATACCTCCTTGAATTCCCTTGATATTATTTATTTAATTTTATTCATATCCATGTCCCCATTTACATCCCTTTATTTATACCTATAGTCCATAAATTGAGTTCTTCCTCTAAAACCTATTGTAGGTGGTCATTTTCACTCTGTACAAATGGCAACTTATGAAAAGGAACTAGGACTATCTATCCTTTCTTCTTGATTATTCATAATGCTATGAAACATAACTTGATTCATTGGAACATCTTCATGCTTTTCATGTTTTAAGTTTGTGACTATTTTATAGATAAAGGCCATTTAGGACTCAATCCTATAGATATCACTGAAGGAGTTTAGTCATGAGTTGGCAAGTTTGAGACTCCAAAAGATCCTCTTCTGCTTTCCATCTTCCTCCCAAAATTAGTATAGTATTTATTCCATGTATGGTATGAAAGTTTTGATCATAATTTTTATTTAAACTTTCTTCAATCCTTATTGAATGGCCTCCAGCAAAACATATTAGGCCTCAATTTTACTCCTTTAGGGGCTATGTCTCTGAAAACATTCATCTCAACCTTTGAAGTGAATTATAATGCCATTTCCATATTAAATTCAAGCATGGTATATTATGAGGTTTTAATATTCTAGGACTTTGAAGGAATATCTTACCAAGCTTCCAATTCACCAAACAAGGAATTCCCATGTCTCTGTCAAGCCACCTGTAGGTGGGTAAAACATACATGTAGGTAACAAGCTTCTCTAGTTGTCTTGGGATGAGCTAAGAACATTGTTCATTGGATTTCAAAGGTATTAGTTCCTATAATAACCATTTAACACCTTCAAATGAACCTTTTCAAATATCACAATGATTGAAACCAACACCATGACACTAATGATGTTATCATGAAGGTTGTAGATGTGTTAATTGTATGTATGGGCAGTGAGTGTAGAAAAGAGGATAAAGATGGACCAAAATACCTCATGTTCATCTCCACTATTAAAAACACATTATTGACAAAAAAATCTTATTAAAAAATCTTCAAACCTCCCTTTCAATGTGGAAAATATTTTCAAACTTGAAAACATATACTCAGCATGTTAAATGATGGATCAAACATGGTAGATGGGCTTGTAACCATGAAAACCAATATAAATTTGTATGAAAGGTGAAAATTGAGGTAAATTAGGCCTTTAAAACATGTATATTATTCTATCATAACACTATGAATCTAATGATAAAGAAAAAAAACTTTACAAATGAAGAAAACTACCTGTTACACCAAAAAATGACTAGTCTACAAATTTGAGGATATTTACCTATCAAAATGACTCCAAATGTGAAAAAAAAATTAAAAAAATTATATTAAATAGGTAAAATAGTTTGGATAAAATATTAGCAACTAGTTTGTATGGATCTATTCAAACCAAGAGAAAATCGATAGGGTGCACAAATACGCAAGCATCTTTGGAAGCTAAAATTAAAATGGATGGTTCATGAAGTAAATGAAACCATTCCTCAAAATTATTATATTTATTTTAAGGTATATGACTTTAAAATGATCTCCTAGTAGCATTCTACTTGAAACCCTTTCTATTATTCGTACTAATTGGAAACCTGTAAGTCACTTCTTTATGCCAAGAAGGATGAAAAAGAGATAGAATAGTTTTGGCTTCAAATTTGCATTTATAGATCAAAAAAATAAATTATATTATATTTATGAATATGTATAGACATTCCATGGCCTCCTCACATGTGGCACACTTCTCAAGGATCCATACATTTGTCATTTTCTTCCTTTTCTTTAGGAAAACTAAATTTATTCTAATTAACCTAAAAAAATTTAGTTTTGTTAGTCAATTAAGACCTTTTTGGAAAAATGGTTCATGAAATAATCCAATGACACTTTCACATTTCCCACTAAACTTATACAAAACATTAAATGCACTATTTGTAACCCCTAAATTGACTTAGAATGATAAATAGTCCTGAAAACTAGTTGACCAAAGCTAATACTATATTAATTGACATCAAATGACCTATAAAAAACCTCATTAAAATATATTATACCCCATTATATTCTTCAAAATGAATTTTTTTACTAGGGGCACCTTATTTTGACCTATAAGTCAAAATTGGTCAACATTATGTGCACAAAATGAAGGGTTCTCAACTTGAGAAGGAATTTTAGGTATTCATTGACACATGTAACCTCTACATGGGAACTTGACATATTTATGGTGGATGGGGAATGATAATATCTCAAATTTTTATGAATTATTTTCTATAATGAGTGGCTAAGCTTTATGAATGATTGCTAATAATGGAAGATGGTTTAAACTCTCAAAAAACCCTAATAGTTACCAAATGTGAAATAAGTTATTATAAATTGATTATAATGGATTTATATGGATATTTAATTATTTTTAGGTTATAATAACCTCTAGGTGTGATTAGTCTGTTAGGTGTATGAGTAGACCCTACATGAAAGTGTTAGTTTCTTGGAGATTTAATGTAGCAGTTAGAGTTGACCAATTAATAGTTGCTAAATAGATGGATGGCAAGTTTTATACTTTTGGTTGTTTCTATGGTTATTTATGTATAGGTTCTAGCCCTAATGTGTGATAAAATGTTCATCTAAGTAGACCAGTCACCAATAGACCTAATGGTGAAAATAATGAGAAACCCAAGTAGTAATGAGAAGATGTTTAGGGATGTGTTATCATGGAATAAAGATGAATCCAAGTGAATGGATACATTTTTAAATAATTTTTATAATTTTTTAAGATGTATACAATTTTGGAGGTTAATGGATATGATGAAAATGTTCCTCATAAGTTGACCTATCTGGTTCAGATGAGACAATGAAGTACAAGATTATGATATTGGTTTGCAAGACCAATATTTCCATTTGACCATATTATATTTATATCTAATAATGGATTTTTGTCCTTTTTCCATGTGTAATGAAGTATAATTCACTTGGATAATTTTTTAAGGTCTTTAAGGATTTGTGCATATGTTTTATTTCCATGGTTTTTGAACTAATTCATGTTTTATCTTTAGTAGTTCAAGATAGACTTTATAATTATGAACAATTAAAATGGCATGCTTCAAGTGGTTGTTGGAGATAAAAGGTGTTATAGACCTAAGATGAGATTATTATTGGTATATTTTAGTGGAATATGAATTTTTCTTACCATATATGAATTTTGAAAGTGTTACAAGAATATTAAAGGGTAATGTGTGCTAATGAAGGCCTAATTAAATTAGGTCTCCTTAAGAACCAAAGGGGTTTTGGTCCTATATGTTGTGGCCAACCTATTTTAATGTTTGATTAATGTTTTTGTGATGTATTTAGGATTATTTTATGTAAAATATAAGTGTTAAATTGTGTATTTCCAACCAATATGTGTATGAGCAAGATCTAAGTATAAGAACAAGGCCTAATAAGCCTAATTGACCAGTTAGAAAATGAGTGAGTTGATGCAGAAGTTATAGTTATTCAAATAAGATAAACAAGGTATTTTAAACCATTATAAAAGTGCATATAAAATATAATTAAGATATAATATGGGTACTATAGATGGTTATCAAGGTCAAATGACCTAATCTGTCTTGAAGAGACCTTGTTGAGTGAAGGAGATTAGAAGGCAGTTTATGAGGGCTAAGAGTGTGGAGAGATAAATATGTGGTCATCATTAGTTGGTTTATCAACAAGGTGTTTATAATTTGATAAATTAAATTATGTGTATGATTTGGTGTTGAGTAATCTATGGGGTTGGTTCCTCTTTGCAAGTAGGTACTTGTTAAAGCCTAGTCAAGTGGGTGATTGGCTAGTTAGATTCGGTGCTCCATGTGAAGTTGATGCTTCAATAAATATTGATGTTTGTCTTATATGACTATAGTTAATTTTCATGTATTATTGGGTTTTATTCCCCTTGAGGGTTCCTCTTTGCAAGTAGGTACTTGTTAAAGCCTAGTTAAGTGGGTGATTGGCTAGTTAGATTTGGTGCTCCATGTGAAGTTGATGC